>JAQGEP010000017.1:23658-362489 GCA_028476805.1 Acrocalymma vagum
GCTGACGAAGAGCGCCTCTCAGACCACGATTCTATGGATGAAAACAGCGCTCTAAATGCCATTGTTGACGACCTCGAGGATGAGTTGGATGACGAACCTGCTGACCCTTCAGCTGTTAGCGTTGAAGTTGCACCAACCGGTAAGGCAACTGCCCGCAAAGAGGATGGTACTAGAATCGCGACTCCAGTACAGAGCCAGACGCCCACCAGGCCATCTCCCAGTGACAAGATAACAACCCCAGCTTCGCGACTTTCAGAACTATTGCGTGGATCTTCAATGCGACAAGGCCTCGGAAGCTCTGGAGCGGCTGCGTTGTCTTATGCTGCAGCAGTGCAGTCTACGCCTCAAGATTGGCACATTGAATTCAGCGTGAATGACACACCGCTCACGAATGACACGACCATCTATCGAGCAGTTCACTTCAGCCAGACACAGCCATCAGATGTGTCGAGTCGAACCGTTTGGAACGCTATTCATACGATCAAATTCAAGCGCGCTGCAGGACCACCTCCGGCCGAATCTAGCTCTCTTAGTCCGCCACCCGATTCCAAGGCTGGCCCATCTTCTGGCATGCCATCGTCTTTGGATAAGCATCCTGTGACATCTGGTATTCTCCAACTGCTTGGTATTCTCCATGGCATGAACTCGAATCTCGATGACATTCTAACGGACAACAAAGAGCGAATCAAGCTTCAAGCGGAGCCTCTTTCACAATTTGTCAATACCAAGCTAACTGCAAAGCTTAACCGCCAACTAGAGGAGCCATTAATCGTTGCAAGCAATTGCTTGCCCAGCTGGAGTGAGGATCTAGCTCGCCTCTATCCATTCTTGTTCCCGTTCGAGACACGTCATCTGTTCCTTCAGTCTACATCTTTCGGATACTCTCGATCAATGGCCCGCTGGCAGAACTCGCAATCGATGAGTGATTCGAGACACGACCGCCGTGGAGATGAGCGCACCTTCATGGGACGACTACAGCGTCAGAAGGTGCGCATCTCACGTTCCCGAATTTTAGAGTCCGCAATGAAGGTAATGCAACTCTATGGACATTCTCCGAGCGTGTTAGAAGTGGAGTATTTCGAGGAAGTTGGAACTGGATTAGGACCAACTCTGGAATTCTACTCTACAGTCTCCAAGGAGTTTTCAAAGAAGAAACTGAAGCTATGGAGAGAAAATGAATCCAACGATGACGATGAGTACGCCTTTGGCAAGCATGGTCTCTTCCCTGCTCCCATGAGCGCAGCCGAAGCAGAGACGGAGAATGGCAAGAAGAGGCTGGAGCTTTTCAAAGTGCTCGGTAAGTTTGTCGCCCGATCAATGTTGGACTCTCGTATAATCGATGTATCTTTCAACCCAACCTTCTTCCGCCTCGGAGACAACGCTGCTGCTATCACACCTTCGCTTGGAGCTGTCAAGTCTGTCGATCAAGATTTGGCCAAATCGCTCAAGCTATTGAAGCAATTCGCGGATGCCAAGATGCACATAGATGAAGACGACAGTGTGGATTCTGCGAAGAAGGCTGAGTTGATTCAAAACATCACCGTACAGGACTGTAAGGTTGAAGATTTGAGCCTGGACTTTACGCTTCCTGGTTATCCTATTGAATTAGTGGAGAAAGGAGGAGAAACTCCCGTCACGATCGAGAATGTCAACGATTATGTGGAGAAGGTCCTCGAATTCACTTTAGGATCGGGAGTACATCGCCAGTTGGATGCCTTCAAGGACGGTTTCTCCGAGGTCTTCCCTTATTCGGCCTTGAGGGCGTTCACTCCAGATGAATTAGTCATGCTATTTGGAAGGGCAGACGAAGATTGGTCCCTTGAGAGTAAGTTTTCCGTTAGTTCACCTATACCTACTCGCACTAACACGCTGCTGCAGCTCTTATGGATTCGATCAAGGCGGACCACGGATACAATCTTGACAGCAAGAGCGTGCGCAACCTCTTGCAGACGATGAGCGAATTCACCGTGACCCAGCGCCGGGACTTCTTGCAATTTATTACCGGCAGCCCCAAGTTACCCATTGGAGGTGAGTTACTCTCCCCATGAATGTTTGAGACTAATACTAACTGTTTTTCCAGGCTTCAAGAATCTCACTCCAATGTTCACGGTTGTCTGCAAACCCAGCGAGCCGCCTTTCACGTCGGATGATTACCTCCCCAGTGTGATGACCTGCGTCAACTACCTGAAAATGCCAGACTACAGCAGCGTAGACGTTCTCCGTGAGAAGCTTAGTGTTGCAATTAAAGAGGGCCAGGGCGCCTTCCATCTTTCATAATACTACGACATCATGAATGAAATTAACGCCACACTAATAGTCAGGGTCCCCAAGTCAGAGGGATACTACAGGAGTTTGAAACGGTTGCTGAGGCATGCCCCTTATCTTCAGCACTAGTTTGGGTTTTATGAGAGCAGACGCAAAGCATTATATTTTTGTATTTTCTTCACTGCATATGCCGGGGTGTAAGCCAATGTTTGTTTATGCCTTTCGACATTTTTTCATTATCACCATACCCACAGAACATACACGACAATCGCGCATAACCGGAAATACGGACACGGGAGCATGGTAGGATGGCTGACTTATTTCTTCTTTCCCCTAGCATGTCTCTCGCACTTTCGAGCCTTTATACGAAGCTCTATTGCCCGACCCCGGCTTACTCTGGTATCTTGAGGCGCGGTAGAGCGGAAAAGGGCCAGTATGGAATGGACATGCATTTTTCTTTCGGAAAGGATGGCTGGACGGACGGCGGGACCATCGGGTCTTAGACTAGGAATGGGTGGCGTTTTTCTAGTTCTTGCTCTTCATTCTATTTTAAGCCGACCTGCGGGAGGAATTGAAGCAAGTATCAAGGCAAGGTTCTATGGACTCGCAATGAGTCGCAGGGTAGACTGGTGAATGGAGGTTGAAGTGTAGGAGGTGTGACACGACAAAAGGGTGTAATGCCTGCGTGCAATAGCATGGATCATAAGATTGAGGGTAGATAGAAATAAGTTAGGTTTAGGCTAGGGAGTAAAATAGCCTTTGAGGTTCTGGTAATGAATGATTATTGATCAGAAAGAGGTTGTTGTGTGATGATGGGTGTTTCTTCACGTGATGTGAATTGTCTTTGATGGGATGCTGTCAACATGTGAGCTGCTAGTTGGTAGAGATAGGTTTTTGCTATTCAAAGAGTGATACGAGGATGAGGTTATTATGAAAAAATGTTGTGTTTGGGAGATCTGGTCGGTAGGGGGCCGTTGTACGTTTCTTTGATAGAGATACCTTGCAATAAATACTTCTGTCTTTACCTTCTTTTTCAAGCGCGTTTCATGATTTGCTTTTCTTTTCTCCTTGTTTTTTTTTTTTTGTAAAAGAGCAGAGGGTTTGGCTTGGTTTGGGTTGGTTCTGTAGCGGGGAGATGCATTGCTGGAAGTTAAATTTGAGAGGTTAGATTGGAATAGATTATGATTGGGATTGAGAAATGGGATTTTAAAGATTGGTGAAGATGAAAATCAGTTTGAAGGCTTTTTAGGGGTTATTTTTTTTCTTGTATTTTTTTTTGTATTTCGGGGAGGAGGGTTTGTGTTTTGTGGGTTGTTGTGTTTTAGGCATAATGGGGGAGAACGAAAGGGAAATAAGAGATATCTAGATACCTCAATCAGAAGTGCAACGTCACATATTGTTTTACAAAACTTTTAGCGTCGAATCATGAGCAGGTTAGAAGCTGAAAAATTCTATTTCAAAATCCTGAATTCCTCGCCGTGTTGCCCTAGTAAGGTCTTTGTTGCACAATCTTGGACTCTTATTTCTCGGGTTTTGGCGCGACACGAGAGGTAAGGTGTGTGTATGATATGAGGTAATTACGAGATGAGGGTGGAAATGGAGACATGAGTACTGCGAATTGTGAATGGAGGAGAAGGAAGTAATAAGAGCATTGCAAGGTTACTAGAGGTAATGGGTTTGGTTGTTTGTGGGTGCATGTGAAGAGAGTTAGAGGAGTCAGTCTCTTGAATGGTTAGCCTAGGGCATACCTGTGGTAAGGACACTATTAATAAGGCGTAAGAGCTGATTTGGTTTGTTCTGAATTGCATTCAAGGTTAAGTTTAATATTTCAATTTAGTTGTTGGATCTTATTTTTAAGAAATATATATGCTTGAAAGGGGTAATAGCGACGTCCAAAGTAGGATATAACTGCATGGTGTGTCATAAACTCTTTGACCCGTTTCGTGTCTTAAGAACAATTTTATGTGAACATGTACGCGAAAAAAGATGATTGGGCATCAAATAGACGTGACTGCAGGAGAAATATGCAAGTCCAGGCATCTAGCCACGTGACGAGGCTGAGTGCACGGCATAATATGGTGCACCTACAAGGCTGAACGTCTCTCCTACCTCTACACTTGTTTTCAAAACTTCCTCACCCTTAAGAAGTTGACAGCATCATTTTTCATCACTTCGAATTGGCCTCTCTTACATTGTGGAGACATCAAACCCATGGCGGACCCCGGAAGTGCCATCGGTGTTGTGTCGTTGGCTCTTCAGGTCTCCCAAGGTCTCGCGAAGTATTATGAGCACTTCAAGTCTTTTGATGACAACATATCCCACATTCTCCTGCGCATAGAGCGTTTCCAAGGGACACTATCCGCGTTGGAAGCGCCAATACACAAGCTTCAGAGTGATGATACTGTTTCAAAAGAAATTCGACTTAGCATAACAGCATGTGAAGACGTCCTTGCAAGATTGGAAGAATATGTGAAGAAGTGCAACGAAGTTCCGGTTCCGGGAAGCCAAAATTCGCGGTTAATCTTGTTCAAGAATAGAGCCTTGTTCCCGTTTCGAAAAGCGGCGTTGAGGGAACTAGATGACTGTTTGGATGATATGCAAGGCATTCTGGGGAATCTGGTTCAGGCACTACAGCTGTAGGTAGAATTCCATCAAGAGTTTAACTTGATTTGGCAGATGTGGCTTATAGCTCATATCAGGAAAACTATCATTCAGATCGACGAGCAAGCTGTAGCAAGGGCTGAGAAGGCTGAGTCGAGGCTTGATTTGATCTCCAAGCAGAATGACACTTTCCACCACGAGCAGACATATCAAACTCAGCTACTAAAGGCTATTGATACGACTGCTCGTCTAGGCACAGAGCGTGCAGCAAAAGACACATTGCAAATACAAGACGATATTGACGGTCTTGCTCTGCAGTTCCAACAGTTCCAGATCCTGCAGCAGAACATAGCAGACAGATTTTCTTTACTGGTGCAGTAGTGACGCTGAGCTTTAGCTAAGAAGATGCTAATTTCGACAGGAATCACTTGCCCAATCTTTTCAAATGCAGCGGCTCCCAGCGCCCCGTGCGATTGAAGAAGGGGTCGAAGCGCGATATGACCTTGCGGCATTTATGCGAAAAATACGAATCAAACAAAAGCAGAGGTATAGTTTTATTTGATATTTATTTAAGATGATTGAGCTAACTCCTATTTACTGAAGAAAATGCTCCTGTAAAGCTGTTTCGAAGGACCCTGGGCGCCTTTCGCGATTCCGTTTTTATTGGAACCAAACATGTGAACACCAGCAGTCATGCCCGAACTATACTGCAGCACAGTACTTAGATGCGATTGGGGCTTATACTGTTTACTATAGCCATATGATGGCCACCATAGTTCGATTTGGCATCGAATACCGAAGGGGAGCAGGAGGGATATCAATAAGTCCATATTTGAAGACTTATAGAGTCATTCATCATACCTGGTCCGAAGACAGCCTATTCCCAGTTGGCATGATGCTTATCGATCAGGGTTTTGCCATGCATCGTCGTCAGCCCGCATCCACTACCGTAAGAGAAACAGAGATGATCCAGCGTCGTATGGAAAAAGGCCTTAGTAGTGGCAGCGTCAGTCCTTTAGATATCACCGAAACAGGGGAGAACTATCTTCAGGTTAGTCTTGATATGCTGACATCGGAACTTATATCACTGACTTGCAAAAGCGAGCGTGCTATTTTATTTCTGGGGACGATGGCCGTCTTGCTAGCCCTTCCGAAGCTTTAAGATTGGTCCAGTTCCTCATTGAGGCAGCTGTGCCTATAAATAATAATAACTCAAAGTGAGCTCCTGAAAGTTAACTAGGATGTTTGGCGCACGAACTAAGTTCTCCTGACTTTTTAGTTGGCAGGAAGATCAGGGCTACAAACGTCCTCTGTCACCATTAGAGGGCCTTCTTTATCAGCGATGGAAATCCAATCCCGACTTTCAAGAATACTTGTGCTCATATCTCATTGAAAGAGGTGCCCAATGGACGCTCGATTTCGGTTGGGCTTGGAAAGTGGTTACTGGCCGAATTGTAGACGAGTTCCACTGGCTTGTCAAGCTATTGAGAAAGGAGACATTCCGTGAAGGTATTTTTGATTTCTTGCGGATCGTCTCTGCTGTTTCTTACATTTTAGCTAATGAAATTCCCAGCTTACTGCGGTGGACCTCTCCATATTGCAATTCTTCATAAATCTACGCCCGAGCTCCTTGAATCCTTGCGAATGCCAGAACGCAGTGAAATCGACGCAGAACAGCTGGAAACTCTACTCATTATGTCCGCAAATTGGGCAGAGGGTTTGCAGATACTCCTAACGACTGACTTTGGTGATGCATCAAGATCCATGAATTCTTACAAGCCACTCTGGGCTGCATTTCACTGGCAAAACCATGAGTCAATCAAGCTTTTTTTAAATGCTGGAAACAGGGTATCCTCCCTGATGTGGGAAGAGGCATTATTCTATCATGGGAACGACGAAGTGCTTCAGGGCATTCTCGATTTCATCACAGATGAATCCTTACAGCATCATCTCATAGGATTCGACCTGGGCTGCATTTACCATTATCTACATCTCCGAGTTGAATGTGCAACGCGACTCTTCCAGGCTGGATTTCACAACTTGGATTACTATTTCAGCCCATCTGTATACACGCGTGACACCATCTTTAGCGATTTTGCACCAGGCCCTCCTTTCTGGTTCCATGCATTTCACGCTTTTGTATGGTTCGGCACCCCCCTCCTTGACACACGGTCAATGATCAATCACTTGCATCTATTACGATGGCTAAATTTGAATTGCGCGAATCCGACCTACTTACACCCAACTCTGAGAACCACTGCGATCCACCTCGTGGGTGGTACTTTGAATCGCCGTCTTGGTAGGAAGGTCAGCGTCAATAAGTTTACACAATCCTTGAAAGTCGAAGGCTTGGACGAGTACTTTGCCACTACTCTAACTTCAGAACACAATGATGATTGTGATTGCGCATGTTCATCAGACGGCTGTTATCCTATAGTCTCGGCATTAAAGTCGAGACTCTGTAAAGAACCCTCAGCAAATTCACTCAACTACGTTATTTCGTTGATGGAGAATGTGTTAGCGACTCACGTTGCGTTGGCCATTGCTGTCATCAGAGTTCTATCATTCGAAGAGCTTGGCATTAGACATACTTGCCATGACGGCGAACTTGTTGAAGAAGCTAAAAGGAAGTATTTGTCTCCCCGTACTACTATTTATGTTCCGAGAACGAAGGAAGAGATCGCTGAACTTCATGAGGAGGATCAATATCTGATTGATCGACTGGAAAACCTAATGATTGGATTTGAGAAGCAGCTCAGTGGTCACGAAGGAACATTTCAGGAGTTCATTGACGGAGACTGGAGGAAACGGATGGATGAAGAGCTTGGTGAACTTGAAGAAATCAAAGAGAAGGAGATTCAAGAAATTCAAAGGACAGGCGTAGTTCTTTGGGAACCGTACGGGCCGCAGCTTCACATTGATTTTCGGAGCTTCGAACCGTGATTTGATGGCACAGCGGAATTTGAATTCAATTGTTGTATATGTGGTCCAGTTTTTGGGCAATTTTGAAATATTTCATTCCGAATTATATATTTTGTACAGTCTTTTCTTCTCGCCTGTGTACTGATCACGAGAGACGGATAACTACTCGCGTTGACTCTTTTGTACCGAGGTAGCCTTGTTTTCATACAAGAGCTAAATTTATCTGAAATATCTAGGCTAGGAAATCTAGGAAGCAATTCAAATTTATGATGAACAAACGGACATTATATTGAAGGTGACAAGCCGGTGGTTATCACTAGATACGGATAGTCTAAACAACTTGTCTTAACGCTGTCAGAGTATTCCAGAAACAAAATCCCAAAAATTCCGCAGAAGTCTAAATTTTCATCTAAGCCTATAATTATCAAAATCTGCGATTTCCATAATAGTAGAATATTTTTTCTTCCATGTTGATGTGTCGTAAATGTAGATGACGAAGTTTGTGCCCTGCTAGCAATTGCGTCTGTCCTAAGCAAAACTCGGCCCGAGAGTGGTGACGACGTGAAGTGAAAAATGACCACTTTAATTCAGAATGTTTGATATCTACACTGTATACGATGACATAGATAGCCTTTGTTAGAAATTCTGTGCCAATTCATGTGATCCGGTAGCCTGTGAATGATCAACCATAGTTCGGCCCACATCGCCCCGCCCCCAAGAGCCGCATCGGTTACATTTTAAGTCCGTTCAAATGTCCACGATCATTGCAACTACGCCACATCAACAATTCCTGGGGCCCAGCACTCAAACGTACGGCATTCAGTCGTTAAAAAAACATCTGGGACATTGAAAAGCCCAGATACTCTTCTTGCGCGCCCCATCGACATTCGACAACTGAGTATGCCCGCTGCGAAATTGCGAGTCAGACGGAGCACAGAATCAAAGAACCGAGATGGCTGAAGAGCTCCGCATTCTCGAGGTACGTTCTGTCCCCAAAGTTTCTCCCTCGTGATCTTGTTACACGACCTGATTCTTTCTATTTTCTGCTCGTCCCTTGCCTGATGCGTCTACCAGCAAGAATATTGTCCCCCAATTGACCCCGCCCTCGTCCACGCTATATACTCCGACTATGCGGACACGCCCGGCGGAGTCAACCTTGCGAGAGCCCTCCTCGATAACCTGAAGCTTTCAGCTAACGCCGAACAATTTACGGACTTCGATCCCTCTGGAAGTAGTGGCGATGGGGGCATGAAGGATGGTGCGGGGCAGAGGAGCGATGACGCGGAGTCGAATGCAGATACTTGGGCGTCGCGCACGACCATCACCGAGAGTACGAGTCTTTCGAATGAGCTGTCTACATTGAGTATCGGAGAGAGGTCAGGGTACGGCTCGGAGGAGTCGCTGGAAGGAGGCCGGGGTGCCTATTTCAAGGAGTCGGAGAATTTCGACACGTCGACGAAGGAACTCCTGCTCGCTGAAACGTTTCCTACATTACGCCCGGAACTCTGCGCTCGGACGCTGAAGAAGTGCAATAATGATTTGAGCAAGGCAACGGATGAGTTGTTGAATCACGTATATTTTGAAGATTCGCGGGCAAGTCCGAGCGAGGAAGTCGCTCCCATCGCGAAGGGAATTGATGCGTTTTCTGACGAGTATCATGTTCCGCAACGAGGCAAGAGAGGGAAAGCGAAGAGAAGGCAGCAGAAATCAGCGGCTACTTATTTTGTGAGCCCGGGAAGTACATCGGACGCCGAATCTCCTACCCCAGGCTCTCAGCCGGTCAATCGTTGGGCGAACAGCAGCAAGGATGTCGAGTTCATCACGACAAGGACCAGTTTGTCGGCTAAGACGGTATCCTCCCTATATCACGAGAATGGGGCTTCGCGATCTGCTACAATTCTTGCGCTCGTAAAAAAGGACCTCGCAAAGCACAAGAGTAATAAAGAACCAGATGCTGACCTAATACAGCCAGCGATAGATCTTGTAGCAGAGTTTCCGACCATTGACCTCGAATATGCCATTGCACTTGTTCGCCTGGCAGCACCATCTGAAGTCAAGGCGAAGGAACTTGCCGGTGCACTCACAGCTCAACCTGCAAGCGAGACTGGCTTAAGGGGAGATCTCAAAGTTATCCCACGCTATGCACCCGTTAACATATCCGATTCTGTCGACTCTGAATCTACAAACCTCCCTGAGCTCCCTGCTTCCATTCGACCCAGAGACTCGGCAGCTCTCGCCGCCGCCCGCTCAGACGCCTTTACTAAAGCTTCATCAGCATATCGAAAAGGCAAATCCACACCCTTAATGAAAGCCGCAGCCGGATACTATGCCCAAGTCGGCCGCGACCTCAACGCCAACCTCAAGGCCGTTAATGAAATCGATGCAGATACACTTGTGTCCTTACAATCCGGCTCCACATATCTCGACCTTCACGGCGTCAGTGTGAACAGTGCCACACGTATCGCTAGAGAGCGCACGCAGGCGTGGTGGGATGGCCTCGGTGAGCAGCGTATTCCCGGAGGTGGACGAGCGGGCGTCGGGGCGGGCTATAGGATAATCACGGGGCTTGGGCGACATAGTGAAGGTGGGAGGGGAAAGATTGGGCCTGCCGTTGTGAAGGCGCTTGTGGGGGATGGCTGGAAAATTGAGGTGGGGAGTGGGGAGTTGGCGGTTATAGGCGTCGCCCGACGAGCTTGACTGGCATGATACGTCTGTCCACCCACTCGCTATCGTTGCTATCTATGTGGATGTACTAGTTGGGTCACATTGTGGACTTTGTTTTCAGATACCCAGAGGAGTTGTCTTAATTATTTTACGGAGATGCTAAGCATGATGTGAGGCGATTTGAAGGGAGCATTGTATACACAGAGACAGACAGTGCTGCGATTCCATTATGCCGCTCCATCCTGCTTCACATTTCGTGCTCTACTTTGACTTTGCATATAGCATAGACTCGTCTACGTAGTTCCACGCCGGGGCGGGCAGAAATAACTACCATAGGCAGCAACTAAGAAAATTTAATGATAGAACCATTGTGCATGTATGCGTTGATTCCCTCCACCATTCCCAGGCATCAAGAAACAACTTTCCTCCGAGGTCCATCATGCAAACTGTTTCCAGTCTTGCCTGCCCCAAAGTTCCTCAGGAGCGGTGCAAGAAACACCTTAGGTTACAGTCGCAACCTCGCCAAATGGGAAGTGGGACGAAACACTCATTCTATTTCCATACTTAAACTACTCGACTAAAACTCCCAAGAAGAAAATCCTTTCCTTTTCCCCTTGTCGTGAAATGCTTATTTCATGATGCCAATGCTCTTGGCTTTTCCTTGTAGCTGGGTTGGGGTGGGGACAGTGGGGGAAACACTGTGGACACAGTGCGCGTTGGGGACCGGAGCCCGCGGAGCGGTGGCCGGGGAACGGGATGGCATGACTTTACATAATGATTTGTTTGGGGAACCTGGTCGTGGTTATGGGGCTACGGGTTGGAAGCATTTAGTGATGGGCGAGATGGAGGGTCGATGTGTGTGCGGAGTGGGGGGAGATGTGCTTGGCTGAACGAATGTAGCAGGGGGATGTCTTTCTGTATTTCCTCCTGTGGATTTGAGATGTGTTGTGTTCTCTTGGCTCTTGGTGGTGTTTTCAAAATATTATGTTGGCAAACACGATACGATGGTGTTGCGGATGCGAGCCTCACTTCGTTCACGCTTTTGGCATTTCCGAGGCCACTAGGTGTCAAGGCCTGGATTTTAGTTTTGGGCGGCTTGGTTGTGCTTCCTCCTGTTTGAAGATTTCGAGAACAGAATGGTAAGAGAGGGAAACTGTTGAACTCATTGATCGTAGGATGTCAGGGTGAATAGTCCACGGCCAGATGAGCTTCCGAGTTGAGAACAGAAGGTGCTTTTCCTGGAGCAGTTGTTCCCCGGGCGCGCATCCTACGCCTCGCTTCACGCATCCTCCGAATCATAATGAGGCTCTCAGGACACTCAAAGCGTATCCCTGTTTCTAGCGGGACGGTGCACTGCGTTCCCATGCTGATCCTCCTCGAAACGGTTCGGGACTAGTGCCGCCATAAGATCCGCGCTAATCATCAACCTTCTCCCAACCTCACCCAAACCCTCCATTGCATCATCTCGAGAATTGCGCCTTTGCACTGCGAGCCTGGAAAATGGACTTGAATGGTCCAGAATGCCTCTCGAAACGCTGCGCCTTCTGTCAAATCATGGTCTCTTACACGCAGTGTTGCCACCGTGCTCGGGTGTGGGGTTTCGAAACAGTCAGAAGTACGGATCGGAGGTTGAGACGCCGCGCCTGTCGTTTCATGGAGTGGTGATGTGATTGCAATGCTTTGAGAGGATAGCGACACAAGAGATGGCTTTGATGTAGAATGATGGTGATAATATGAAGAAAAGGAAAAGAAAATGGGTAAGATTGATGAAGGTAGGTAATGGAGATCCGACTACAAGATCTCCATATGGGCAACATTAAATGCCAAGGCGTAAGTATGAACACCGTAAGAACGAAACCGAATCTCCTTCCAGATCTTCTCTAGTCTCCGTCTGCCGTCTGTCGCCCATGTCACATGTCTTCATGCCCGTCTATGGACGGTATTGTCAACTTCCAGAGGACGACGCGCAATCATTTCACATCCTCGAACCTCGCAGCGCCTGTAGAAACCAGGAACATCCTCTCGATTAAGCAATCCAATGCTAGACGTTTCCGTTCTGGTAGGGCAGAATGCATGCGCTTTGAGGGAAACTGTGGGGATGGCCTCACCACCGCTGTTTTAAACTCCAGGACACACAAAGTCACAGACCAGAAATCGCGCAACCCTGATAGCACCACCATCTGGCCTGAGGGAGCCGTCATTGGCCTGCCGATAATCAACCTAGCACGGATTCGCTACATGCGTTTGTATAGCCCTGCACTATTTTCAGTCTCGATCAACCGACAGGGTACACTTTTCTGAAGGCCAGGAGGTCCACAACTGAGACCGGATTCAAAGCTTATCGAAGCTCCTATCGGTCCGCCCCCATGCAGATGATCTGGTCTGGATTAGGCAGTTATGCTGTTACTCTGTGTTTGGCCTTCTAGATGCATAAGTCCTCGTTCTTGTGGTATATAACCACAAGAAGCTCGTTGTATCGAGTCTAGCTTTCCACTTCGGCTCCATTGCAACCCCGTCCTTCCTTTTATTTGTTGCATTTGATATTATACAAGTGCTGCTAGACAGCCTTTTTCACTTCTACTTCTTATCTTACTGCCGTGCAGTAATTTTTAGTCTACTTTCTCTTTTTACTTACTGGCTCGTCGTTCATCATGAAGTTCGACGCCGCTGTTGTTCTTGCTTTGGCGGCTACGCCGTTCGTCTCAGCTGCACCTGCTCCATATGCTGAGGTGGGCAAGAAATGGGTGGTATGTATATCTCTTGAGTTACTCTTTTTGGTTGTCAGGATACTAACTCCAATGTAGACCAATAATGGTGCCCAGAAGATGCCCGCTCATTTTGTCACAAACATGCGTAGGATTACGCGTGAAAAGGTCCATCAGAAGCGTCAACTTGATCAAATCCTTGGACAGTTGACTGGAGGCGGCGCTGCTGATGGGGCAGCTGGAGGAGCTGGTGGAGCTGGAGGGCTCGCTGGATTGCTTGGTGGAGCAGGAGGAGCAGGGGGTGCGGGTGGCGCTGGGGGTGGTCTTGCTGGGCTCCTCCAAGGTTTAGGAGGCGCCAAAGGAAAGGGACAAGCCAAGGGCAAAGCTGACGCTGGTCAGGCCAATGGCAAGGCTGGCGCTAATCAGGCCAAGGGCAAAGGTGATGATAATCAGGCCAAGGGCAAAGGTGATGCCAATCAAGCCAAGGGCAAGCAAAATGGCCAGAATGCTGCCGGAACTGTATGTTTTTTTTTCTCTTCGCTTGCCAATCATTTGAACTAACGTCGAGTTACAGGGCAACGCGAATGCCCAGAACGGAACTGCGGCGGCAGGTGGCGCTACGCAGGCACAGAAGGGTGGTAATGGACAAGCTCAGCAGGCTGGTGCTGCAGGTAGTGAGTTGACTCAGAAGGTATGGATGTTACGAATGCTAACTATACAAGCTGGCGGTACTGCTATCGGCACAGGCACGCAAAACGGCCAGACAGGTACTCAGACCGGAAATGGTGCTTTGAATAGCCCCGCTGCGGGAACTGCTGGCACTGCTCCAGGTGCTGCCAATGGTCAAGGAACTGCTGGAACACAAACACCACAGCAGGGGGGCGTCAATACTCCTCAGCAAGGCGCCAACACACCTCAGCAGGGCACCGGTGTCAATACTCCTCAGCAGGGTGGCGTTAACACTCCTCAGCAAGGCACCGGCGTCAACTCTCCTCAGCAAGGCACTGGTGTGAACACTCCTCAACAGGGCGGTGTTAATACTCCTCAACAGGGTGGTGTGAACACTCCTCAGCAGGGCGGCGTGAACACTCCTCAGCAAGGCACCGGCGTGAACACTCCTCAGCAAGGCACTGGCGTTAACACTCCTCAGCAAGGCACTGGTGTGAACACTCCTCAACAGGGTGGCGTGAACACTCCTCAGCAAGGTGGTGTCAATACTCCCCAGCAGGGTGGTGTTAATACTCCCCAGCAGGGTGGTGTCAATACACCTCAGCAAGGTGGTGTCAATACTCCTCAGCAAGGCGGTGTTAATACTCCTCAGCAAGGCGGTGTTAATACTCCTCAGCAAGGCGGTGTTAATACTCCTCAGCAAGGCGGTGTTAATACTCCTCAGCAAGGCGGTGTTAATACTCCTCAGCAAGGCGGTGTTAATACTCCTCAGCAAGGCGGTGTTAATACTCCTCAGCAAGGCGGTGTTAATACTCCTCAGCAAGGCGGTGTTAATACTCCTCAGCAAGGCGGTGTTAATACTCCTCAGCAAGGCGGTGTTAACACTCCTCAGCAAGGCGCTAATACTCCCCAACAAGGTGGCGTCAATACTCCCACGGGGACTGGCGCAGCCAACGGCCAGGGTACCGCAGGAACTCAGACGGGGGCCGGAGCGGCGAATAGCCCTGCTGCAGGTGTTGGTGCCCAGCCCAGTAAGTAACCTAAATCAAACCCCCTCCCTGATAACTCTATACTAATAAATTATCAGGCGCTGCTGCTGCTGACGACGAGGAAGAGGAAGAAGATGACATGTAGATGAATCCATAGACGTCTTCATGATTTTTACAGAGACGGGTGCTTCGTTCAAGGCGGGCTATGACACAAAAATTCACAATTGTAATAATGAATTATTCGGTATATTATATAGATTGGAGATTGGATTGTGGGAAGGAACGGACTTTTTTCATAGGTAGAGGTAGCACAATTTGAACTGCGCTCGTTGGAGACCCATAATTTGTGTGTCTTGCTTATTGGACTGGAAATCAATGATAGAACCTAAGCAGAATGCTTCGTTGACTGCCCGAGCATCGAGTTTCGAGTTGCGTTTTAACTATCCTTTGAGTAGGCCCGTGTTGAAGTAGGAGCGACCAAGTAATTGCGAAGGTTGTGGTAGTTGGCGGGTGCAAATATGGCGTATAGCTCGAAGAACCCAGAGTCAGTCTCTGCGAAGTAATTGACAATTGATAAGAGTGTGGGTCGATGCATGCGTCTATATGCTAGTGCTAAATCGAAATTGATTAAGTGTCCCGAAGCTAGATTGCGTTTCGGCGAGGGACTTTCTGGTTGAGTTCAGCTATTTGATTACTTTGGCTGCTGGAACTCGGGTAGTTATTGGAATGGTCTTTGCGGATGGGGGTGTTTAGATACGGGGGACATGGAAGGACTCTTATGTGGATAGTATGCGTATCATGATATGTTGATGAAATTCTGTAGATCTTCATGACATGTCTTTACAGCTACGCAATCGTAAGAATACCTTTCAAGCAACAGCTCTAATATGACTTTTGCGGATAGCGTGAGTGCAATTAATCTTTTATCTTGCAATTCATCCTTGATAGAAGAAATAACCAGCTCCATTCGATATTCAGCAATGGGAAATTTGCATAATATCCTTATCTAAGACAAGTCTCCCCCTACTTCGACCCCATAACCTCCTCCAACCACGGAAACACCGTCCCATTCGCCTCAGGATATCCCATATGCGCTCTCTCCCTAATAAATCGCATCTCCTTCGGACTCCCATACTCGGCCAACAACATACTATCCTCAATTGGCATACACCCATCCAAAACCCCATTAATCAGCAGCAATCTACACGACTTGAATCCCAACCCCACAACCGCAACACTCTCGCCTTTCCCACTAACAAGTGAAAACTCATCCTGGCATTTCTCTTTCATCTCCTCGAAATCTTTGTATCCGTATTTGGTCATGTAGGCGCGCTCCAGTCCGAACGGGTACTCGTGTTTGGATATTTCAGACAGCCATTCTCGGCCGATGTAGTGGTGGGTTCCTGCGCCGTGGCCGACGCTGCCGATGAGTTGGGTGCGGTGCGTGTGTGCGAGGCGGATGGCGTAGTACCCGCCTGCGGAGAGTCCCCACGCTATTACCTTCTTGTCGTCTAGATATGATGCCTCTTTTATCCACTCTAGGATCGAAGTGAAGAGTCTGTCCGGCGATAAAGGATCGCGCTTGTTGGCTGGGCAATCGATGGTTGTACCTGGGATGTCGCAAATCACTGTAGCCCAGCCGCGGTTGAGGTGTTCTTGGGTTCTTTCCGTGTTGTCAGGTCGGTGGCCATCGAGCCCGGTTATGAGGAGTATGGTAGGGAAGGGGCCTGGTCCTTGGGGTTTACGGATGTAGAGCGGGATTTGAGTCCCATCGCCATTAGCGGCGTATTTATGTGAAATGATTTCTTCTTCAATGGGATTGTCCCAGAGCTTGGAGCCGCGGAGGTAGTGTTGTTTTTGCTGTTCAAAAGCCTGGGCTTTCAGCTCTGTGCCTATGTAAGGGAAGCGCGAGAGGCGGAAGACAGCGTTGGCTCGGAGGTAGAGTTTCTTGGCTTCTTCTTTGTTGGATGTTTCGAGCTCTTGGGCCTGCTTTGCGAGCTCTTGGGCTGTCGGGAGGAATGCGTTTGTGTAGGCGTCGTCGTAGGGGTCGTTAATTTTGTTTGCAATGAGGCGAGCGAAGATGGGTTCGAAGTCTTCGAATTTGCCATCATGGAACGGATACACGCTTTTTTGACATGGGAACTTCCATCTCATCTCCCAAAGCTTTTGGATACTTCCTGCGTGGCCATAGTCTTTCGTGAAAAGGTCTCCTAGAATCCAGTTCCCGTTGGGCATGTTGAATTGGAGTAATATAGTTTTGCTGGTGATGTAATCAAGATACTTCGGCTTCAATAAATTCTAAGTCAGCTAGCAGAACAAATACAAAATATAGAGCAGACTTAGTGTTCATGCAGTCGATAGCACCTAAAGGCATATAAAATACCTGTTCGGGGATAGCGGGGCCGAACTGGTGGAGCCCAGTCTCACAAGAGCGGATCAGCCGCCGGGCCCCCGCACTGAACCATTTGCTCTTACAAAGCTGAGGTTGCTAAATATTGGCATATTCTTCGTGGATCTTTTGATATGCGGAAATGAAGCGAAAAAATAGCTCGATGTGGGTATTTAATGACTATCAGGGCCACAGCTCCTCCTCTTCCTCCTCGATTCGGCTCTCTGAGTACCTCCTTACCACGTCAGCGAGCTTCCGGCGACATTCCTTTCTCTCAAATACTTGGGCATGGTCTGCAGTAGGCCACCAAAGAGTCTCTAATCCACTGCCACTCCATTTCTCCTCTCTCCATTTATTGTCCTCGCTCTTCAAATCAACACCGTTCAGATACTTGCCTACTGTCGCGGTGTCAACAATCAGGTCTCTTCCTCCCAGACTTACTGTAACATCCCTGTCCTTGACATCTTCTTTCCATAATATGTTTTTGGACCAAAAAAAGTGCCGCGCTAGAGTATGTGCAACCATCATATCTGTACACGCATAGTAATGGAGTTGATGCTCGTTTGCATGACGTGGAGGTCGAGCTGTGAAATTGTATGCTACATCGGGTAGATGTAAGAGGAAGGTGACAGGGTCAACAAAGAGTATGGGACCAATCTTGGAGGCTACAGTTGGCTCTTGTAGAAGATGAGTGGTGATCACCGACCCATATGAGTGGTTGACCAAAACGACTTTTTCGAATCCATGGCGCTCAAGAATCATGTTGATCTGACGACATATCTCTTCTGGGCCGAGAATAGGACGCGTGATACGAAAGCTGATGGGCATAAGCTCTATGGCGATGATGCCAACCTCGCCGTCTTCCGCGGCTCGCGGATTCTCCTTGTTGATTCCAGTGAGAAATTGGGCGTATGGGTACAATCCAATTCCGATTCCATGAATAAAAAGAATTGGAAGGCGAGTCTTCGACGTATGTGGTCGATACCAGTAGCTGAGGCCTGGCGCTGGTGACACACTACGCGTGATGAAGCTTGCAATTCGGGGAGGGAAAATGGACAACGATTCGAGCAAGTGTGTGCGATGGAGGATGAATTTATTGTAACGCAAATAAGCTGCGGTCACAGAATCCACGATCATAACGAGCTTCATGCGCATGTTAGTTTAAGTCCTGAATCATGACGAGCCTAGGGACATACCAAGTACCATACTACTGGACGATGCAACATTTGAACCTCATCCACTGTCAATCGCAGGCTCTTCGCAGCGCCGCGGCCGGGTTCTATGGTCCTCCCCAACAGTGTCTGTACGCCGTCGACATAACTATCCAGCTCTTCATCTTCTGCTCTCCTCTCTTCGATAGTCCTCTCTGCTGGCTTTCCGTCATCACTCCCGCGATTCAACAATGCCCACTCAAAAAACTCCTTCACGTTGTCTCTCCGGATATCTCCAACTCTCGCCTTGAGAAACCATCGGCTAATGTAGTACTCAGGCGAAGGAATCTTATCCCAGCATCGCCAATAGAGTTCCTTCCTTTCGTCTTTATCGAGTGGTGGGGGGTGGTTGGCCGAAGCTTGCAACGCGCGTTTGCGGGGAAGGTAGACGAGCAGCCAAAACGCAGACTCGATGGCGCACCAGCTGAGCAGCAGTTTACCAGCGACTGAGGAAGGAGGATCAGCGATACTAAAGGCACAGTAGAAGATGCTGAGCGGGGTGATGCTGCGCAGGCCGAGCGTGCATGTCCGGATGAGGACGTATTCTGGGATCGAGGTTCCGATCATGGCGGGGACGCGCTTGGAGCTCGAGCTCCGTGATTGCTGGTCTGGACCGGTGCCGCAGCCAGTGTACAAGTAGGATTTCAACCGTGGCCCAGCGGAAACCCAAGACGGATGAGGTGTTGTGGCAGTGGGCACGTCATGATGGCTTGGTGTGGCATGTGGATGCCTTGTTAGTGGGCCTGTTTCATCCTGCCGCGATCGCTCGTTCGCTACCGGCTGGTAAAATGGTGACTAAGACTTGGATATCACGGAGACCTGGATTGTAGACAGTTACACCTACACCATACATCAGCTTCAGTGCATTCGTTGAAAACAGGGAATTTCCAGTGGTACGCTTGTACTATCGTTCGCGTCAAAACAGAGTCTACTCACGTCTTTTGCAAACATGGCGTATTCGCGTATTCCTGCACTGGCTAATCCAACAAACGTCATCGCGTGCGCATTCTGGCTCTTCGAATAAAAGCACTTAATTATGTTTTTTGCAATCACCCATCGCACTCTAATACACACCCAGTTCACAAAACCGGCGCGGTATAGCTAATCGTATAGGTTGTGGCACATGCCGAACTCCGCGCAAGCGAGCCTCAGTTGGTGCATACTAGACTGACTCAACAGGGAGTACACATAGGAGAGTATGCTTGCTGTTCACGCTGAAAAGGAGTAGGTGAGCAAGCGGCATGAGATTAGTGTGCTGTGAGCAGGTAAAGTCATTAGATAGGCAACTAACTCATGTGGCTGCTGACCAACTGTCAGACCAACTGTTTGCTTACCTCGTATGCACCGTCTAGACGAACCTGGCCATGAGATACATAAAAGGGAAGCGACCATCATGTATTCTCACGCTATCACACCTACTACATTGCCATAGACGAAACGTCTCGAAATACTCCCAGTCAAATCATGATGGCCTCTGCTTCGAGGCCTGACAGTAGTACCATTGAGGGAACAGTGAAGTATCTCGCGCAGAACCGTTACCAAAACCCCGCACCTGCCCCTGGTTCGAACTCAATTTCCCTAGATGGCGTCAAAGATCCCGATTTTCTAGCCATTGGTCTTGGAGGGACGAACATGCTAGCCATGTTATGGACCATTGCAATGGGGAAACGAGCAGTAGGTGTCGATACTCGGGGAGATCCATTCCTTGGGGTTCACTGGAACATTCGCGAGGACCTCTATCATCAACTCGGACTGATTGACCAGATGATGATAGACCGCTATGGAAAGAAGTCGATTCCAAAGAAGCTTGATGGCTCTCTTTTCCGCCTCTCCGACACCTTCTACCATACAAAAACCAACTCACGCGACATCATTCCAGACGCGATAGCGTATGGCTACGACTCAGGGCACCATATGACGGGCCGGATTCTCAATGTGGAGTATATCGACGATCGCTGGAAGCATGGCAAACCCCACCGTTCAGTGACAGTTGTGCCCCCTCCTCCCATCCCCAGTGAGCCTGATGCGTCAAAGATACGAACCGATATGCAAGAAGTCCTCGACGGGCCGTCAACGTGGCAAGCCGGTGCACTCTACATTCAGCTTCTCCTGCGTCGATACTTGGAAGAACTCGAAGCGATGGACCTGAAAGAGGGACGGATCCCGCGATGTCGCTTATTTACGAAACATCGAGTAGTCCAAGACGGCAGCGGATACCTACATTTACCTTGTAAACGAGTACAGGTCCGCATCGAGGAAATTACCGAGATGGACTACCAGGGCAAACTAACACGAATACGGACACCAGGATCAGCGTTCATCGACATTGGCACGGCAGAGCTGATTAGCATTGCGACTGGCGCCAATTGTCAGGATGCCGAACGGCTTGGATTCAAACAGCAGGATGTTGAAGTCGACCACGGCGATGGCCAGGGTCTGAAAGTTGCTCAAGCGGATTTCCTCGCTGCCCAGATTGAGGTTCTGGTTGATGGCCGTCTTCGCCGTCGTATTGCATCTGAATTCGACGAACATGGCAATGAATTCTGGACCCGACAGATCGCTGTTGGCCACGAGGGCGACCCGAGAATTTGTTGGTTGATCGTCGAGATACCCGAATTCAAGTCGTTCTGTCCGATTGAGAGACAGCTTGTCCCCCCAAGCACATGCAAGAAATCACCTGAGTACTTCGCAGCGTATCAAATCCTGATCTATGACTACTACCTAGAACAAGCCTCTTTAATCCTCGAAACACCAGCACACGAGCTTCGTCGTATCAGCGTCGTCTACGGACCAAAACCTTTCAGCCTTATCGAACGAATCGGCGAAGACGCTAGAATAGCACCCAATGTCGTTGTCGCTGGCGACTCTTTCGGGAATGGGCATTTTCTTCATAGCGCAGGCGCCATGTGCGGCATGATTGGCCATGCCTATCGCTTCCTAGAGTACTGGCAGCGCCGTGACTCCGGCCACTGCGCCGACTCCTCCATTCGACTTCTCGCTGACCGCATCAAAAAGGACACCGAGATGCTGCTCCAGGTCAGCGCAACGGAATTCAGTCAAGCGATCCCCATAAACTTTGGCAAAGAGCGAGGGTCGAAAGTGGCCAGCGCGAGTGGGATTGATCTAGGCAAGCGCGTGATTGTGAGTGAGGCAAGGGCTAAAAGAAAGAGGTTTGAACAGGCACCGTTGAATCCGACAGATTGGAGGAGACTATTCATTCGAAATGGAAAGGTAGAGTGCGCAGAGTTGCCAAAAATTTCTCCTGTTCACCCTGCCTTAAGGGGGACGAGTGAGAAAGCGAAACTGTGATATTGTGGCAGACTTTTCTTTTTTTCTGGATTTAGAGATCTTTTGATTTTGATGGTTATGTGCAGTCTATACACACTGCGTCAATACACTCGTAATTGGACTCCCTCGTAGTTGTCATTCAAGTTTGTTATACTAGTAAATATGTGCAGTCCGTATATGAAGTCTTGAGTCGCCGACTCAAGGACAATGCTCCAGCAGGTACACTGCAAGGGAATCTTCCTGAGCACGACAGGTTCTAGGGTCGTCAAGCTATTTACAATTTTCGAGCATTGGAGCCAAATGAAACTCTATGTATTTGTCAGCTGAATTTGCTTTGATTCTACCTTACTCAAAGGCTGGCTTAAGCACCATCCACCTGGTGGAGCATATCCTCCGTATCACAATCAAACCTCAAAATAAGTATGTGTAATTTAATCTGTTAAAACCCATCTAAAAGGCAGTTCAAACTATCTGTAATCTTGAAGGTCATCACCAAACGATGTGTCCAAGCATTTGAAACGATGGAATAGCTCTACCACCCGTTCTCACAGTTAGTTGGAACGCAAATCTCAAATCATCAAGGAGAAAGGATCCAGCGACAAGGAAGAGCGATGGTGGATGTTACCGATCATCACCTCTTTATTTTTTTCTATATTTTTATGGTAGGGCATGAAACAGCCATCATCAAGTCCATCACATGTAAGCACAGTGTATTTAAAGTCATAAAAGTCATCCGAATCCTGTGGTACTGGCTGTTCAGTTTTCTCAAACTGTTAAGACGATTCTTCGCGGAGTGCTCGGGTGGTCCACCAAAGGACAATAAAGCTAAATGTTATCAAATGCTGGATCTATGGCGTTCAACTTTTCTGCGTATTCTTCATTCTGCGTGAGTGTGTGCATAGCTTGGTTATAAAATGGCCCAGCTGGAGCTAAAATCAGCTCTCTGTCCTTGCTACCAACCTCTACGGCATTATCAATACACAGAATCTCAACATACCTACACTTTTCCTCACATAATTAATTTCTGAAAACCTTTAGATAGATCATAGAGTCTATTATTTCTATGCTATATGTCACCGAATGTGGATCTTAGTTACTTACATTCATCGTCACGGCAATCACAACTCATCTTACAATGCATTGTATGGTGTACAGGAGGGTATCTCCTTGGAATTATCTATCTAATTTATATACATGATTCCATCATAATGCTCTCGTAAAGTCTGTTCAAAATCTCTCGAAAATTATATGCCCGAGCCATCCCCATACACATCCTGCTCAGTTCGCCTCAACACATCGTGCAACCGTTGTGTCGATTTCATTCATGGGCGGAAACACTCCATTGCAGCGTCGCTTCCTTGGAAATTCCCCAGAGTGGTGTAGGTAGTCCTAAAATTCATCGCACACATTTGCAACTGCGGAATAGACTAGGGGCCTTTCGATGCCAGAATCTTTAGTCGTGGTGTCAACACAGTGGAGGCCCATGTAAGGTTGCTTAGAAATTATGCGGTGACTGAGTAAGGCTTTTCAAGAGAACAGGTTGATTTGTGAAGCTCTCTCACAGAAACTGTAGATGAAAGAAGACGCTTGGATCGAATATGAGTACTGGAAGGACAGAGCACGAGATGACCCTCAGAGATTCTTTAAGACACCTTGGAGAGCCTAAATCCCCCCGAAAACATAACCTTATGATCTTCTATACGTCCATGATATGAAGCTGAAGTGGCTTTTGGACCTAGTTTGTGATGGAGTTATAAGGACTGCCGGAGATTTTCGAAAACCGATTCAAAGGCTTGAATAAATGCCTCGTGGCCCTCATTGCCAGTGATATTCTTGGCGAACTCGTTTTGGTCGCCTACGCGTGCAAGAAATCCAACGAGAATGAGCTGTGGACTAAGTTTTCTTCGTATATGCACAAATTGGAGACAAATTCGCCTCAGTTTTAAACTCTCCAAATATCATTACCACCATGTGGTCGATTTTCTCCATCCCTATCGTCGACTGGATGCGCTGGATAATTGAGTGGTTGAGACGCTGTGCAGCCAGATTATTCCAAGCCCGCGTATCCGTAGGTCCCAAAAGTGCGCATGAACTTGTATCACTCATCCGTAGCCAAGTTGATGCGAGCTGGTAATTGCTCATTTCCAGGATCTATGCGCCAACGTCAAGTATGACCTAAACTGGTGACACCATTTGGTTAAAGATACCAAGTAAGTGTTTCGCATACGAAGAGGTCTCGGGACCAGCTCGCGGCGGCACCAGCATGACAGAGTTCTTGTCGTAACTTTCCGAGAGTCACAAATGGGTGGTTTTTCAGGTACCCAATGGGTCCAAACATGTCGTACCACTTATTATAGGCCAAAGTCCCACATAGTATTTTTCACCGCGTTATAATCGAGGCCCTTGCCTGAGATGACTTGGAAGTCGAAATAATGATCGCACAACTCGTCGGGTCGGTCCTCCATGGAGCAATCTCGTAACATCCATATATTTGTTTCCAAGATTATCTGAGGATATCAGTTCTCCAATAGATTTCTGAAGCTGAGCGGCAATTGGGGTCGAAATCTGGGAATGGCTCCAGAGTTCCTTCTCTGCCGGGTTGAAAAGTGATGAGCAACTGTGAAGGCGATTGTTAACACGGCGGGATAAGAGTTCCTTGATGAAGTGATTTTTGGTAGATTGGTTATTGGAGAAGGTTTGGAGTTCTTTTTTGGAAAGTTGACCGTGGGTTGAATGGGATGCTCATCTGGAGCGGCTGTGGTGAACTGGATCGTGATCTTGTATTAGGAGGCTGAATGTATGTACATCCTCAATCTCCAAGTTCTCGAACTTGTCATACCACTCAAGATCCTTATTTTCCGGCATCTTTCCCTCTCCCCCAAAAAAGGAAGTTGGGTCGCTGAGGCCATTTTGAATATCCATTTATTGCTAAAAGCCGTTGCGATTTTGAACTCTGCTTTGAACGTAGCCGTGTCTTTAATACCAATTTGGTGCAGCCAGCGAAAGATCATATTGTCTGTGAAGTCTTGGAATTGGATGCTCCGTCTTTATCGGCACACGGCGGGACAGCGTCATTTTGCTCGCCACAGCATGCAGAGCAATTGCAGGCCGTGGTGCAGAAGGGATGACTTTAATGAGTTGTCTGAGTCTTCCCCCGATTCTTCGTTTGAGCAATCTTCTTCGTCTGAGTCTTCGTCCTCATCGCTTATCTCAGGCTTCGTTGTAGAGAATGTGCCGATTCTGTCCCAGAGATATATCTTGAATATATTGGAGTGCCTTGGAGTGATTGCTGATCGTTGAAATCTCCGTACCTTCATACATGCTTCCTCCTGTCGATAGTGCATACCAGTGATGTTCTCCTCTCAGATAACTTCATACCGTGACCGTGCGGCTATCTTGCCATTTTTTGAAAGTTTTGGGAGCGTTGAATGGGAAGATGGAAGATGGGTCTTCGTGGGCCATGTCGTAGCACTCCACTAACTCTCCAGTGTTAGTTCCTCGCTCGTGCTCGGATTGGGTTGATAATAGAATGCCACACTTCCCGCCTTGTCCGCAAACGCCGCCTCCTTCATCCACTCCTCTAGTCTCTCAAATCCCCCCCTCTCTTCCCCAAATCCCCCCTCCCACTTCTTTTCTTCAATATTATCCCTATCTCTTGCTTCCGTATCTCGAATCTCCAACACTAACTTAAAGCCTTGAATTTGAAAACCAGGAGAGACAAGTCGCTTGTGTGTGTCTAGGAAAGCTGTGTAGAGACAAGAGTGGATCGTTCCAAAAATACATATCTTTGAAGCAGTTCTCAGTGTTGGCGTTTTGGCCTTCCGATATGGTTGGTCAACCTTTGCAAGGCAGCTTTGCAGTGTAGCAGAGCTATATCCTTTGTGAACAAGGGACGTCCTGTACTCAAAGTGTGTTTCCGGTTTGCGTTCTGGGTCCTCAGTTTTTTCCTCGCCCGCGTTAGATGCGGTTGGCCCAATAAGGGTAGAAAGGTCAATCCGTAGCCGGCTGCACATTGTCGTGGCTAGTTATGCGTGTTTATGTCTCGAGAAGGGATTCGTCAATGTTGCTTGCTCTCAACGCGGTCTGTATTCTTCTCGGGCTCAGGTGTTAATCTAGACGACCTGCAGCGACTGAAGCCGAGATTTTGTGATGATGCTGACAGCTCAATACCGGCTCTCATCCTGGACAATTTCATATCGTTATCCTCCGGCCCCGTCCTCGTGAATACCGTTTACTCGGGAACCTCGCGCTTCTCCCACTCCGATTTCGCCTATGTCTCTGCAAAGCTGTTGTTCTTTGAACCCAGGCGTTCTTCGAGTATCACATCCCCTTCAGGTTGATTCGGTGCTTCATGGTACAGGAGGCAGCCGGTAGGCGGTGCAGCGTCTTGCTGCTGCCCCCAGTGGACTACTATAACTTGGCGGACATCTCTGGAGCAGCACCCTTGTGCTGCTCAATCAAGTCATGGATGTCGTCTCCAAAAGTCAGCGCGTCGCCTTCATGTGTTCCTATTCCCGAAACAGTTACATGAGTGTTTTGAAGTCGAATTCCCAATTTGTCTCCACGGTCTCCATGGTCTCCATGGAGAGTGTGTGAGAGTGCAAAAAATGGTCGCAATTTTCCAGTCATGGATTTCTTTGATTCAACGTTTATCCCGAGTGATAGTTATAGAAGTTGATGGCAGCTTTCTAGAATTCATGTGTATGTCTCCCACTATATGCAAAGTGTTGTTGGTGGAGAGTGTGATAAAGAGATACCCAGTGATGGTTTATATCTTCTCTCAAAGATTCTATGGTCAATAAGGCCAGAGAGGAGAGCACGAGACCCCTTGAACTCAGTAATGCTCCCTATTGATCTTTTCTCTAGAGACCAACAAGTGAACGAGAACCATGTACTTTAATTCGACGGGAAGGGAGAAGTAGTAACTGAAGAGGAGGCCCGAGAGATGGTTGGCTTCGAATGCGCTGTTCCCAGTAACAGCACCCCCAAAGCAGATATTCTGTGAATCGCCGATGTTGATATGAAGAGAAGAATGTCGGATTATATGCCGGATTTATTGGCCGGAATCTCGATCTAGGGAGCCCCCTTGAGTTAAACGTGGATGCAAGGCAAATTTCTAGTATTCTTGGGTGTGTAAATTGCCATGTTGTTATGTCTAGAGTGATTATGCCACCGGTGGCTCCGATTTCGAGGTGTCCGTAGAGGGTATATGTTTCTTCTTCTTCCCATCTCGGGCACGCTTCTCTGGGTAGATTCGGGGAAGCCTTCAGATCATTATAAACGAAGATCCCATCGACAAATTGTGTAGCCATTGTTATGACGAGTTGTTCAGACGAGTTGTCAAGACGGCAGTGGTAGTGCATCTCTGGTGTTCGCAAGAAAGATCGATTTCGACGTATTGATAGCAATCATACGGCTACAGGAAACGGTTATACTGGCGATAATGATAACCAAAAGGACGGCACAAGACTCCTTTCTCAGTGTTGATTTTATTTTTGGAGTACAGTTTCCAGTTTTCTAGAGTTCTTTTGTATCCAAATTAAGCAAAAGACGGGTCGATTATCATTCCGTCTTCATCGTGTCGATCCGCCAGGGAAGAGAAAAAGCCCGGAGTAAGTCGAAAGAAAACATGAGAGCATTTGTTATGATTCATTACTATCATTCGAACTTCTTTCCCGTGATCCGAGGTAATCTCAAGGAGAGCCCTCGGGCTCGTATCTACGACGGGAGAATTGGCCTGCATCTGGTCATTCCGTCTCTGTTGCGTCGATCCGCTGGGGGACGAAGAACACCGGAGTTATGCGGAAAGTTATCTGGTAGAAGATTCGTGGATGGATATTGCAGACGTCGAGATTATGGAGGACATTGCGATTCTTGTCGCCTTCGCCGTGTGTATAGTAAACTGAAACTTTTCTTGGATTTGAAACATGAAAGTTATCTTAAAATTGATTCAATGGCCGCCATCACCATCGGCTCAGTTGATGGTGGGCTAAGGTCGAGGCTCCATGAGAATAAGCAACAAGCTTGAAGAGAACTCTCTGATTGTTCCTGTTCACCGAAGCCGGAACAATTGTCATCTCGAGTCCAGGTCTTCGGCTCCAGTAAGACGAATCGAGTGTCATTTGCTATTTAGCCATTCTTCTCCATCTTCGTATTTCTGCTTCTCTTCGGTTTCTTTAAGTAATCTTGGGCACTCGTTCAAGAAACTTTCGTGGTAGTCCTCTTCGGTGTATAGGAAATCCGGGAAGCTAAATTGATACCCATAGGGTCAAACACGAAGGAATTTCCGCTTTAGAATCGAATAATGGCAAAGTTATGGGAACGCGGGTGCTCTCTACCCACCTCTTCTCCGATACAGATGAATCTTGGGTCTAAGAGCGCGCATCTTCCTTATCCGGAGGGAGATGAATGGCAGTGCCGAAGGGGACCGAATGTGGTTGTTCCAGGCAGACGATTATCGCTTCATGCTCAAATTCATACATAGTTCATCTTCAAACCAGCGCACTGCACGGTTTTACCCCCAAACATTCAAGAAACTCAACCTGCTCGGCTTCTTGAAAGGGCAAGTCAGCGTTCTGGGCGATTGCATGCTCGATATCTTTCAGCGTACATGTCTTCAGGTCTAGGTCCAGCAGTGAGATGTATTGCCGTAGAAGGAGCATAATTTCAAGATCGTCGGAATTTTTGTTGGACGTTGCACTTGAGCTGAGTGTGGTTCCCTTCCGTACTCTCTTCGCGTCAATCTTCTCGACGATCTACTCTGTCCACATGAAGTAGATCGAATGATTGTATAACTTCTTGAAATTGGAGTACTCCGGGTTCCTCCCTATTTTCGAACATCGTGTGGATGTATATTCCTATTGCTTCTCTCGTGGAGGCAGCAGCCATAGAAGGAATTAGGGGCCGGGATCTAGGTCTCCTATGCGAGGCTTGGTACGATGCTCCATGAAACTTGAGACCCCACCACCAGATCGGTGGGGTCTTGCTTGTTGTGATATTAAGGGGGCTCTAGAGCCCCCGCGATGAAAGGGAAGAACTGTAGCTTGCCTGTGTCTCGGAGCTTGCCTCCAGGCTCAAGCCTCCATCTCCAACCTCTTTCTCGAGCTGAGAAATGCCCCATTGGCCTCTTCAGTCAAGATGCATCCTAACTCTTCCTTATCAAGAGCCTCGGGGGGAATGCGTGGGAAGGGTCGTATCCGTTGGCTCCTCTATGATGGGGCACAGATTTGTGGGTTTGGTGAGGACTTTGGACGACAATTTCATGCGCAACTTTTCCTTCGGGAAATGGAATGAACAAATTGCGCACAAACTCTCGTCGGATCGAAGTGATGTGGTTCCTGGTGCGGGTGTTGAAGTAGGCGATCCATAGCGGATCTTAGTGTGATCCGAGTTGCCTGACCAAGGTGACGGGGATTGTGAGCCAAATAGTGATGAGTCCAGATGTTGACGGTGGTCTTCAAGACTATTGTTCAAAGTGATTATAGCGCTGGAATGATGATCGGGGCACATGTGATGTCTGCTTAGGAGGTGGACAATCTGGTTGAGACCGAGTTAGTGATAGGACAACTACCAGAAGTTTGGGGAACGCACTCGCCGATCAAACTCATTAATAATGCCTTCTAAAAGTTTGAACGAGAACCATGATGACTATTCCACCTGTTTCGTAGGTGTATGGCTTCGAAACCCCGTCACTGTCCTTTTCCGGAAAGTTTTTGAAGGTTTGTTTGTTCAATAGGTGGGTCATTCAAGAGCTCCGTACCTTTTATAAGGTAGGAGAAAATGCTGAAATTCAGGAAATCCGGAAAATATGGCCAGTTAATTATACGTCCAAGTGAGTGCGGCGTTGGTGCAAGTGGGAGTGACGGTAAATGAGACCCTGGCGGGTTGGCGTTGACAGATTGCGTTGACAGATGGCGTCGTCGCTGCCGCTGGGCTCTGGTTGGGGGTCGCTTCAAAGGCCTAGCTCCGCTTCCATGGCAGGAGCTGGGCTACATTGTTGAATTCCCAGTTGTTCCCACCGATTGCTAAGAAAGGTGAGCGACGAGTGACCTCCAGCGACGTGACATCTCTTGTTGCTATTGTAACAATTAGCAATGTGCAGCTTGGAGGAGACATGATTAAACATACTGGATGCCTCGTGGATTGCTTATGTTTTGCATCTCTGTGCTGCTCTACCCCAAAGAGCTGGTCCGTAGCTCTTGCCTCATATAGGCTGGAGAGCCTAGCCATAATGGCTATGTGCTCTTAGTGCTACGTCGAGAGGTGAGTTCTCGGGAGAGTGACTCCATGGTATGATGAAGATATTCTCGTGTTGTTGCACATTTTCTTCGATGCAGTTAGTAATCCGTTACTGGTGGAGGAATCTTGGGAGGTATGTGAAACTCACTCTTCGTTCCTCCAGAGGTTGGAAGACAACGTTGATAGGTGTTGAGTGATGAGGTACTTCCGAAAAGTGATATCTCCTGGATGAGAAAAGCTTCAAGTGATGAGAAGATTCTGGTAGCACAGTTGATAGGCCGAAGACTGTTGGATCAGGGGTAGATAGGTATTCCCCAACCCTTCCCTAGTTCATACTCCCGAAGGACTACGAAGTATGGGGGCCAGGTTGATTGCTCCTATCTGTCGGTTGAAGGAGAGGAGTACCGGAGATGGAAAATGGCAGCTAGGAGGGAAATACCCCCGATATTTATGCTCTACAGGCATGGCCCGCGCACGACAACCCCGTGATATCCCGTGATCTCGCTTAGAAGGAACATTCACGACAGTGACCAGTCACGGAGAGGCTAATGCAGGTCCCTGGCGGTTTGTTTGGCCAACCATATGGCGGGTATGACGTGTGTAGCTGGCGGTTTGGCTTTGGGGCAAGTTGCCTAGCAGTTACGGTTGAAGGGGGCGGTGAGAGAGGACTGAGGAGGGTACCAGGTCTTCATATACCATAGATACCTAGGAGTGATTACAGCTATGCTGAATTCATTATTGTCTTTTTTGGCAATGGTAAAAGAAGTACATTTACCTTTTTCATAGCCAAATGTGCCAAAGCAGCGAGATGGAGGCAGTGTCCCCAGACAGTCTCGAATTCAAACACTGGGTTTTGACATGGGCAACCACCACCGACAGCAGGCAAGCAGGAGACAAAACACGAATAGGCCCAGCAGAGGATCACATATCTGAACAGAGATACTGCAAATCCCAAGCTCTAATCGCGAAGGGCTTTGCAAAGAGCCATCAACCTGCACAAAGTAACACAAAGTAACAGCATACCCAACAATGACCAAGAGGCATCACTGCACAGTGTTTGCTCCGGACACACTCGTGAAAATGCAAGCTCACCGCAATACACAATTAAATCATCATATATGTATAAAATTATCCCTCACATCTTAAAACACTGCCCCAGACGCATTCGAACTCGGACTCGGCGTAGCCGGTAAAGGCACAAATTCCTCCGTATGCGTCGCCTTCGCACTGCCATTAGTCCCATAATCCGCTTCCACAACTTTACTTCCATCTGCAAGTATGACATGATCGAGCACCCTCCTAAAATGCTCCAAGCTGGCCTCAGGCTGATAATACGGCACCTCATGCCCCGCCTCATAAATCCTGACAAACGAGAAATTGCCATACTCGCGCACCTCTCCGTACTCTGTTCCGTTGACGAGAAACGGGGTGTAGCCAGCAGCGCGGAATTGTTCGGCGTGGGTGTAGTTTACGGCGAGCGAGACGGCTTCGCCGCCGAACCAGTTGCAGATGTAGTCTGCGTCGCCATAGAGCAGCGCAACGCGGACTCCGTAGCCGAGGATTTCTTCCAGATCTTCGATGAAATTGGGCCATACGAAGTCGCCCGTGTATTGGAATCCACGGCTTACGTTGCGGGCGTTGGTGACGGTGTAGTTTATGTTTACCCCGAGGGCTTCTTGCGTGCTGGCTTGGTTGAGGAAGTCGATGAAGTAGTCTGGGGGTGTTGGGTCGTCGTAGGGATGGCGGATATCGTAGACGCCTCGGCCGCCAAATGCGTAGTATGGCTCTTCGACTAGGCTTCTGCAGATGTTCGTTGCTTGGGCGCAGGTGAATTGCCCATAGGTGGTTGATCGGTCTACTTCTTTGCAGTAGCCGATTTGGTCTTTGCAGCCTTCGGGCATGTAGTAGGCTTGCTTCATGAAGGTGTAGACAGTGTCGTTGATGGACTTGATGCCATAGGTGTTGTTGACTGCGAATTCGGGGTAGTAGGGGGCTTGGATTTCCTCGTCAATTATGCCGTTGATGATGCCTAGAGTGTCCATGGTTAATTCTACGCCCTCAATGGAGCCGTTTCTAATCGCCTCATTTTGCTGATAAAAATAGTTGTAGAAGCCGGGGCCGTAGTGGCCGCCATAACTGCGCACTGGGGTCAGTCGTGATCCCTAGAGTCCTCACTTCTATGGATAAGCTCACCTTTCGGTCCAGAGGTTAAAAGTAAAGTTCGTGATATCCGGATCCAACTGCGGCGACAAATCCAAAAATGCCTGGAGAATGTGCCACGCTCCAACGGCAGCCGCGTCGGTTGTGTTCGTAGTATTAGGATCTACCAGAGAATAACGACCATCCTCGTCCGTCTCAGTGGTCTCGTAAGAAAAGCCCACACCGACAGGCTGAGATAGATAAAGCATATTCGAATGCTCGTTCCATGAGTAGGGATTCCATTGTGTCTTCAGATCTTCGGTGATGTTGCAAGGTCCATGTTCTGTGCCCAGGATCAGCAAAAAGCCGCTGTAATCAGTTAAAAAAGCGCCGACGAACCTTGAAACAGCCCAATTAATGAATCACTTCCGGGGCCTCCGTTCAACCAAAGAGTGAGCTAGATAGCCGTCAGTCTTGAAATCCAAGTTTTCCTATTTTTTGTTTTTGCTTTTTATTTTTGCTTTTTTTCAGCTTTATTGCTTTCTCCCTTCCACCACTCCTCCCCCCCCCCCCAAAAATCTCACACCAAGAAAGGACCACTCACTGGTTTCTCTGTAGGATTCTCCCTCGCCTCAAAAAACCAAAAAAACATATTCGTCTTCTCATTCAAACTAATATACCCCGCATAATCATCGACCCCCTCTTTCGTCTCACAAATGCCCGGTTTCCCCGGCTGTTTAAAGCGAATCGTCGCGCCTTGCGGCGACGTCACAGTCATCACACCCGTCGGATCCTTAGGGATGCCGCGTTCCTCGAGTGTAGGTTTGGCCGCAGTGCTGAGACTCGCGCACGCGAGGACGGCGGCGAGATGGTAGGTTAGTGGCGCCATTACGATGAATGGTACGTCTGGTCTAGAAGACGATAGGAATTACGACTACGAGGTGGACAGTTGCGAGGACGTTGCCTCGACGGCTCTTATATACATCAAAACGGGCACTCGGAAGCCATCCCTGCTACATAAATCCCTCCCATCCACCACATCAACTCGTTGAGCGACCAAATCCGCCGTGATTGTAGCCTTCTACATATTGCCTTATGCCTTATTAGGCAGCTGTGTGCACACATCGAAGGATGCGCCAGGTCGGTCATTGGATGGACTGCGCGATGATTACGGTGTCAGGGAACACTCAACGTACTGTTTTGTTTGGGGGACCTGGTACATCATGGGGCGGTGCATGGGCCGTGATATTGGGATCGCTCGGGAGCGCTCAAGCGCATGCAGAGATGGGCAGTGGTACAGCGTGGAAATACTACCGATCGTTCCGGGAAAAGAGAATAAGGTTGTGACATTGCGATTAGTTTTTCCTGGGAGATTGTTTCGTGGGTATGGATTCGTCGAGCATTGAGCATTGTGTATATTCTATTTCCTACGCTTTATCTCACACAATGTTGAGCCCCCAAGAGTCTGTCTTTGGAGGCCTTTTACTATCAACAAGTCGAGAGGAAGAGTACCCGATTGTCTGAACGAATGCACAATGCATGCAACGTCCACTAGAGCGAAGCTTGCTTCACACCAAGCCTTGCTCTCATGCCCCAATAGGAAGGTCCTTAATGCTACGGCAGAATAAGGCCCGGCAGCCAAGGTCGGTGCCGCGCATTGGCAAGCTTGTTACCCCGGTCTATGGAGCCCGAATAACGTCATGGATATATGGCAACGATGATACGATTTCTTCGATAATGGCATTGTTTATCAATGTTGTGTGCTCAACTTATGCGGTGCTCGCGAAAACCCGCATACCAGTCGTAGAAGATCGCTTGGCTATACCTATCACCTCATCAAAATTGTTCCCCTAAAGGAAACCTAACCGACAGTTCATTTTAGTTGCGGTTCCTCGAGTTACCGGGTGCTGCTAGGGCAGCGGGGCTAACAACGATTATGCATGGGCATTGCATCACTGGCATGACAGTAGCGATAGGGCCAATTATGCTTCTAGCATAAGTATTTTGGTATTAAGCTACCTGGTTCTACGACCTAGTCCTGCGGCCTAATTCTACAGCCTAGTTCTACGGATGAGATCCGCCCCAGCTCTGGTATAACCCCGACTTCTATTTCTCTCCCCATGTATTACTCATTGGTCTCATAAGTAGCCACCGTAGGTGGTGGTCTATTTGAATGCCACAAGAATTCGTCAGCATATGTCCATGAAGAGGACCCATCATTCGGAATGCCATCGAGGCGCTCGATCGCATAAGTAAGCACCGACATTGTTTAGTCAGTCTTCTCCACCTCACCCCAGATGAACTTCCACTCAGTGTCCTCAGAATCCTTCCTGGGAGTAATTTCCACCTCAATATCGTGATCGGGCTTGGGCATGGCGTTCCACATGTCCCCATTCTTCTTGGTTGGCATGACCCATTTGCCATTCTTCGGTGCAATATCGAACTGCAGAAGAGCCATTGCGGTCAATGACAGAATGACGTTGAGGGAGAAATGGCGACCAGGACACATCGTGACACCAGCTCCGAACGGACGGTAGGCCAAGGTGTTTGATAGCTTCTTCTGTCCCTCGGCTGAGAGAAAGCGACGATGATCGAAGCTATCGGCACTCTGGCCCCACACAGCAGTATCATAATGGACGCCTTTGCCTGGAATCATGACGATGCCATCCTTCTTAAGTTGGTATTTTTCCTTCGATAGAACAGTGTCGTGCTGGACCTTCTTGATGTTGATGACAGTGCTGTGATAACGAAGTGTCTCATGCATCATAGCCATGAAGGTTGGGCACTTATCTTTGATCATACTCAAGTCAAGTACCTTGACAACACCATCGCTCTGCGTCTTCACAATGCTCAAGAGCTCCTGGCGAATGAGAGCGAGGGCTTCAATGTTGGAGAGAATGTGGAACATGAGCCAAAATGCAGTGATGCCACCACTGCTCAGCATCGCAAGCGCCGTTGCCATTTCAAGCTTTGACGCCTCTCCAGGACTCAGCCCGTTTGACAAGTTGATTTTGTACATCTCGGCAACCATGGGAAACGCTTGGAGGTGACCCCCTGTCTCGAAGTATTTGCGGAAGCCATCGATGACTCGGCTTCGCCCACGAAGCGCTTTCCACGCGGTGAGAAGAGGAGCTGGGCTGTAAAGGAGATGATTGATACCGGGGACAAATGCTCTGCAACAAATGTTAGACACGTTCTTTCCTATCAAAGCTGAGTGAGACCTTCCCAATCCGGAAGGCACGAGACACTCGAATAGAGTTCTGATTAGCGAAGTGAGATCAATACTTACAGCCAGCTTGATTCAATCTTAGGATCGTCGAAAGGGTTCTCGGGTCCATAGACAGCGCTGGTCATTGCGAGGCAGAGGTCGTGGCGGAGGATCTCCGCAAGCCCGCGGCCGTTGAAATCAACGAAGCTGTTTGCCACGCTCGAGGCGAGTCTAGTAATGGCGGTGTGGGTAGCGACCTGGAGGTAGGAACCTTGTAGATATTTGTGAATACTGATTGTGAAATTGTTGCCATTGTGGTCGACGGCTTTGCTAAGCGCTTCCTTGCCAGTCTTGTTGAGTCCACTAAACATCATGCCGAAGTCTAGGAGGTTGGGGACAAATGTCTTTGCGTTGGCTTTGCTTTGAACTTCCTGGATGATAGAAGAGCCATTGACGACATAGACGCGCTGGAAGGGCATTCGAAGAGTCTGGATTGGCAGACGATATTTGTTCCTATCACGGTTAGCGAATTGCTCTCGAGCAAGCTATTTGTGGTGAGTCAACTCACTTCAGTTTCACAAGATAGTTGACCTTGTGGATGGCGATTCCAATGGCTGAATCAAGGAAGGGTACCGCTGTCTCAAGCAGCTGGGGTTCACCTTTGCTCTGAGTCGCGTGGAGCAGGATCTGGAGCGCGACGTAGCCGATCACTACGACGCCGAACCCGATTGCCAGAACGGAATACATCGTGTTGACGAAGCCAACTGGTAGAGAACTGAGCAATCTCTGGAGTCTACCCTCTTTGCTAGGCTGAAGCTCTGGTTCTGTGACTATGAGAGGCAGTGTCGTTCCGTGTGAGCTTGGAACCTAGAGAAGGTGTGACCTGGAAGTGGAGGTGAGTAGGCGTGGAGAGGATCTTTTTGAACCTGCCAAAAAACAACGCTAATGGGGCCAGTAACCCACTCCAGGGCTCTTTCACTATGTAGTCACTAGGCACGGACGCCAAAGGTTATTGTCGGGCCTTATATCTTGTGCCCTGCGACCAAAAGAGGCTCACCTCAGCCTGGCTGCCTACTTCACGAGCAGTGCCTGAGGTGAAGCCCTCGCCGACCTACAAACTCCTTGCTTAACCACATGATCCATCTAGGTCGGTGGCACAGCAAGAAAAAGATAAAATGAAGCCCTCATCTAGCCGTTTCCGTGCTCTTGACGGTTTGGCGTGGGCGGCGTTTGCTTCTCCATGGCCTGGCCGCCTGACGCCCTCTCTGGGGGCGACTCTCTTCACCGGTAGAAAGGCTAGACTTTCTGCATGGGGCTATTACAATGCAGATGATACGTCTTCAGCTATGACAAGTAGGAGTGAAGTAGCGAGCGTGATACGGATTGGGAGCACAATTGCCAATAGCAAGGCAAGGCCGAGCGAGGCACGGCTACTCAGGACGAACGCCAAGTGAGATACTATTCCATCAAAGAAGGCAAACAATGGAAAGGGACCCTGCATATCGCCGACCCCCTGCCAAGTTGAGGTACTATGTCGCAGTGTGTGTGCATATTCCCAAAAGACACCCACATGAAGTGACAAGTCGAGGAGCCCCGCGGATTAGGTACCGAGACAGTAGGGGGATCGAGGCACGAGCTGTGATCAATTGATCACAATTGGCCACAAGGCAAGAATCAGAAGAACAGCTGGACCCGGCTGTGCGGTATTCAGGAGTGTGTGAGACCTGTTCCGTTTGCCCAGCCGCTTCCAGCCGTGATGGCTACAGGTGACGTTTGTAGGGAAGCTGATCACGGCATATGGTTACCGCTTCATTCATGGTTTGTGAATACAGATGTAGTGGCGGCAATAATAGCAGCAGTGTCTAGGTAGAGATTTATGAATTTGGAGACGGTTTTGAGTATCCGAAGGGAGTAGCTAGGCACTGAGCGAGTAGTCATATATGGCTGTGCTAAGCCTAATGCGGAAAATGGCTTTCTTGTTTACGTTGCTAGCCCTTAGCATCAGTGCCCCACATTCGAGATTGGACATTACCATGATATCTTTGCGGATCGTGAAAAGATGAAAGGCGGTATGTAGACTCAATGGGGGGAATAGTGGGTACCCTGGTCGACAGGCAGTGACAAGAATAGAGTTGCAGCACTGGCGATTTTCTATTGAACAATGCAGTATTACGGCGAGTTTCCCCCTTCAAGTTATGAAAGTAGCAAGCAACTGTGTTAATTAGAAATTATTATATTACTGTTAATTGGACAGTGATGTTCAGGTCCTCTTTGGGGAAGAGAAGCGTGCTATCAAAGATCCTCTAGAGCAGTGGAATAGAAAACTTGGTTGTCGCCAGATCTCCCGTTAAAAAAACTCCTTCAAAGTATTATTCGCACACTGCTATAGAGAGGGCGAGCTGCCTTACGCTATCTGCAAAGGGAGTCTCGACCGAGAGCCGCACGTCACCATGATCACTGGGAGAACCGAATCTCGGGCACCCCCGGCTTTCCTCGACCTCCACAACGAACGTGACAGGAATTCTTTGATTATTACCCCATTATCAACCCCTCCAAACAGGAGAAATGCCGTTGGGAACCCAAGGAAATGCCCATACCGAACAGGGCTCGAAGGATTGATGCCTTGAATATGTACCACCACTTTCGATTCCCAGAGCACCACATTTTCCACGCTCTCAGAAAGTACACTGATAGGCAATCCAGATCAGCTATTACCAGGTATGGCATATTTCCCAGATTTTCCCCACCCGGGAGATCCAACAGCGATATCCCCTAGCCAGCCATTCAAAATCCCCATCTCACAATACCTCGACATCCCTCATCCCTCCGATACTCGCCTCCCCATGCATACAAAAACAAACACCAATATCCATACCAGGCACGCGCCTCCTTACCCTACGTATCCTCTCCGCTGTCCAGCATCCATCGAGATCGCTGTACCCCCTCAACCACTCAACCCGCACGCTACTCACACCCCATACGAGCTCCCAACCGTATCCACTCAATCGGTGTCGCAACCAAGCAAGGGCGAGGCTCTTAGAGATCAATGGCGGGTAGTGACCCGACCCGCGTGGCGACCATGTGCCAGGGCAGTAGCACAACTATCGACGCGAATGCACTGCAGGGACCCACAACTCCCGAACGTGGCTGTTTTTCGTGGTGATTTCTAGGTCCAGGGCATGCTGAGGCGTGGTCTTTATACGGAGGTGATGGTCTGACTCGGTGGTGATTAGTTGAGCTAGACTCTTTGCTATGATGAAGCGTAAATGAAGGGGAGGTTGTCTAGACGAAGAGGTCGAAAAAGAAATCATAGTTCTAGAAGTCGTTAAGATCAGTGATGGGTCTTTCGAGTTCTTTACGCAAATATCAGGTTTGGTTTTGTGGAGAGTAAGTAAGGGGGTGCCCCTTGAGAGCGCAACGGGCATCACTTGTATATGCTTTTTTTTTATACCATCGAGACGGACGGGACCGCGCCATCGAGGGACTGTACGCTAAGGGATGCCATACTATACTATACACTCCTCTTAACAGCTCAATACTACACCATTACTCATATCTTTATTGGCCCTTCAAACTCCGTATACCCAGTTTAATTGCCTTTTTTTCCGAGATCTGGATGTTGTTTTTCCTTTTCACACCGCGCATCTCGTAGATATTCCAGTCCAATGTACAACGCCGCATTGGCACATGGGCCACGTCGTAAGGCGTCCAGCTCCGCTCCGCTCCGAACGATGTTTCTACGATGCGAGGAGTAGGTATACAGTCGATGATTTGAAGTGGTCCTGTGGCACTATTGAGAATGATGCTGTGGCCAGGCGGTTCGGTTCGGTTTTCTCTGTATGCGGGTTGGGCTGATAGTATCGGCGGAGATAATACGCTCCACTCAGAGATATTGCTACTGCTTTGGGCTTGATCGATGTCCCTGTTGAGCGAATATATGTCCTCGAGGCGTACTTGTTGCGTAGCCGCCTACCCGCGCTGAGCGCTATTGAGTAAGTCATTGATGGTTGGCGGGAAGTGCGGGTACTTGAAGCTTTCGGGATTTGACAATGATTGCTATACTCTTGCTTCCTTCGATGCTTAAATTACACATTCTTTTTTGTTGAAATTGTACGCGAAGAAAGGTTCACCGAAATATCCAAACATCGAGTCCAACCCAGATGCCGACTCAGGAGGGATTTACAACATTTCAGTGATAGTGCTATTGGTGTGAAAGAAAGAATTATATGCCTCCCGGAAGCGAAGAATCTAATAGAAATGATGATTATGATGGAAATTGTTTTATACCGCGAGAATACTTGTGCTTCTTGACACTGCGCTTAGAGAACTTGTCTATTGTTACTGTTCGTACACAACACAGGCTTTGAGCCCCTATATCAAGGAAGCGTTTCAAATGACTGCAGCAAATCGTCATTACCTCCAGATACAGACGATTCTAATGCAGGACCGAACATATTGAAATCTACCACATCAAAAGAAATTCCTAGAGAATTGTCCACATCCAACGCCTCTGATATTGTAAAGCATGGCACCCCTCCTTCGCTCCCCGGAGCCACGCCGCTCTGGAGGAGATCTCCAAACTCATCACCACCATTCTCCTGTCCTCCTGCACTGACACCCATTAAGGCCTGAAACGGCTGAGACGATGGAAGAGGCCCCGAAAGTGGCTGCGGACACGGCGACAGACCCTCTTGAGAGGTGCCAGCACTATGAGAGCTAAAAGTGGTGGCAGGGGTGCTATTTGTCCGATCAGAGGGCGTGTCTAGTAGGGCTGTGCGTTGTCTTTGGGATCGTGGAGTGTGCGTCACAGAGATTGATGCTCTTTCAGTGCTGTCCGCGTAAGCATCGACCATCGCATTGAGAACCCCATCGAGGAATGCTCTCATTTGCATTTCCTGGCCTCTTAGTTCCAAAGGGACTTCCTGGAGTTTAAAATATTCATGGGCATTCTCTCGGAACCACTTGCGCATGGCGGAGGTCTCATCTAGGCAAACAAGATCTTCAAAATCTGTGAGCCTAGTTAGTTACATGCACGCCATTCTAGATTTTAGAATCAAACATACAAGCGCTTTCTGGGAGCGGGCTTTCGGGAAATAGAATCGAGTATATCAAATTCCAATTCTCGGTCTCGCTATTCTTCGAGGAAACTCGTTTGTTCAACTGCTTTTGTTGTATTTCATCGATACCATCCCAAGTCTGCGGTGGGAGTATTTGGCAGGGTGGGTCTTTTCTCTCATGCTCCACTCGTTCCGTTGACGTTTTGAATGTCTGCGAGCATCTGGAGCAATGGATCGGGATTCTATGCTCTCTTTGGAGATGTTGTCTGCCGAGTGTTAGGACCTCGCATAGAAGATAATTGCAATTGGTAAATGCGTACTTTAGCCTCGAAATGTCCCAGAGCTTTTGGTACTGAAAGCATTTTCGGTATCGCAATTGATCCCTCTTTACAAAAGGGCACGCCAGGGCACGGCGGTGTCCAACTTCCTTGGTGGACTTGTTCTTCCGTCTTTTGAGTGGCGGCTCTTCATCGTCATCATCAGATGGCCTCTTTCGGCTGTCTGCGGATGAAGTTTGGTTCGCCGTATAGGTTACATTTGATGGAGTTTCGCTGCCAGAGTTGCCCGTCGCTGGAGAACCAGAAACTGGGGCCGTCCCCCCAGAAGTGGAACCGGACTGGTGATTCCTGTACGCCTTCCATTGCCGAAATTCTTCGAGAAGTTGATGAACAGCTGTCTGGTGAAACTCGGCGATGGCCTGAGTGGACGCCAACTCGGTCAAACCATGGATGGGGGTGTGTTCCTTATCGGCATGATCGGACAATGACCATTCGTTCAAAGACCCAGATTCATTGATGGAATTTCGTTCAGAAAAGCCGCTGACTCCATTCTTGGAATCATTTGGACTATGCGCAATACGGTTTCCAGTCTCCTCGAGGTGTACAAGCTGGCCGCGGGCTTCCTCTGCGCATGTCCCGTCTAGCCAGCGTGTGATGGTGTCAACACGGTTGTGAGGTGAGCAGTTGATTTCATCTAATGGGTAAAACATGCAGCGACGAGGTGAAGAGGGTGGAGGGGTGGATTCTATCCTGCTTGTGGTGCATGTCGTCGAAACTGGGGAGAGAACTGAGTCGTTGCATAACGACGGGACATCCCTCGGAGGAGTTTTGTATCGCGCGCATAGAATTGAAGTAAAATAACTGGCACTGTCTTGCTCGAATCTGCTCAAATATGGTTCTACAGGGCGATGTGATATGTCTGGATAAGGTCGTTTTGCTCGATCAGAACCAGTCAACGCAACCAAGGAACGCAACGAATCTACGTAATCTTCAGCGGGGAAAACCGCCATGGCCATAGTGCTGTTTCTGGGAGACTAATAAAGATTTGGGTAAATTAACGTTGCAAGCACTGGCGCAAATAAGGATGCAAGGAACATGGGATGCGGAAGTAGATGAGAGGTTCTCGAAGAGTGTAAGAAAGTGTAAGGTGGAGCCTTAACCCGGTCCGACGCGTCGAACGCGTCCCCCGCGACACGGTCGCGTCAAAGCTCTTTCCGTTCGCGCCAAGGTTCCTTCCACAATTAAAGTCGTCACTCCTCTCGTTCGCACCAGCCCAGAGCACAATTGACTTCCGCACAACTTGTGCGTTCTTTCAAACTGTTCCGTCATGGCTAATCAGACATGTTTGTCCTACAGTGTTATGTCTTCACAAAGAGCGCACGCGCTGTGTAAGTCACTCTTCGTGCGCTACACTCATCCTCATGGCTGGCATATCCGCGCATAAGTATCTTGATATCCCCCCTCTAGAATGTCTCTATGAAGGTATCCAAATGCAGTTGAGAACAGCTCCTCTATTCTTTGCTTCTTCTTTTATCATCCATTTACCTTATAAGCTCCAAAATGCTTAGCCATGATCTTTATACCCATGATAGCGGGCTTCTTCCTCCACCCTTACTACCACCATCCATGACGCCCAACGAACGCGTTCAAGATCGGTTACCCACTTATCAAAGGGCATGACTCTATCTTCCCCCATGTAAGGAAAATCACTCTAATTTATATCAGCCTTCAGAGGTATTTCATCATAGCCAATCCAGTACGCGGACGTGCAAAGACTCCAAGATCCTACCTGCCAACAACGTCCAACATACCACCTATTATTCCACACATCCAAACACCGACAACGAGAGTATAGATACAAACTTTGAAGGTTTCGCATCACACTCGCTGGTCTGTGGCCTATTTCTCTCCATATCCACCGGCGTCGCGGTTGGGTTCGGAACTCGAAATGCCAATTTTGGCGTCGATCTTGCCAGCTGCTTGCTCGCCACTTTCTTTGCCGTGTTCAAGATCGTTTCATTGAGGGAAAAGCGCAAGCGCTTCATGCGAATTCGTTACAGGTCAATCCATCGGCATATCTTGGTATAGCTAGAAGTAATAGTTGTAACAGTATGAAAGATAATTCTTAAAAAAGATCATATATCACCTATTTTATCGAATCTAACATTCTAGTACGGAGACATTCTGCCAGTGCAAGACCATGGTACGAATGACCCTAAACACATTTGTTTTAGAGATTCGGTAAAGTGCCTCAGTATCTTGTCACGAGCATATTCCATTCTATCAAATACAGGCCACCCACTTCGACAATCAAGATTATATGTAGTATTAGCTCTATTTCTGCTCTGACTATTCTATCCTGCTCTATTATCCTCGAATTCCTTAGCACCACAATTTCTTCAACCAAAAACTCAAAGTTCGTCATACCTATCAAAATCAAGAAAATTCTCAACATTCACAGGGAGAATAGAGTAACTCTTACAAATCACGACGGAAATAGATAGAGTACTAGAGTAAAAGAAACATTTGTAAGATTATGTTTCAGTATAGAAATCCTCTCTGGCCCCCAGTCATCAACACTAAGTAATCAGTGTCTCCATGCAATTCCAAATCGGTAAAATGCGCTGAGCAGAACGTGAGAACTTAGAGCAGTAGGATGGTAGTCGTTTACGGTGTAAAGCGCTTTCATAACACTGGGAGACATTACGCAGCAAGTCTTGTATACCAGACACCAACTCCTCACCGGTCCAAGCAGTATCACAAGGCTCGAACAAGGCGCTCCAAGGCCCCCAATCAACCTTTTTACGCCCTACACCCAACCACAACCACTCCATCACAAGATTCACACCTATTAGTCGTACACAACGCCCCCGCATCATCATCCTGCATCCTCCCCAACCCCACAACGAATAAGCTGTGCGACTGCGCCACAAAACCAGGCCGGTCAAGAACAACGCATCGTCATATAGTATGGTGCAGGACATTTTTGGTGCTGACCGCAGCTCGTGCCACATGCCGCAGTTTGGAAATTTTCTCTTGTCTTTGTTTGATGGAGGCCTTGAGGCTGAGGGTGTGGTATGTAAGCTTGAAGTTGGGGGAACATATAGCTTACCTTTGGGACTCACGCTTGGGTTTGGGCTCGCTGCGTGGTTCTATCTCGTTAAGGCAACATGCGGGCTCGATTGTTTTTGCTTCTGTTTGCTTTGAGCATTGGTGCTGCGCAGGCGGCGAGTCCATTGGCAAGGGATGTTGATGTTACTACTGTGCAGACGGTTGTGCTTCGCGTACGCCAGAGAACCGAGAGCGGCGACGAAAAGAAGACGTCTACAGAGCGTTCTTCATCCAGGAAAGAGAATTCAGGTATGATACAGTTCTCCCTTATCGACAATCCGACAAAGCAGCTAACATATACTCCAGACACCATCAAAACTACAAAAACACCAAGCGCAACAAGAAAATCATCCACACTCTCATCAAGAACATCTACACCACGCGGCCAGCTTACCGCGACCGGAACACCCCACTCATCTATCGACCCTTCAACATCCGGCCCCTTCCCCATAGAAACATCGTCTTCACCAGAACCGACCTCCGAACCGCCCCCCTCCCTCCCCAAAAAGAAATCCAAAGGCCCCATGCTCGCAGGCATACTCATCAGCCTCGTCGGCGCAATCGTAATACTAGTATCCGCATTACTCTACCTACGGCGTCGAAAACGTCGCGTCACAGCTTTCCATTCTAGGAAAACACAGATACCAGGACAAGGCATCGCATACGATGAATTGAGGACTACGTCTGGGAACCATGTCGCGCATGAGCGATGGTATTCGCCATTAATGACGCGGACGAAGAAGATGCTGGGGCGTGAGGATGCGAGGCTGAGAGATGTTAAGAGTGCGGAGGAGTATAGGTACTCGGAACTGCCCGAACTAGTTGCGGTGGAGAGGATAAATGTGCGATCGCCTTGACATGATCGACAGGAATGAGACTCGCGTATGATTTCCTTTTGGAAAAGGGTTGCTGATTGCTGCGACTAGCTACCATCTGTCATGTTTCATCACCCACGACACATGAAACACACCACGCGGCAGAAACCACAAAGTCAGCATCACGACTTTCCAACCTATGAACCTTACTCCAACACTCTCTCTCCCTGAATTCCAATCCCAATCCCTCTCCCAAATGTCCACAAAATGGCAATCCCAAGGCGCGCAATCCTCATCTTCTCCTCGGTAACTCTCATCCTAATCATCGCGCTCTCCCTCTCTACCGCCATCGAACTCCGCGCCCCACCCACAAAACTCATCCAAGTCGCCGTCGCACAAGGCGCAACCGACGCCACCCTCTCCGCCGACCTAAAAGGCAAAGGCCGCGTCAACGGCACCGGCTTCGACCGCGGAGAAATCTGGAGCGGGACCACCGAAATCTCACCCGGAGCGCCCCCGTCCACAATCCACATTACTCTGGACGGCGAACCAACAGCCACGACTACGCAAGATGCCGGACCGGGAGAAGGACAACCCACAGTGATAGTTCCATTACCAGGCCAAGCATCCGCGACTTCAATGGACGACGAAGGCTACATAGGACCCTCACCCACCGCCATACCTCCCCCTCCAGCACCACCAGCACCTCCCAAGCCCCCCTCCCAACTCCCCATCCTCGCTCTAACCTACACCTCCTCCGGCGGCCCCAAACACTGCCGCGGCTCCCTCCTCTCAAAACTCCTCTTCCCACCCCCATCCACCCTCTACAAAAACGGCACCTGCATCGACCTCCCACGCGACGCGCGCTGCGGCGTCTTCCTCGCCGACAAAAACGACAAGTGCGAAGCCCAGCTGTTTAACATGCCGAATTGTTATAATTCGAGCGAGACGTATGTTAATACGGTGGTTTTCATGCCGGAGGAACGGCCGGTGGGCGCGCTTTGGAGGAGTATGTGGGTTAGGTGTGGAGTCGAGGTTGAGGAGCCCGGGTTGATTGATCCGAGTGTGCTCGGGGGGTTATTGAAGAAGCCTGGAGGGAAAGGGGGGTGAGGGGAGATTTGGATGGTTGCTTTGGTGGGTGATGAGGAGCGAGGGAGTACGAGGACAAAACTCGATAGGATTCGAGGGGAAAGTCGACCCTCGAAATCAGCAAGAAGGAATTCGTACAGCACCACCTGCGAATCCAACATCTAATCCACCGCCATCCAACAATCCCACTAAACCCATCAGCCCGAGAGACACTGCGGCTGACCTCAAAGAACCGCCAGGATATTTGAATTCACCAGGACTCATAACTCAAACTCAATCCCTTCGCTAAAACCCCACGAGGAAAACGATTCCCAAGCCTGGAAACACAGACGGGATCACAGAGTTCAAGTTCAAGTCACGAGGCATCTGCGAATGAACAATGGCCAGTTCAGATACAGACGAAGAAGTAGAAGAAAGGGATAGCCACAATTAGGCACAGCCACTCAAATTGAACAAATATGAACAAGAAATAATTACTAGATATACCCAATCCACCATCACCGACATAGATAGGCTCCAAAAGATTAAAATTTATAATGATAACATCTTCCAAAACAAAACAAAAACGCTAACGCTCCAATGCTCGCTCAATCATATCATATCCTCCAGGGAGCCTAGTCCTCTACAAACGCCAGTAAAATGCCCACTGAACACCCAATCCATGCTTTTTAATGCTGCTGTGTTCCAAAAATAACAATGCCCAACAAAGACGCTAAGAAAAACTAAAAGCTGAACAATCCGCTCCTCCTCTTTCCAAGAGGATATACAATGAGCGCTGCCAGGAACAATCCGACAGTAATACCAATAGCGATCTGAATGACGGAAAAACCAACGTTGAGAGCTACGCTATTGATAGCGCCGATACCAGCGTCTGTAAGTGTGGTTGTTGTAGTACCTGTTGTGTTACGGGTGATTTGGTCCGCGGATGTGACGCCGGAAATGAGAGAGCCCTGGACCGATAATCCAGAAGGAACCTGGACGAAGATGGCGGGCAGCATGGCGGCGGCGGCTAAGCCGTATCCAATCTTGCGCTGGTGGGGAACAAAAGGCTCACTCGCTACTGAGCTGGCGCACGAGTGCGATTCGGAGTATTCGGAGCGTTCGATTTTGGGTAGATGGGCTTTGCCGTGATGTCGGCGTAGGTATGCCTTGCGGAATTTTACCCAGCGGGGACGAAGCGTGTTTTCCCAGACGTCAAGGCCCCAATTCTCAACATGTCTTCCAAAGCGGGTGTGGAGGTTTGCGGCAATGCCAATCGCTAGAGCTCCAAGCGTATTGCTGACTTGAGCGTTGCCGACAAGCACCTTCGAGCTGTGGAAGTTCACGACATAGCCTATTAATGCTATGACCATCATGGAGGGCATCTGCTTGTATTTGGCTTGATTGATGATCTAGACATATTAGTCAGTGAATGAGTGACGGTAATCGGCCGATCAGGTTTACTTACCATAAGGCAGGTCGAGAAAGCCACCACAAAAAGATAGTAGTAATGGCTCGACATGGGATTTTGGCACTGCGTAGCTGATGTGGCGTCCTTAGACATCATACCAAATAAAACAGTGCCGATTGTGATTCCGAAACCTAAAAACAGGGAATAAATGATCGCATACACCATACGAACAGAACCCGCCACAATGTGTTTGCTTTGCAACTCAAGTGATGCAGAGAGAACCATGAAACCTGGAAGAATAAGGGCGATACTAGACTGCGCGATGGCGCTAAAGCAGAATATTTCTTTGCCATCACTCCCTTTGATGGAGCCGATACCGCGTGCAAGAAAGCTGGTAATCACAGTAGCACCGATTTCGAAAACATTGCTGATGAGATCGTTACCGGGAGCCACAATAAGCTGTAGCCAACCGAGTATTGAACCCAAGATGAAGCAAAAGGGTAGGTCAATAGGCCGGGCTTGAAAGGCGAATGGGCCAACTGTGGCGGACGCGAGGCCGTACATAGGCACTCGCAGCCAGGGGTTGAACTTGTGCTTTCTGGCAATGATGGCCTCAAGTCGGCGCGTAGCTTCTTCTACACCGATGCGGTCATGTACAACGTCTTTGTAGATCTCGTGCACGTCGCGGAGCTTGCCAAGATCAACTCCCTGAGCTGTTCGAACTAGTTTGACCTCGCTTGTATGGATTGATGAATCGTCAAAGGCGATAATCATACAGCCAGGCATATATAAAAATTGGGCTTCGATTTCGAGCACACGGGAAGACATGTTCAAGTATTCCTCCAATCGATGGGTTGGGGCGCCATACATCATCAAGGCCTTGCACAGCTTTCGAAGATAATTTTGTCGAGCGAGTGTACCGGCAAGGTGGATCTTGATCTTGAGCTCTTTCTCCTGGCGAGCCTTTCCAAATTTGAGAGCGGCGGCGATCGAATTGTCAGACTTCTGTCGCTTACCCAGAGTTGACCGAGTCTTCCGATATCGCTCCTCCATTTCATGGCCCATATCGACCTGAGCAGGAGATGCAAGCATAGACGACGACTCGACCAACTTGGAGATAGAACTGACTGACTGGTCGCTATATTGTCTAGAAAACCAGGGTCGCACAGGCTTGGGTGTAGATGCTCCTGACCTTGGCGGCGATGAGTTTGGAGAGTTTGCTGCTGTTGATCCACCACTGAACGTTCCTACACTGAGATTCCTGTGATGACCGGCAACTCTCGTGTTTACTCGGGGAGGGGACATTGCATTTTGAGCCTTCAACAATGTTCCTAGAACGCCAGTCCGGTACTTAGAGGGGCGTGGGACACGCTCAGCTACCATCTCAATCTCGTTGACTGGAGTAACTTGACCGGACTGTAGTGGCGGATCTAGGTGGTATAGGTCTTCCGCACTCATCGCAGGTGTTTCTCGAACGGTGTGCTGGCGAAGCAGCATACTGGCACGCTTCATGAACTGTGGGTCATCATCCTCGTCACTACTCTCCCCAGTAGACGAGTCGTACCTGTCGGCCGCATTTCGAAGCTCATTCGGAGGAGACATCAATCCTTCATGGGAGTTGCGGCGTGACGTAGGAACAGAATAGGTACCTAAATTTTTAGACAGCCTAGCAGCTCGTTTATGGGCGGCGATTCCAGATCTCTTCTTGTCGTCGTCTGCAAGGTTCTCCGGGTGATCATTGAGGTAAAATTCTGGTGGTGGTGTCCGTGGAGCTTTGCGTATAGCAGGACGTGGCTTTTGAACATTGCGAACATCCGGAGGAGTGCGGAGCTCTTCTGCTTCGTGTGGGTATTCTTCACCAAGAGCCTGGCGAAGCGACTCGCGCATTTTGTGAATATCGTCTAGGGAAACATCGGACCTTTGGAGTGGGGTGTTATGCCCGCCAGAGCCAGAGTCTTCTTCGGGGGTCCGAGAAGACGATGGGCGCGCTATAGGGCTATCGGATGTGTCTGAAGTAAAACCTACGCGTTTGCGCCCTGAGGGAGCTGACATATCTTCCGTGTGGCCGTGGGAGTGTGAGTGATCTTGGGAACGAGTAGGAGAGTAGGAATGAAAATGAGACGGCCCAGCATATTCATCTGAGGATTCCATTTTGATATTGAGGCCCAAAGTACGACTGTGCTTAGAGTGCCCGAAACGACTCTCGTCGGCCAGAAACGATAGATAGGTAGTAGACGCCTCTAGAACGTCACAGCTCTCAATCCGGGGGCTTGGGGGAACCCACCCGGCTCTCCTTCTGGATAGTTTCTGACGGCTAGTCTGTCCTCTAGCACAACTGGTAATGTGAAAGCTGGAGCGGGTCTTTTGAGCAGCTAGCGGTGGAGAACCGAACGTAAATAGACGGCAGTAACTGAAGCGACAGATAAGGCGAAGGAACAATCAACGAATGGATGCGACAATGCTAGGTGTCGCAAAGGCAACAGATGGATAGAAGAATATCTAGCCGGAGCCGATCACGAAAATAGCAGGATTTCGTGAGCAAGCGTACGTAGAGATGGGATGCAGGGCCCAGTGGAGTAGTAGCCCAAATGACTTGAAGTGGCAGTCTGTGCTGGGCATAATATGGCAAAGGCACAATTTCTAGCGTTTGCATGGACAAGACGAACGACTCAGAACGCCATCGGTATCCCCCAGTGGTGCCGAAGACCCAATTTTTTGGTGCAAAAGGAAGTCGGCCAGAATGTTCGATGTAGTGGTCGTCAGCTTGCAAACAGTCGGTGGAGTTCGGCTGGTCAGAGATAAAACCCAGAAGGGATGGCGCCAACGGACGCCAAACTGGAGCCAATGGCGGGAGTGGTTGCGATGGCGTCCAAAAATATTCACAGGATTGGGTGTGGTTGATATCTCTTAGCTCCGAGCTGTTGAGGTTTGAAGTTGATATGTCGGTGGCTCCGGCTGAGTCAAACAATGCAAAGATTTTACAGGTATTTTGTGCCGACGTTTTGCAGCTACAGAGAATAAAGAAAAGAGGTGATGTATGAGCAGTGTACACTTTGCGGGTGGCCACATCGTGCAACAACAAAACACATTGCTAAGTACATCTGGGCTGACGGCACAACCGGAGACCATGGTCAGTGATGGAGAGGATTTGCACCGCTTGGCTAGAACCATTCCCTCAGGGGCAGCAAATGCATAAGAAAAGTGGATGTGCTGGGCCCGCTTCTTCCTAGGGGGGAGCTCGTTCAGGAAATCCGAGATAAGCAGACAGTGGGTATAAATGGGGCCTCCAAGCCTCAGCGTGCATCCCCTCCAATGGCCCAGGTGAGGGGAGCATCGTGGGAACAATGGGCGGGCGATAGTGGCCTCGGGGGAGCTACAAATATGCAACCGCCGCAGTCGAGGCGGGATGGAGTTCCGCGCTGGGATGCTGCCTGCTATTGCACATGTGGTTGTTGAATAATTTGGACAAGCGACACTGACGAATGGCTAGCAGCTATGGCAGTGTACGTGTGTACAGAGACATTCTGGCTCTTTGTCGAGGATGGCGAAAGGCAACTTAGAGGCTGAAAACCCTGCCTGTCGCAAAAGCTTGACATCGGCCGACCGGCAGGCCGGAGAGGGAGCCGCATTTGCACTTCTCAACACTTGGTCATGGAGGTGCAAAAAGCAGAGACTGTGTCGCAATCACATGTCTAGTCGAGTAGATGGAGAGATACTTGGATGGACAAGAACTTGGACAGGGCGATGTCTTGTGGCTTAGAGTGTGGGTTTGGCATTGCGCAAGCGCGTACGAGGGATGAGGAAGGAGGAAGGTTCTGTCCCTGACCCTGAATGACGTCAATGCCTCCCAAATTTAGCCATCTCTCCTTCCCTCTCTTTCTTTCTCTTTCTCACCTCAACAGCACGCAATAGCAACAACAACAACGAACACCGCAGCACCTTCCTGCATTATGAGGAAATACGCACGACATGCATCACACCACTTTTCCTTGTTGACTGCTCTACACGTTTGCCAATCCATCTCTCCAGCCTCTGCCTTCCCTTTTCGTTTGCCCACTACCTCTACATCAGACGCCGCTCCTCGCTTATAACCGAGATATCCATCCCCAGCGGAACACGGGAGCGACCTACGCAGATCCCAACCCTTCTGAGCTGGGCCATCGCTCGCGCGGTGGGCTGATATATCCGCGCGACATCACCATGTGGACCCTTAATCCTTTATAGCTGCACAATGACCGTTGCAGAGGGCGTGGCATGAGGTCGTACCAACGGGCAAACTCGAGATACGCATACTCGAGATTACCCCATACTTGTACCACCATTCAAAACGTGGGGAATCACATCACCCGGGCCGTCGGACCCAAATATGTCTGTGGTTTCGGGTACTGGCATCGTCCCCTGTACCAGTCCCCCGTTGAGTCTCTATAATGTGAGATATGGTGGTTTGTATGAATAGACTTGTTTGACTAATTCTAAGAATACTTGAAAGGACACTCAAGACATCGCTTGGTGATAAGTACTCGAAGGCTAGGTCCGATTGTCCGTTTACTTCAGTGTTGCACTTATTCAACTCTTCACTCGAGCTTTTCTCGATTATCAAGGGATCAAGTAGTTTTCAATAGATTCTATCATTGCAGGCAAAACCGTAACGTCCCTCACTGCGTAGCGAAAAACACTACGTGACGAAAACCTATTAACTCTTTTCAACACAACAAAACTCAACAATAATCTACGACTGTAGATATTCTTGGGATAGAAGCATTTTATCTTGAATTATAAAACGTTTTTATTATATTTTGGCAATATATCTCCTTACCGTGCAATACCGCCCTCCGCCTTGAGCTGCGCTCGAAAGCTTGGCTCCGAACAACTTCGTAATAACGGTAGAGTTCGATAGATCTTACTAAACACCTTATAATATATAGAAAGGCACATAAGCTTCGTATCCCGAGAGCAGAAACTTGATCCGAATATTTGTTGTGCTGCTGCGACGACTTACATCTATCTCTGCGTTTTGGCAAAATTCGGCAAGACGTTTAGTACTAGTATTGAAAAGCTAGAAATAGTATAGCTGGTGATCAATACAAGTGGTTATATTGATGCCTGAGATTTGACACGGATGCCTGTGAAGCCACCCACGGTGACCTACACTCGAATGAGGCGCGTACAGCCGATTCGATGGGTGTGCTCTCAAGTCACATTCGCTACGATTTAGGTTCACGCACGTTCTATTACTGCTAACTATATGATTTCCTTATCAACTTCCAACTATTCTGGATCTCCATTCAACTAATGCCTCAGCTGACTGGACTGTGTGGTGATGACGAGCTCCAAGCACGCGCGTGCATGATGAGACACATTCTTCCATGAGCCTGATGGCGTCTGTATCACGGCCTTGTCCTTTCCATGTGAAGGCGAGGTTGTTCATGCTCGTCAGCGTGTCTGGATGGTCAGCCCCGAGTTTCTTCTTGCGAATTTCTATCACCTGCACATCTAGCTCTTCTGCCGCTTCCCACCGACCTTGATTCTTGTATGTCAACGCGAGGTTGTTCATGCTCGTCAGCGTAGAAGGATGGTCGGCCCCGAGTTTCTTCTTGTGAATCGCTATTACCTGCACAAACAGGTCTTCTGCCGCTTCCCACCGACCTTGATTCTTGTATGTCAACGCGAGGTTGTTCATGCTCGTCAGCGTAGAAGGATGGTCGGCCCCAAGTTTCTTCTTGCGAATCTCTATCACTTGCACAAACAGCTTTTCTGCCGCTTCCCACCGACCTTGATTCCAATATGTCGACGCGAGGTTGTTCATGCTCGTCAGCGTAGAAGGATGGTCGGCCCCGAGTTTCTTCTTGCGAATCTCTATCACTTGCAACCTCAGCACTTTGGCCTCCTCCCATCTGCCTGTAAGACTATATGCATCGGCTACTAATGCTATACTCCGGAGCGTATCTTTATGCTCCACGCCAAGTATCTTTCTTCTCACTTTCATTGACTGCTCTGACATCTGCTCTGCATCAACTCCATTTCCTATCATCTCAGCGTACCATGCAGCCTTGTACATGATTGAGGCCCAGTTTCTTAGTGCCGCTGATCCCTTCGGCCGCTGGTCCGCAGCCGTCTTTGCGTGGGGAAACAGAGCTTGACAGCGTGACCAGTTCTCAAACTCTCCTGTCGGGAACTCCTCACACAGGTTCTTGATGAACTGCTGTCTCCACTTCTCAAGCTGTCCGTCAGCCTCAAGCCACTTTCGTGTCGCTAGTTGTACTAGCTTGTGCATCTCAAAGTCGGCTTTCTCATTTTTTACAAGAATAAAAGAGAAATCCCGTAGCATTTCGACATCTTTCTCGAACTGCTCATTCGTATCGGACTGAGAGAAGTCGTCGTCGTCGTCGTCCTCCTCCTCCTCCTCTTCTTCTTCTTCTTCTTCTTCGTCCTGCTGCTGCTGTTTATCTTGCTCTGTTTCATCCTGCCAAAGGTTTGTCCGACCGCTGCTGTTTCGAATCAGGTCTTCTGGAATACCTTGTGGATCAAAGAAACTCATAAGCGACAACAGGCCCGCTGCAGACGGTCTTTTATCGCGGATGTAAGTGAAAGAGATCTGCCAGGTGATGATAATTAAGTTCTTAGCCTCCTTATCTCGACGGAGCTGCCCCTGTTCATAGTCCAGGAGACTAGTTCTCTTACGCTCGCTTCTGGAGATATCATCAATATACTGTCGTACCGTGTATCGTGGCATCCTCCGACAGATATATGCCGCGGCTTGAACAAGCGCTAGAGGCATGTACTCTAGTGTCTCCGCGAGCCCACTGATATCCGCATCAAAACTGTCGTCTTGTATTTCCATTCGCTTCTTCAAGAGCGTCTTCGCTTCCTCATCATTCATTGGTTCAACGACGATGATGTTGGGCTGCTCAACGAACGCCAACGCCGCCTCTTTATTCCGTGTTGTCAGAAGCACTGAGCCATTCTCGCTCTGGGGAAGGTAGTCTCGCAATCGGCTCGAGCTAGAATGAGGCTGAGTCTCGAAAAAGAATTCATGATCGTCGGCGTTGTCGAGGATAAGTATCCACCGCTTCTTGCTGTCACATAACCAGTCGTGTACTAGCTTGAGGATATCGGTTTTCGGGTCGCGCCGACCCGAGATCTTGACCCGGTCCGCGATGTGCTGGAAGCTTTGCTTGAAGCGTGCTTCATTACTTGCATGCACCCAGAAGACCCACGGTGTAGGTGAGCGGTCATGAGCTTGGTAGGCGTATTCTATAGCCAGTTGCGACTTCCTGTCAAGAAGATTAGACAGTTTCCTTTTGAGCCCGAGGTTCAAACTAACCCGACGCCACCAAGCCCTATAAGCGCAGTCCAAGAACCTGATACTGAGCATTTCTGATTAATCTTATCAAATATCGTATTGCGAGGAACGAAGTCCGGGTCGCGGGGGAATGGGATAAGGATGAGCGGGGCGGGTGGAGTTTCTGGTCTGTCTACACGCGATTTAGCGAAGCTTTAAACTAGCACAAGCGGAAAGCTACTGGGAGCTTATGCGTTTACCTGGTGGTAGATAGGTGAGGTACGTGTAGGCTAGCACAAGCACAGTTAGTGTAAACAGTTTCAACGCTATGAAGAGGAACTGCCTCATTTAAGATAGTATGATTACGTGTGAAAAATAACTACGTACTCGGACCCTCATTGTATACCCCAGGCTTATTAATCTGTCGGTTGTTGTTTCCACCAACGATATAATTCTCAGGATTGCCGCCTTCATTAGCAATAATATTACCTGCTCCAGTGTGCGTATACTTGCTGATATCATTATCCGCTAGTGCTTCTGTAACTTGATGCAATGCATCCAGCTTATCGCCAATAACATATATCTCCTTCTGCTCTAAAAGTTTCAGGTTGTCTTGAATGGTTGTCAGAAGCTTGTGTAACTGGCTATCTCGGCCGAGGAACACAGTCTTTGTGCCTCTCCAGATCCGCTTGGCGCGATTCTCTCCATCTTTCGGACAAGCTTTCCCGAATATGTCCCTGAGTTCACCTAAAGCTTCCTCACACTGCTTCAAGATTGGCGGCGCGCTTCTGCTGGCATCTTCCGTGATCCTTCCTTCCTCGCAGTTATCACGGGCACTCTCTAAAACTTCTTCGATCGCCGGTAGCGTTTCAAATAGGTCTCGAAGGTTTGGTGGTAATCCCTGAGCATCGTGGACAGCACGCCCGATGTTGATGATCGTATTAGTGATGCCGATGCAGGCGTCGATTAGCTGGATGGCGGTAATGGCTTCGGCACCAGACATTTCGGAGGATCGGCATGTACATAAGCTGAGTGCCTCGAGAAGGTACAGGCATGTATTGGGGAGGCAGGAGGATATTCTGATGTGAAGGCAGGAGGCAGGAAAGGCGACGCCTTCATCATCGTTGTGGGCTGAGACCTATGTCGGCGGCCTCACGTGCCTCGCTTGTGGCGTGAAGTTCAGGCATCAACCCACACTCCGCAAGCCCAGTAATGGTTATGCTCTTTGGGCCTTTTCTATACAGCTCGGCGTGTGTCAGCAACACTTCGTCAAATTTCGGATGAAATTTAAGTCGCCATAGTCGCACGTCCAGTTTCAAGATGCGATCGTTTGTCTTGGGATGAATCTTTCACATATCTCTCTACAGTCTGGAAGACTTTCAGTAAGATAGATCAACGTTGAGGTAGTTTCGAGGCTGTTTTGGGTGAAGCTGTCGTACTGGGCTCAATGTGGATGACAGTATCGCACGGTAAGGAGTAAAGATTGCTAGAATATTATAAGGCCAGACGATTTTTCAAGATTTATAGATGTCATCCCAAGAATATCAATGTCCTTAGCTTGTTTTGGATTTTGTTGTGTTCAAAAGCATTGATAGGTTTCCGTCACGGGGTGTTTTTCGCCACGCAGTGGGGGACGTTAACTCTTCGTCAAGTGGAATTAGGGTAAGATTAAAAAGTTAAAGTACACCACCGGGGCGATCTAGAATATGCTCATATGTGCTCCTGCATAAGCGCAAGAAATGTCACACAGGGGCAAACCCAACACCCGCTGACCTCACACGTAATTATTCTCCCGCGCAGGTATGAGGCTGTTTGCACGCTGTATACACACTTATTCCACGAACCAAACGCCACCTACATCGGTCATTTTCTCCGTCTTTGAGCTTTACGCACCGTCCACGAAATCCTCTCAAAAGGCCCGTCTAGGCTCCTGGGTCCCAGGTTTGCACACCAACATACCGAAAACTCAGTACCATGGCCCAATCTTCACGGCCGCTCGTCTCCATAGCCACAGCTCTCGAATTCATCCTCATACTAACCCTTCTCTCCCTCTTCGCCAGCGCATACCCAGAGCGCATTCGTAACACGCTATGGCACGAAGGCGGGGAACAAGGCTGGAACTCTGATCCCATTGAACGTGTCTACCTATACGCAAACCATAAAGCCATTCCGGCAGTACCAGCAATCTGGGACAAAAGGTTGTTCCAAACAGCTCATAACATCTTCAGTGCTCACTGATTTATGATTCTTTCATTTTTCAAGTTTCGCTCTGTGTACAAAAAATGGCTTCATGCTGATCCAATGGCGATATAGTACTGCTCAGTGTAATCTCTGCATTGTTGTTGTCACGGTCGTGGTATGGTTTACCAGGTTCTTTGTTCGGGAGAAGGCCATTGGTACGCAGATGACGCTCGCAATCAATGCTTTCTACGATATCGTTCTCGCAGCACTATGGGCGTATAGCGCTGGACTGCAAAACTCTGGCGACTTCACAGACCCGCAGCATATTAGTTTGAGACCGTGGTATTTGCAACATGGATGCAAGGAAGCGAGGCCGAAAAGCCAAAGTGCGTGTCAGGTTGCAAAGGCTTGCTTTGGTCTATCGGTGTTTTCTGTGTGGGTTTATTGCTTTTTTTTTTCGCGTGTCTTACTGACTTTTTGATTTGTAACGGAAATGAGGCTAATGTCTTTGTTTGGCACTTCAGTATGTGGTTTTGTGCGAGGTTTTTTGGGATGTGTTTGGTTGGTGCGTATCGTATTGGGAAGAATGAAGGAGGTCTGCGGAAATCGGTGGGGTTGTCAAGATATGGGAGTTTGATATGATGAGGTGTTGGTAGTGGGAAGGAGTTTGACAATATTATGGGTGATGATGATAGGGGTCTACAGTGAGACTATTCTAGTATTGATGTAATTCAACACCCATTTTTGATGATCACTTGCTAGAATTACCAGTAGGACTCACATATACAGTTGGATCAAATGTTAGCAGCAGCAGTGTCCTTTAAGTGGGTTAACATGTGAATCAGCTGATAGCAAGCTCTCTCTTTGTCTTCTGATAATCTTACAACGTGCCTCATTAGGATACAGGACCAAGGCTTTCACACAACTCAGCCACTGCACTGAAGAAAATGATTTCCAGAACCCAGCTCAAGCTCATGTTTTGGTACGGGCTCCAACGGCTGGGATTTGACTACGTGTATTGCGTATATTCATTCTCATACCATATCGTTGGAAGAGAGTGAGACGCACACCATTTCTCTTGAGGACATCCTGCGCAATCTGTGGCAATTATGAGATTGTACTTGTTGGTTGGGTTACTTGCTCATGCCCGACCTTTTGTGCCATAAGTGACTAGCAAGCGGAAACCATGTCATCAGTCCATCAAGGCAGGCAACAGATTTTACGTGATCACATTCAATATTTGGATCAAATAGAGCACAATAGCTTGACTTATACCCAACAGAGCCTCTACTAATACAATTCCGCCTAGCGTGGAAGTCTACCACGATGTAATCTCCTCGATCCGGAAATGAAAAAGCGTTACGAATGCGCAACACCGGATGGCCTAAAGAAAAAAGGGTCCAACAAACAGCTAGCGCCCCGCCACCAAGGCAATAAAGAGCACAATATAAGATTAGCGTACACGGTGTTCGTGGCTGTTCCTGAGACTTTGACGCCTAGTGAGTGAGTTAATATGGCCGCAAACTTGCTCATCATGTGCTGTTGCGGACATAACAACCACCACCAATACTTCGTGTACATGCTGGGGAGGGATGCCGTCTCATTTCCTGCTATTGATCATTATCGAATGGATCCCTTCATCTAATGCCTACTTTGCTCGTCAAAAACCTCTGTCTTTCGCATCCGTCGTTCGTTTTCCGGGTCGTCGCGATAATAGTCTGCATACCCACTGAACATACACACCCACAATAGGCCAGCAAACCTTGCAAATCCAATCTTTACCACAGACACACACACGAACATGGACATGGATATGCCAGGCCCAAACTCACATGCTGCCCACAGCACACAAGCCTCAATGCCAGGCATGTCTACCACCTTCTCCACCACCACCCACGTAACCCTCTTCTTCACCACTTGGACCACAAAAACACCAGCAACATACATCCTCACCCTCCTCTTCCTCTTCTCCCTCGGCCTCTTCAACCGCTTCCTCAGCGCCCTCCGCACACAGCTCGAGCGCCCCTGGACCCAAAACCCCCTCTCTGAAAACGAAACCGAAATCGTGCATCATGCTCGCACGGAGAAGAATCTGCCAAATGCTACTGCGACTGTGAAAGAGCATGTACGCCAATGGAGTCTTGCGTTGCAGCTTCAGAAACAGCAGCCGGCGAATATCCGATTAGATGATCCTGAGGGAGAACGGGAGACGGCGCCGTTGAGTCCTGGGTCTGAAGCTGTGTGTGTGATGAAGGAAGTGGGACTTCAAGGTGAGAAGAGGAAGAGGAGGTTTTGGGTTGCGGACGGATCGCGGAGTTTTGGGAAGGACGCTGTATTTGGTGTGATTGAGTTTTCGAGGGCGTTTATTGGGTATGTTTTGTAAGTCTTTCTCTCTCTTTGTATTGTTTTTTAAGAGGGTGGGGGTTAGGGGTTTTGACGAGGCTAATTGATAGGGGCTTCTGCCTCTGTTTCCTCCTTCTTTTTTTTGGGCCTCATTCTGTTTCTTCTCTTTTGGCTAACTCTCCCCCTTTGCGTTCTAGGATGTTGGCTGTTATGACGTATAACGTGGGTTTTCTGTTTGCGGTTACGGGGAGTGTGTTGGTGGGGGAGATACTCTTTGGGAGGTATACTCAGGCGGCAACTGGGTGGCAGGAGGGCGGGTGTCATTAGGGGGTTGGGAATTCTCCGGTATTGATGGTTATATCAATGGGATTTTTGGAGGGAATATAAGTGTGGTATAGGGAATGTAGTGACACTGTGGAAGGGCTTAGATCTTCTACATAATAAATCGACCAGTATGAAATAGTCTGGTTAACTACTGTTTAAACAATGATCGTTAATGCTGATATAGTACGTTGGCACATTTCTCGTGAGTACGTCCCTATATACCTATAGGAGGATTTTTTCTGGGCTTCTGAAAATTCCGTACTTACGTTGTCTGGACTTATTGATTTATTGCTTTTTGAGGCTGCTTTATTTGTGAGGGACCCATGGTCTGTTTCCACACCGAATAACAATATCGACAGTTGAGATCTTCCTGAAGCTGCCAATAAGAGCTAAGTAATAGAAATAGGCCCCTTTCCTGTCTTCTATACATACACACCATCACGTGGCCATGAAATACCATGCCATCGTTTCCTTGGCGGGGCTGCTAGATGGACTCGCTGAATGTGGGGCATCTCTCGACCGTCACGACTCTCCATTTGGGTCCCTCTTCCCCGCACTCCGCCGCATTGCACACTCCGCACTACGACCGGGCGAAATGGAGAACTTTCTCCACGCCCCTAACCTGGGGTTTATATGCCCCACCTCGTGACAATGGCGCTCGCATTCTGCAAACTCGAATAAATTGATCCGCAACTAATGTTGGTATTGTCAACATACCATAGGTATCCGAGGTAACCCACAGCGCAAGCACTATGCCAAAGATCAACCACGTATGATCCTCAATTTTTCTAAATTCTCTACCACCGAAGCTTGACTGACGGCCTTAGATTGTCATTGTCGGCGCTGGCCCTTCTGGGCTGTTGCTAGGCACTCTTCTCGCCCGCAATCTCTCCATCAAGGTCACAATCCTCGACGCAGATACCAAGGTCAACGACAATCCCCGCGCCGCCCACTATGCCCCGTCCGCCGTCTATGACTTCAAACGTGCTGGTATAATAGACGATGTCCGCAAGGTTGGCCTCACGCCAAGAGGTGTCTGCTGGCGATTAAAGGACACTACATTTCTCGCAGGCATGGGTCGTGAACCCGAGCAAAGTGAATATGCCATGGTTGTTCTGCCCCTGGACCAGCTAGGCCCACTGATCATAAAGCACTTTTTGAGCTGTCCAAATACAGAGATCCTCTGGGGACATAAGCTTGTGGATGTGGAGCAGAATGAAAATAGCGCCACTGCAGTCATTGAGACTAAGGATGGCGAGAAGAAGAAAATTACAGGAGATTACCTTGTGGGTGCTGATGGGGCGTCTAGTGGTGTGCGGACAGCTTTGTTTGGGAAGGAATATCCCGGAGAGACACTTAAGCAGCAAATCGTTGCCACTAATGTGAGAACAATTACACTTCCTGCCGATAATCTAGCTAATGGTTCAGGTATACCTCCCCTTCGACGAGAAATTTGGCTACTGGGACTCGAACTTCATCGTCCACCCTACTGACTGGTACATGGCCGCCAAAATCACAAACGACGGGCTCTGGCGTGTAACATATGGCGACGATGCCGATAAAACGCGCGAAGAACTTGTTGCGCGGCAGCCGTTACGTTACGAAGAGATATTACCTGGTAAACCAAAACCCGGAGAGTACAAATTGGTAGGCATGAGCCCGTACAAGCTCCAGCAAAGGTGTGCCCCGAGTTTCAGGGTAGGAAGGACTATACTTGTGGCAGATGCCGCTCATCTGTGCAATCCTTTGTAAGGCGAATCTCTCCAACTCTTTCCTCAAATCTCGCTGATGCATTCTAGTGGCGGCCTAGGACTCACCGGCGGCTTCGCAGACGTAGGCTCCCTGTACGACTGCTTCATGGGAATCCACCAAGACGAACTCGACGACGACATTCTCGACAAGTACAGCGAAATCCGCATCAAGATCTGGCGAGAAATGATCGATCCCATGTCGCGTGAGAACTTCCACCGGCTATGGGACCCTGCGTTCAAGGAAAAACGAGAAGAGTTTTTCAGGATGTGCGAGAAGGCTACGGATGATCCGCTGTGGGGAAAGGCGGTGGCAGAATCAATTCATAATGTGCGACATGACTTTACAAAGTATTTCAAGAGTAAGCAGAATGGCGCTGTGAATGGGTCATAGGTACGATGTAGGAGTGGTATAGCTGTTACTGTAATGCATATTTTGGTATCTTGAGCTTGTATCCGTTACTGCAATCTTTGCTTCAGTCTTATCAAATCTCTCGCAATACCACACATCATTCCAGCCCACGAATCCTCAACATCAATCCCTCTCAGTTCAAGCTTATCGTCATCAACAACATTATCGTCATCAACAACACCTCCATAACCCCCCCAATCCAACCCAACTGCAAGTCTTACCTAGTCCACCCACCAAATCCAATAGTCCAAATTCCCCAAACCCCATGACTAGGCCCGGCAATCATATAATCTCCATCCCAAATTCAATACCACTAGTCCAGCGCTTAACGATCATTCCACATGTTGTCGATAATATTTCCCGCGGCAATGCACGCATGACGCACGCCGGAGACCGAAATGCGTGCAGGGCAGGGGAGGAGGGGGAGCAAGATAAGCGATTTCGTGTGGTGATTGGACTGTGAGGTTGAGATTAATTATTGCGAAGTGGAGTGGAACGATGCGCTTTTGGGTTATTTGTTGTTGTTCTTTGTGGTTTTGATTGGTGCTGAGGGAGTTGGGTGGGTGGTGATGGGTGGAAGTTTGTGTTTGGATTGTGGTTGGGGTGTGTCAGGGATAGATTTGAAAAACGCGGTTGTGAGAGCAAGAGAATTAGACGCTATATGTTTCTTGAATGCTTCTTCATTCTTCATTTTATTTCTTCATTTCCCTACATCCAGCGCAAACCCCAGAAACTCGAAGCGGTGCTAGGTGCTACTCAACCAGAGTACCGGATCTGGTCCACAGTACACATGTCCCACGAGACCGCCGTCTCGGGGATTTACGCACATACACCCCGGCGTTAGTTCCCGTATCTCTCGCATACAATTCTTTCTCCCAAGCAGGCAGGTATGCCTGCTAGTGAAAATTCCAGATCAGTGGGTTCTGCTACGTTGGCAATTATTTCACAATGCAAGTGGGTTCTTTAATGTTGGTGTCCAATGGGTGTGTATGCCGTTACACCTTCATGCGAGACTAGCGGCTGTGTTGGTATTGCAGGGTGTTGTGATTTGGTTGTTGCATTGGGGGTATAGAGGGGGTTCTCGGCCGGGAGAGATGGAAGGTGGGTATGGTGTGGTTTGTTTTGCTGTGCTGTGATGTGGTGGAAGTGCGGTTATGTGATACGTGGATGGTGAGTAGCACTGAGGCCGTGGATTGAGAAGCGAATTGCTCTATAGCGTATGTTCTAGACTGACATCTAAACCAAGGAGAGTTTAGGATTGCAAAGAGACAAGGGCAACGTGGAAAGCGCTAGAAAATTTTGTTGTGCGATACGCAGACAGTGAAGTGTGACTGCTTAGAGCTAAAATGCCTGTATTCCGCACCATCTTAGTAGGTTAGAGCATGGCGATTCGTAGGGCCTAAACGTGCCACAACTATCAGACATAAAATCCGTGACCTGTTGTGGAAGCTGAGTTACGGTCCCCCCGACTAGAGTGAGAGAAGTAGGTGGCCAGATTGTCAGCCCCATGTGGAACCTTTCAGCTGTCCGCTTTGCTCGGACTTGGATTTGAGATCTCCTGAGTTGATCTGTACGGAAGTAATGAATTGCAGATCGTAGCATACCTAAAGTTCCAAAGGATATTCAGAATAGAGATGAGGTTCCGCGTAAGTAGGTTTGGGATAGCCTACGTATGAGATCTAAGACCGCTGGTTATTGACTTCATAGATGGTTTGGGCTTCTTGGTGAAGAGCCAGGATGATCTAAAGAAACGACTTTGATATGGATACAAGAAGAGGCTGGCTGCTCCGGAAGCACTCCTTCCGGTGCACTTGGAGTGCGCGCACTGCCACAGTGTATATCGCTTGCCATACTTTACTCGCGCGCCTGCAGTGCACTGCCAAACCACCGCAATAGAGGCTTAGCTTACAAGATCTCCCTATGTAATTTTAAAATTCAATCCTATGGATATTTTCCTCGTTTACCTTAAGCTGGGAATCTCGAAGACTTAATAACGTTGCTGGCGCTCTAGAACGCGCACACATCAATCAGAACTTTCGTTCTCCAGCATTCAATAGTTGCGGCGCAAATGACAACGCAAAGAACTGGATTTAGTTACCTAGATACTGCGCCAAAAGGCCAAGTCGCACGCCTTTGAGCGAACAGTTTGCCACCCTAGATACGCCAAGAGGCCAGTACTCAAAGGAGAAGTAAGCAAAGAAGGGCTTGGAGCTTGCGTACATTATAAGAGGGTAGTTTCAAGTTAAATCTCGCCTTCCCACCACCCTATAATAATCTGACTCCAAGAACAGCAGCAGCGCGCTTGCATTTCCCGACTCGGACACGCCTGACATCACGTATAAGCGCCTCCCCTATTTCCCCTTTTCCCAGCGACGACGATCCGTCATTTCTGACATAAAGTTTCGCTTGCTTGCGTATGTTGTATTGATTATGGATTTCTTACTCGAGGCATCTTCTGTTTGCTTTGGGTCATGAGCTTGAAAGTGAAATGATCGGCTAGGGCGTTCGCAAGGGATGATTTACAGCGCCACACCGGGATGGGTCGTCCCGCATATACCTGCATGCGGGTCCTGGTCAATAGTGCCCGAGGGTATACTTAGGCCTCCAGTGCTCCGTCGCCTTGTAGCTGTGTACCCCGCGCCCCGAGATTCCAAGTAAGCGCTGAGTTGCAATGTGAGGCTGGTTAGGAAGCATGTTGAGCGAACGATGGGCTTGATAACATGGGTTTGCGTCGCGTTCTTCGTAGGCACGGGATTAGGACAGACAAAATGCTGATGCAAATAAACATACATGTTCTGAGAATTAAACTTAACTGCGTGAATATTGTCAGCGGGTGGCAAGTTGCGTGATATTACTAAGAAATAGTGTGTCTGGGTATCTAACAATCCGATCCTTCAACCCAGTAAATCGTACATGTACATTGTGTTACAAAAGGGAAATAAAAAAACAAAGAGGAACATGCTCTCATTTCCAGCGCCTCAAATGCAATAAAACGCCGGCAATGCAAGATCCCATCAGCCATGTACATTCCCCGGATTCATCAAAACCCGTCTAATATTCAATGAAAGATCCATCTCTCATAACGCATGAAGAAACTATGTGGTACAAAGTTTAAAGAAATAAAGAAGGGTAGTAATACAAGGTATAGAAAGGGTAATTAGCATCAAGAAGGCTTCTGGACTATAATCCTAGGGCTGTTCCGTTTGTCTTGGATCACAGGCATCGGCTCGTTTGTCCACGGTCGCTGTAACGGAATGGGGCCTGTGCTGGCTCCAGCACTCATATTGGCACTGTGAAAGACCTGCTCTTCTCTCCAGAAATTGAGGGGTGTGCGTGGACTTGCCGGGCCCACTGGAGAGATCTGATCTCTGCGCGATGAATTTTGCGGCTGCAAGACACGATGATTGCGCACGCGCTGTGGACTCGGTGGTTGTGGTAGTGCTGAATCCGGTGGGCTTGTTATTGGTGCTGTGTTGTAGTAATAGCTGGGAACCTGCGGGTTCGAGGATGCAGAAGTATGCGCCGTCGGTGGTGTTTTCGTATTCCTTTGGTAGTATGACGGGATTGAGACAGGCGAACAGGATGCGTTGTGTGCTACCACACTCGTATCCCTACGTAAGCTGGACTTACGTGGCGGATACTCAGCATTGGAGGGCGGCTCGTGTTGTACGGAGATGTTGGATGACGCTTGAGGTAGGAAGATGCGGTTCTGGATCTGTTTCTCAGGTTTCGAGGCTTTTCGAAAGGAGACCAGCGGACACGGAGGTTGAGCTACAAGAGGTGTATACCTGGTGGTTGGAGGGATCGGAAAGAGGGAAAACCTGGGCGCCGCTCGGGCTGGACTTGGGGTCGGGAGGTCTGCAGGTTTGTAGTAGGCGCCCGGAGATTGCGGCTTGGGGCTGTAGGAACGCTGTGGTGACGTTGGCTCCCGTCGAATGGGTGAAGCTATTGTGGGCGAGAGAAACGCCTGAGGGGACAAGCACTGAGGGGACAAGGCATGTGAGCTTGCGGTTTGAGGGCTTAGTGCATCTTCCGCTGCTCTGTGTGCAAGTGCCGGTGGTGGTGGAATATGGAGTCTTAGGCGTCGTTCACTGGGACTCCTTGAACTGCCGTGAGACGTGTTGGGTGGTGTGATGATCCGTGGGGGTGTAAGTGGGCTCAATGGCCTGGGGCTCGGAATTCGTGGGGATGCATCCGCCGTTCGATCATTATTCCAATTCGCAAATGCAGTCGATTCGACGGAACCTAGTTGTTTTGCCTTTTTCATGCCCCTTCCTGACTTCCGTGATGTACCCCATCCGTAGAGATCGCTGATCCTCACGTCTCTGCTCCTCATTGACCTTACCCGCCATACTCCGCTTTCCAGGCTCTTAAAAAATGGAACCATGTACGGAATGCATGCCGTACTGATGCTCAGGCATACTTGCACCTGGGTGCAAATGACTGGTCCCCAAAGTTTGAACTCCGGATTACGATGTGGGTTGACTGGGTAGAGGTAAATCAGGCGAACAAGGGAAGCGACCATGACCAAAACGCGTGGCGCAAAACAGGCGACTACCGCAATTTTTCTCGAAAGCTTTACTCGGAGGTATGCAACAAGGTTGACTGATAGCATGATGATCGAAACATCAGTTGTCATGTCGATTATGCAATAAGCAACCCAGAAGGCGCCCTAGAACTCTTAGCATCAATGCTATGTGTCCGGCAAACTTTCTCGCTCTATACTCACCCGATCGTAGCAATGCAGCGATAGAATTTCCCACGGCTTTGGAAGTCCACATTGGAAGGCTATTGCACCGATGGATGCAAGACTCCAAATGAAAATGAAGGCGCCGAAACCTAAGACAAACCGGCGATGCGTGCCCTGGACAAGAACACCGTAGAAGAATGTGACAAGCGATAGCTTAGCGAAGCATATTGACAAGACGTAGAGGAAATCCGAGGCGTATAGTCCCTTCATGAGGGTATTGGCTCGCTTTAGGGTAAGTACTCCCAGTACGCCTAAACCTTCGGCAGCGAGGACGATGGTTGTAACTGAAAGTGCGATGCCAAATATCTACATAGGATTTTCTGTTAGTCTTGGAGTTCGGCATAGCATTAGGCAAGACCCACTGTTGCGAGTAAGATGAACAGGTCATCGAGCGCGAGTTTCTTGAACACCACAGTCTTGATGGCTTCTCTCGCAAGGAACATGACAACAAAGACTCCCATGAGAATCCATGTTGCAAGAGTTACTGACTCTGATTTATCATTCGACGTGATTGGCGTTGCTCGTGACGATAATACTGTTAAGGGTATCTTCATGATGTTGAAGGAAAGAATTGCAGGAAGGCCATCCACACAACCCAAGGAAAATGGAGCAGTAGGCAAATAAAAGCAAAGAAATCAAAAAGAAACCAACGACTCAAACATATGCCTTGGCAGTCATATCGATCGCCTTAAACTCTGGGGTAAGAGTCCAGAAGAAGTGGCGTGAAGGCTCGAGGTGAGGAGAGGTGAAGCAAAAAGGAATTTGGGGGCAGGCGTGGGAGACAAAAGGAATCATACACTCTAGAGCATCCAGACCCTGACCCTGGGCGGCGTTCGTCATACGTTGCAAACCTGGGAGGCTCGAGGCTCTGCGGAGGGGGCTGCGGCCCCATTCGGCAGCACACTTCCCCCCAAAGGTCATACTCCAGTGACATTATTCTCGTCGAGGCTGACCAGTTCGGCATCCATACACATTACGCCGGAGCCAAGTACGGTAGATACCCGTAGCGTGCGTAGGGAAATCCACTGCGCCCTTGCCCCAAATTAATCCCATGTTGTGCAACAATAAGCGCGTAATCCAGTTGTTTTTCTGCGCTGCCTAAGCCTTTTCTTAGTATGGTTAAGCGCCAGCGTCAAATATAGGGCTGATTAGGTGGGCTTCGCTGACACGCAGTGTCGGGTTGTTGGTTATGACCGTTGTGTAATGTGCCAGCAGGGGTGGCCGAACAATGGTGGCGCGGGCGGGTCATGCCGCTGGTACATCAAACGTACTACGTAGAGCGCATGAATGCCATTACCTCTCATACTCCATGATGTGTATGCCAGGCCGCCGCACGAAGATTTCGATGATGCCGTCATTGCCTTCCGCAGTCGAGCCACATCTTCCCTTCCAAGCGACATAGCCGTGTGATCTCCCACGCTGCGAGACAAGATATCACACCTCTAAACCCTCAAGTATCAGACATGCTTTCCGGTTTCCAATTCCGATTCTACATTCACTCGGCTAGCGAGTGCTGCGACTTCTAGGACCTCTGCAACTTCCGCCTACTTCCGCTTCTTTCGCAAACCGTCTGGCCATTACCGACCCACCCATCAAAGTCACTCGGTGACTCAATTTTATGCCAATGCTTACTATCACACATAGATTGTTCATGCCTACAGAGTCGACTAGAGTCGAGAGCACCCGCTGGGCACTCCTTGAGGCAGTCGTACACGGGCCAGAGCTGCATCTTAGAGCCCAACCTGATCTCGAGTCAAGCTCGGCGAGAACGAAACTTATCAATACGCCGGGAACCATTCCGTCTCATTGCTTCCACCATACATACCAAGCGGACAGAAAACCTGGCGAAGTAGTGGTAAGTGTAACAGGCGTGTACGCAGATTTGAAAAGACAGGTTGCGACTACGACAATGACGTGGTGAACTTTGTTCTTGTTGAACAAATGTCTTTATGTTTCCGCTAGTTATAGGGGAAGACGGCGACGTGATTGGCGGCATGCAGGGGGGGAGCCGACTTCATGAAACGCACAACGCTTCAGATCCTCGAGAAAGTCACTCCACAATTTTTGAAATTTGAGCACTTATTTCTTGTTGATTTCAGGGCATCATGAACAGATGCCTGTTTACTCATCGGCGGAGAGTCCCTTTGCTCAAGCCAAATACCATACCCCGCATTGCTTTGCTTGAGTTCGCAGTCACCGGATTTCGAGTATTTGAAAACCCATCTGGGGCACATGATGTTTCTTGGCTTTTGGAGATGGGCTGATCTGAACACGACCAGTTCGCAGGTAATCCATGTCACAGATCCTGTGAGCATGTCTCGTGAGAACGATTGTGGGAACCATAAGATTCACGCTGTGGGAACATGGACGGGAGTTGCTCATATCAAAATGAACACAAAGCGGCCGAAGATGCTGAGTTGAGCATCAATTGAGCGTTCAATCGCCATTAATAAACCTTAACATCCTTTTTCTTCACTGGCACACAAAAGCATTGCACTCCCTCAAAAGAAAATAAGAGATGTCTTCTCGCGAATTGGCCAAGTTGCTTTTGTCCTTTACTTGGGGTTTCATGACAGTGTCAAGCTGGAAAAGAAAATCTCCACGTAGCAGCAACAATTGACGCGAAACAGCTCGTTTCTTCTGCTCCCTTGGCCCAGATGCTCTCTCAAGTGTGCCCATGATTCAGAACATGAAGCAATACGTCACAGTGCATACTCGCGTTCCGGGTTTGTCTTTGTGCCCAGAAACCCGTTCCCAAGCGGTTTGACACGCGTGGCTTGCCACGTCGTCCCGTCAACCAGGAAATAATGGCGCTAAACAGGTTACACCAATTCATATTTGATATTCTGCCTTTTAGGACTCGGAGACACCATAAATCTACGAGTCGTTGACCACGACGGCAAAGGGGTATTTCTTGAAAATTTTTAGATTTTAGAAATATTGAGATGCATTCATCACTAATAGATACATGTTATGTGCAATACCGGATGCGCCTTCTGTACCTGAAACCAAACCTAAGGTATCTACTCAACAGAATTCGAACACTTGAGTCTGATGCATCCCGCTTTCCAAAGCCTGTATAGCTTCTCCATCCATCAAGCCTTGCACATAGGCCTCACCTATGACTTGGTATTGGTCTCCATGGGGACGAACCACAAGAGGTGTGCTACACCCAAACACTATTGCAATCAGGTCACCCTGTCTTGTCTGATAAACTTCGTCCCCGTAGATATTATCCGGAGCCCAGCCCATGTATCCCTTAGCAGTGGTCATGAATCTCCGCTTCTTCGAGCTGCGCTCAAAACACGAATATACCTCCGTGTAATCATACTCTTTGGCCTCTGGAGGAATTTCATTGACGAAGAAATCATCAAAGACATGCTCTCCGAGTGGAAAATCGCGGATGGTGTCTCTGAAAAACTCCCAGCGGAAGAAATATCCTTCCTGCCCGGCAAGAAAAGACCACCCGCGTGCTTCAAACTGCGGCCCTGCAACTGCAAAGCTGGAGGGCAATTGCAGAATGGCGGCATGTCGAGCCTCCGCTTTACCACCATCTGCCACCCTATCAGCAGTGAGTGTGCGATATATTGCCTCAGCAGTGGCTTCACGATCACCATAAGCACTGCTCCACTCCAGTGGATGGACTGCGCTATCTTTGTCCCAATCGAAGTAGCGTACATTCCGAGCTGAGAGACCGGAAATACTGTCGACGATGATCCCAGAGCACGTCAGACGCAGACCGTCATCAGTGAACTTTGCATCATGTTTGCGGTCTCCAGATGCATGATATGGTGTGAATCGTGCTGCATCTAGGTCGCGGGAGAAGAGATATGCTGACCCCCATATCAATTGGCTTGGGCGTGCCCATCTTATTCGACCAGGCCACAACCAGTCCGCTGCCCATGACGGTCCTTCTGCTGGACCCCAGGGATTACCCTCCCGCAGTGGCTCTAGGTTGTCGTGAGCCTGGATGAACGCCTTGGCTGTTTCCGTGTACACCTTCGATGCAGACAGATTGTAGTTTGGGGACACGCGCCGGGCGATCGATGGAGCCATGAGTCCTATGAGGGCGTACACCTTATCCTTGTTGTCTGAGCAGCGACTAGAGTTGGCAAGATCTAGAAGTCTCTCAAAGCTAAAGTGCTCCCCTCCTTTATCGAATCTTCGACTAAGTGTGGAAAGATCCTGATACACGAGATGCAGACTGGTTGTTCTCCATATAGGTAGTTCGTCTTTCTTCATCGTCATTGCATCCAGTTCAAGACAGCCGTCCTTGACCAGCCAAAGATGCTCCTGAAATGCAGTAATGCCCGTACAAAAGGTCACCCAGTCGATGGTGGCATTACCACACCTAATCCACGCTGCGACTCCGCCCATAATGATCTCTTGGATTATCCACAAGCGAAACCAGTACGGCCTGTCCATCAATTCCTGAAGTGCGATCCATTGTCCAGCGCCATAGAAATGCGGATCCGCACGAAGTGCTTCTTCGAGTTGTTCGATGCAGCCAGATTCTTTGATCTCTGCAAGATCTCGCACGAATTGAATGGCCGCATGGCTACTCGAGCTCTCTTTTCCCAGCCAAGCGATCACAGACCAAGCACTTTCGTATATGCTTCTCATCAATTTGACCTGTTTAGCGCGCTCCTCCAAGTCCTCTTGATTGATGCAAAGGGCGTCAACCCACAGTCTGAAATTATGTGAAAATTCGCCCGCGTCTCGGAACTCTCGTAGTGCCGTTTCCAGATTTACAGTCACGAACGTCTTCTGACCGTTGACGTAGATGGTTTTCTGTAGACTTTTGTCCCCCCACACGTATGATAAAGCAGCAAAATCTCCCCAGGTAAAGCGATGGAGACTGTCTGTGGGTTGTGTGCTGTTGATGCGCTTGAGGGGCTTCAGGTTTGCTAATTTCGAAGATAAACGGATTGCGGTCCATTGATGCCTCACTTCTGTTTTGCTCTTTGTTCGCCAAGTTTCATCGTTTAAAAGCCCATTGTATTCTTGCGTAAAGTCCTGCAGAGAGTGCGTTTCAAGGCGACAATGGATCACCCATGAATCTTCTGTCTTTGGTAGAATTCTCAGCAGACGTATCTCCTTCCGCTCTTCATTTAAGGCTGAGTATAAAGAATTGCCTGCAGTTGTATGAGGTGGGAGATTCGGAGGCAGCTTAGGGACGTCGGATGGACGAGCTGTACTGGCAGGACGCAAAAAAGACGCAGAAGGCATTTGCGAATTGTGATAGCGTTTCTTTTTGTAAGACACAGATTTTCAACGCTTCAGTTCGTGATAATGAAGTTGTTTCTAGCATGAAGTGTTGCCTAGTAGGCTGAAGATCACAAGTAGAGATGAAAGTGTAGGGGGCTGTGCAATATTGTGGTTGAACAGCACACCCTCAGCCGCACCCTTGGCCTATTTTGGACATGCACTACCATAGGTACCTCAAGCCGTTTGAAGCTGTCTGGATAGCACTTTCGATGTTCCAAAAACTATTTCAAGGCGATATGACTTTTCCGGAGGATTTTCGAAGTTCCGTTTACCGAATCTTATCTAGATCTCATTATGAGACATGGTGAATCTCTAGGCCACGAGCGAAAGAACAGACCTAGAAACTTGCTTTTTCTTGACTTAGATTCAACATGTCTGACGCCTCACAAGGCTGATTAGATATATTTGGGTGTTATAAAGAGCACTCATCAGCCAAATCTATCATGCAATTCCTCTTTCATGTAAACTTAGTCCTGGCATGCAGATTAAGTATATATGGGCTGATACATGAACGTGTAAAATAATCGATTTTGCCTGAGAATCTCGAGTGAAGTCCAAGAAGGAACCAAGATCTTATCTGCGACAGTCGTCTGTGTGACTGAAAATTTAATATTTTTCATTGATTCAGGTTTACTTTGATATACAGATGTCCACTACATATAAAGTATGACATCTAAAGGATTTAATCATAGACCATCATAAGGTACACAATACAGTTCCAAGAGCTACATTATACCTTAGTATGTTACATTAAATGATAAAGCTTATAGTATCGTCGAAGATTTTAGCAATTTAAAATAACTTCCAGCCGCTTTGAAATACGATTTCCTGATCACAATAGAGCTGGTTTAGGATCCTTGCCCTAGGTGCTTGGCATGCATTTACTTGGACCTGCTCGTACACAGTCCATATATGTCGAAGTGTCTCCTGGTCTCCCTCATAGATAATTTGATGCATCATCAACATACCCGATCGATATATACTTGATCTTAAAAGGGCTTAGAAACGGGCGTAAATAATTGGGCCCGGAAATGATTGACAAGAGGTCAGCTTCTTGGATCTTGCTGACAACCGTGCCGCTGAACCCCGCACGTACAAATAACTTGCGGTCAATAAATACAGCTTGTGTTCCCTTTATTCGTCTTGATTATTTTTTTTTTTTTTTTGGCCTGTCAGATTGCTTCTGTTTGTTTCCTCTTCCATATTTCATCAAAACAACGATACATTCCAAGCGATTATTCATACAAGTGGTACCAGCCTTGAGCACTATCACAAAAAGAAACGTTACTAATAAATTAGAGGAAATACATCACCATGCCATCAATTATGACCCTCGCAAACGCGCATTTCGCTACAATGCCAATACTAGTCGGCTCCTGCCTGCTAGTCCGCCCCGACCTCATCGTCCCGTTCATGTTCAAAAATCCGCCCATCCCAGAAGCCAACGGCGAACTTACAGATATACTGCGTATGGGATTCGCCATCCGCGACATATACATAGGTATCACACTTTGGGCGGCGATATACCACGGCAATAGGAAGATGAAGGGATGGGCTTTGCTCGGAGGGTTTTGTGTCGTTGTTGTGGATGGTTATGCTTTGAATCAGACTCTCGGGAGAGGGCTTTGGGACCATTGGTCTTTTCTTCCAGTTGTACTGTTTTTGGGGATTAGGCAGGCTTTCTTCTAGGGATGCATATCCAGAGCAATATTTTGGGTATGCATGAGCTAACCCCAATTTGGTCAAGTGCCAGTTACTTTTCGCCAAATGTCAAGATCAATTCCAAGCTACCTCAACCACTTTAAACCTATCCAACGTAATCTAGTCATTCGTGCCAAAGCACTCCCTAGAGTATAGCCGCTTGCGTGCTAAGCATTTGGTATGCGTTCTGCTGCTTACCATTACTCAGTCTAAACTACCGCAGTCTACACTTTTTGATGCTCTAAATCTACACCAACATGTTGTCCAAGTCTATTCTTCCTCTTATTTCGTTGGTACATTTGACATTTGGAGAGTCCAAGGTTACCGAGGCAAACCCTTTAGTGTGCGCCGATTCAACCTTCTCGACCACAAATTTTGGCCTCGATGCCCAGGTTCTCTCGATATCCGCTGTACCTCAACATAACTACAACGTTCCATCGGCGGGGCCTACATTCCCGGCTGCAAATGGCCTCAACTTTTGTCAAGTCAAAATATATCTGAATCACCCTGGTACAGACGATAAAGTTCTCGTCGAAGTGTGGCTTCCATTAGCCCATGACCACTGGAACGGCCGCTTTCAAGCCACAGGTGGCAGAGGCTTTGCAACTGGAACATTCGATCCCCTTTTAGGACCCGCAATTAAAGGCGGTTGGGCCGCGGTGTCTACGGATGGCGGACACGATGGAGATGATGCACACAGCAACGAAATATCTTGGGCGCTAAATGCCGATCAAACCGTTAATTGGAATCTGCTGGAAAACTTTGCCACTCGGAGTCTTGTCGAGCAGATCATTATTGGGAAAATTGTCACGGAGAAGTATTATGGTACAGCGCCGCACCACTCGTACTGGAATGGGTGCTCACAGGGAGGACGGCAAGGATATGTGATTGCACAAAACTACCCTCAGCTTGTGGATGGGATTCTGGCAGATGCCCCGGCTATCAGTCTAGCGCACCTGATCATGGGGGACCTATGGCCGCAGGTCGTTATGTGGGAAGCAGGGACGTATATGACACAGTGTGAGCTTGCATACTTCCAGAGAAAAGCAATCGACGCGTGCGACATGCTGGATGGTGTACGAGATGGAGTAATAGAAGACCCCGAAGCATGCGACTTCAACCCAGCGACTCTAGTTGGAGAGAAATTCAGTTGTGATGAGAATGAGGTTCAGGCAACAGATAGCATGGCTGAGTTAGTACGTAAGATTCAACAAGGTCCTCACACGCCATTCGGAAACCGCGTTTGGTATGGTCTGCCTTACGGTACCGCCATGCATAAGCTGGCCGGTACGAATGTATCTCCCGAGGGGTTGCGCTCACCCCGCCCGTTTGCCGTCTCGGAGAATTACATCCACAGTCTTCTTCTCAAAGGCCGCCCATCGAACGATTCGGCGCTCACTTTAACAGACTACTTCGCACTTTGGGCGCAATCTAGCTACGAATTTGGCTGGATTCTCAACGCGGATAATCCGGATCTAACTGCGCTCCGAGCAGCTGGTACGAAGTTGCTAACATGGCATGGCATCACTGACGATTTGATTCCATACCAGAATACAGTTCAGTACAGAGAATGGGTAGAGAAGACGATGGGCGGAGCGCAGGAAGTCAACAACTTCTACCGTTTATTTCTGGCGCCAGGAGTCGAGCATTGTGGTTCGGGCGTTGGCCCTGTGCCGAAAGATGCTCTGGAAGCTCTGGTGGAGTGGGTGGAAAAGGGTGAAGCGCCGGAAGTGCTAGCAGCGGAAACTATGAATGCCGAAGGAGAGTTGATATCAAGGGACCTTTGTGCATGGCCAGGCAAATCAAAGTATATGGGGATAGGTGATGCGAATCGAGCATCCAGTTGGAGTTGTGAAGGTGGTACTCCACGAGGGGAGTATGAGTTTGAGGCAGATATTGATCAGAAGCATTTCGCACCTTTAGGGAAAGACTACGATCAAGGTGTATTAAAGGAGAGCTCTGGAGGGCATAAGGAACGGAAGGAGGGAGATCCGAAAGCCGCCGGGCGGGCCGCGGCGATCTTAGACGGGCTGAAGAACAGGCTAGGGGACCTTGACATGAATCTGAGGATTGGATAGATTCAGATCTGTTCGCAAGATGTTCGCAAGAGATACGCAAGAGTTACGCAGGAACTGCATCTAATAAAAGCATCTCATGCGTCTGCCAGTGCGTAAAGGAGAGAATAATGTGGTAAAATGAGCGAATGTAAGATTTTGTCATTAATCATGTCCTAGGTGCCGGCCCCTCGCGCAGTACCAAACGTTTCAAAAGCCAAAAAAAGGAATGGAAAACAGACATCTAGCATCTATCAATAAACTTCCATGACCGCATACCACCGAATCAAACTCCCTATGAGAAATGACCAACTCCCTATTAATGCTGCAATAGAACCAGCCAGATCATCCTCTTGATAAAAGAAAATGCCCGCCATCATCAACCCAAGCCCGCCTAACGCGTTCAAAGCGGCACCTTGCCATTCGGCATCCTGCACCTTAGGCTTGAACCACCGCTCTTGATCCGCGAGAGCAAGTAGGGCATTAGCAATAAAGAAAAGCGCACCATGTACACAATGAGGGCCAAAGACAACGAGCTCAAAGGACCCTGATTTCTCGTCGACGACTCCAGGGAAACTAACAATGCCTGCAACCATGAAGAATATTCCACCAACAGTGACAACAAGCCCCGCCTGAAAGGCAAGATTCGTTGTTAAGAGACTCATGAACTTGACGCGGGATGGTATCCATTTGAACTCCGGAGTTCCTAGTAACGCTGGCTTGTAGTGGATTTTGAGGTCTTCCTGTGATTTCTCTAGGGTTCCACGATCAGCATTCAAAGCCCCGAATGTGTCGAATATCCCAGCAATGAAGAACAGTATGGAGCTTATCAGAAGAGTGACTGGAATGTCGAGACTCTCCGGGGCAGACTCCTCACTTCTCCTGTCTTCATGGTGTGTTGGTGGAGAAACAGTGTGTTGTGAGGGAACTGCATGCTGCGAAGGCATCGAGTGTGACGAAAGAGCCTTGTGTTCTAACTCGATCTCATGTTCTGCTGAGGGAATCGCGTGCCTGAGCTCGAAGAATGCATTGATCACTAGGATTATGCTTCCGATGGCGAACACGACGGCAACGAGCCAGATTGGATCTCGGAGAGGAAGAATGGTGAACATTTTCTTGAGTCTTCGTGGAAACGTTTCTCGTTGGTATGTTGTCTCCTTTTCATCGTCCAAGTTCATGAACGACGAACCAGCTGTGATGGTATTGTTATTCTTCTCTGGGTCGGAATCGGGATTCGTTTCGGGAGAATTATAGGGAGATTCCTCGAGTGCCTGGAGTGCCTGGAGACGTTCATTTTTGCAGTCTTCTCGATGCTGGAGATGATCTACTGGTTTGAAATTTTGAAGTTTGTCGACCTGCGCTGGGCGTGGTTTGAGTGCTGGGACTGGTGGTATGGGTCTAGTTGGGTGTGGTTGAGCGTAAAAGACAGAAGCGCGAACATACGACGCGCGAATGGTTGCTGAAGCATTCATAACGAGAGACGAATTAAATAATCATGCTCTATGCTCTATAATAAGGACAATGGTTCAAAAAGAGTGGAGAAGAAAGGAAATCGTGTGTCTGCCAAGGTGTCTATATGTTGCCAAGAGGCTGGGCGTGAATTGACAGATATACCCTCGCTACCACGTTGCACCATCTTGCTTGAATTCAGGAAACCATCGGACTTTTCGCGTATCCTCCATAGAAATGTTGCCGTTTTCAGCAAACGGAAGTCCGGAGAATGAAGTGGTGAGGATCATTGCCTGTTTCGCGTGTTCGGAATCCGAGTTAAGCAATTTAGCGCAATGCTTGTCGCAATTAAGCGTTGTCGGAAACACTTGGGGGCCATGTCCGTGGTGAATGTCGCAAAGCAAAGCCACACCATGAGGCGACAATGTGGCGCGAGAAATGTTTGAATAAATGCTATTCAGTGGAGAAAGCTTTGGTCTTTGGTCTTCGGATGCATCCAACTCCTTGATGTGGACAAGCAGTGCTAATGGCCACAGTTTGGCAGAGGATCCTCAGCAATGCAATACTGCAGTGATCGTTCTCCACACCAACAACATATTCCCCGAGATACGGGACTTAGTTATCTCGGTCTGGGAAAGCGCTGTGGCAATGCATGTGCAGATCACTTAGCAGCAGAACGGCCGCCAGGGGAAGGCCAAAAGGAAGCCCGGTAGGATGCCCAACTGGTTCCAGACTCCAAGTCCGTTTCGAACATTTGAAGCATGCCAGTCCCTTCTTAAGAACCTATTGGCCCCAAATTGCCCACCGGCAACCATGGGAGCGGGCCGATAATTGAAACCCCCCTTCCGGACCATTTCGCTTATGTGGCGCCCCGTCCACTTGAGCATCAAGGTAGATAAACGGGTACCTTTCGAAATTGGGGTCTATGTCGCCAGAGTTGTTCTTTGAGAAGCGTGGTTTGAGGATCTCAAACTCAAAAAAAAAACCAAAAGGGGGCGGATAGGCAACGAAAGCGAAGATTGAACATTGTTAACCTGAATTTGAAGCACTGTATGCTTATTCTTGTCTGTCATGATCTACAGCCCGAAGAATGTAACGGCATGGCTTAGAAGTGGCTGACGCGGCTCTTTAGGCCCGCTAAAACGCTTCCAGGATTATCGCCAGAATCAGGAGTCTTCTTTTTTGTTTTGCTGCAGCCTGCTTATAATAGATCCCGATGCCCGAAACGCCACACTTTCCTTTGCGCTGCTCTCAACGACACCAATCTAGAGCTCTCATACTCCGTTGAGGACAGTTTCAAGCACGCAATAATTGGAATGTTTTCAAATTCCGGCCACGGAAAATTTATCTTCTTCTTGATCAGTGATCTCAACTGAAGCACTCAGCCCTCTGGAATCCAGTCCTCACTCGCTAACTCCGTTCCAGTTCGCACCGTACCAGATCCCTTGCAGCAAATCTTATCAGTGAGAAACTTTGGGGATTTTCATAATACCCACAAAAGATAAAAGTTGAAACCGGAAAATCATTTTGATCACCTCAACAAAATGTCATGGTAAATAGTCGTCCGGACAAAGTGGCCTACGGTTTCTTGCATACCAAAGACCAAAGACGCACTTGAAGCGACGTGAATGCATGAACTCTTTGATACATCACATCAATTCCAAAACAGACGATAGGTTCTCATCCAGATACCTGAAGCTTGTATACTGGATCGATGATTTCATATTTCACATGATTTGTGATATCTGATTCATGATATTTCATCGCACACCCATCCTAGCACCGATTAAGTGCTCCTTCGCACAACCCTCTTGAATCCCTGCTCGGCGACCTGCTCTTGAGCAGCCGCAATAGTGGCATCAGTGTTGGGGTCCACAAATCCACATCCATTCTTTCCATTTTGGAATTGAGCTGCCTCGGCAGAGCAGACACCGACGCCAGACGCGTCAGCACAGCAGCCAGAGGAGCAATCGGCATCCGCAACGCAGCCTCCGGTGATGAACTGAGAGCCGTCACCAGCGCCAACGTTGGAGGCACCCGCGTTGTTGGGGGTAATTTGAGCCGCAGTAAGGGCAGCGACTGTTCATTTCAGTAAGTAAGCGTGGTCATAAATGAGAAGATTCAACATGGGAAGACATACGAGTGAAGAAAGCAGCTATCGTGAAACGCATTTTGAAGTATCGTTTAAAACGTGACGTGAAAATTTGTAAAATAATAAAGAATGTAGCTTGAATGAACGACACCGGGTCGGTAGGTAGTCACAGACGCGAAAGAAGTGAATGTGTGGTGGTATGAATGGATGAGTTGATGATGCAATGAGAAGGCCATATTGCGGAACCACATCGTCTTTTATGCCTGAGATACTTCTCCTAAGTCAACACGCTTAATTCGCCTTTAGACGCCATCCAAGAGCATTCCTTCATTTCCCGCTGAGCGACGACTGCGTGATCGTCTGGTCGGCATTCGCGACAAGAGTGGATCGACGCGTCGGAGTCTGGGAGTGTTGCGGCTCTGGTAGCAGACAAGAAGAGAGAATACTCTTTTCGGGTTTCAATAATGCCCGTGCTATTTAGGCATTTATTATTCTATCCATTATGAGTTTTACATGTGCTGGGGCGGCCAATCAGCGCCCGGCTTCTGAGGCTGCATGATCCATGCGAGGGTGTTGCAAGCAGCGTATCGAATGCGTGCTTTGACTTTCTTCCTCAGGCAACCCCCACAACATTATGCAAACGACGTCTCACAGAGATTTTGACAGTCGGGTGACGTCTTGGTACAAGATCTGACAACTTCTTCATTTGCGGCTATGTCTCTCGTTCGACTACACTTGCCCCAAAACCATGAGGGCAGCGTTGGTTCGCATGATCACGACTCAAAGGCTGTGTGGGGCAGTCACATAATCATGCTCATATTACGTGACGTGCAACAATCGAGAAGAGTGCTCATACATTTCAAGATATAAGACATATTAACAGACTCGAGCATGATAAAATCGGGAAAGTAATTCTGCGCATCCTCCACAAAGAAGGATGTTCTCCACAGAAAATATTCACCCGTGCACAAGAAATGTTCAGAATCCTCAAGAACTTTACATTTTAGCCACCAAGAGCTTGCCTTACTTCATCTGGGATCTTATTCACAGTTGTGAAGGAATAAATGTGGGAAATAGCCAAAGCTAATCCTGCATTGGCAAAGTTTCCTTTAACTTCAAGAGCCCAGAAACCTGGTATCGATCAGAAAATTCTTTTCTTTTCTTGATTTGTATGAAGCGAACATGTGGAGGCGACATATCAACGTCAAAATAAGACAAGAGAGAACATTTCCCACGCTTATAGCTACAGATACCGTATGTAAGTAAGAGAGCCTGGGCATATACAGCATTCACATGACACCCACTTAAGAACATCAAAACGTTGTCATTTTTTTATTATATTACGACTTCCAAGTAAGCAACACATTATATCCCTCCAACACCTCAGATTCGACTTCCCAGTAATGAAGCCCTCTAAAAACCATCAAAGAACTTCATAACAATCTCACTCGCCCTAACAACCGTTGGCAACTGCGGCACCGAAATCTGCGAAAGATTCAATTCCGTGTCCGCCCAACAGTGTCCTATAAGTCTCATGAGTAATCGTGCCAAAGCCAACACCATGAAGCGAAAGAAGCGGAAGCAGAAAAAGGAGGAATGAAGACGAAGAAGAGAAATCAAACATACCTAACCCATCGATCTTATAATGCTGCAACAATCCCGTTCTTCCATCACACGTCCAGGAGTAATGATGCACCTTTCCATCATGAGTCGTTTCCTCTGTTTTCTCTGTGCACGCATTCCTTTGAGCCCACCACTCAAGCCTAAGAAATTCATATCATCAGTTTCTCAATACAGCATGTACAATACCAAAAAAAAAAAAAAAAAAGAAGAGAAAACATACCAATCGGAAATCGCGGGTTGAGGCCCCCCATCACCTTGCCCACCACCATACTTCACCGTCTTATCATCAACCCCGTGAATCTCGAGCAACGGAACCGGTTTCTTCGCCGGCGCACACCCATTATCAGGGCCGTTGATGTCGGTGTAAAAAGCGCCGGAGTGCGATGCTAAAGCAGTGAAGAGCGTGCTGCCGAGCGGGTCGCAGGCTAGAGTTCCGATGAAGCCTCCGCCATTGGACATGCTGGGTTAGTAATGTTAGTATTAGTGTTTCTTTTCTGTTGCGGAGTGGACGGGGGAAGGGGAAAGAGGGATATATGTACCCTATGCCGAATACTCGTTCTTCGTCTACACAGAAGGAGGTTTTTGCGTCTTGGATGATGTCGGCTACGAATTGAATGTCTTGTTGGATTGTGGAATCTTTGTGGTACGTTGGGCCGGCCCAGCTTCCTCCAAGTCCGTTTGGATAGATTAATATTTTCTTTGGAACATGTTAGCTCTTCGTCCTACTCTTCTGATTTCCCGCTCTCTCCCTTCTGTCCTTTCCCCCGGAAACATGCTCCAATCCCAACCGCAACCCAACCCCCTCCAAAACACCAAAACCTAGCAAAAAGAAAGAAATAAAATGCAATATATATATATATATATATATATATATACTCACATCCTCACCATACTTCGCACTCATCTTCGTATCCACCTCAAAGAAAACCCCCACACTAGAACTCCCATGGAACCCCAGCACAACGGGGTACTTCTTCTGCTTATCATACCCACTCGGCAAATGATACGCATAACTTCTATCTTTCCCGCTACTCTTCAAACCAAACCGATGCTGCGTTACTCCAGGGAGAAACTGAGACTTGCCGCATCCTGACGACGCCCGGGATTGAGGATGAGGATGAGGGACTGCGAGACCAGCCGTAAAGAACGTACTTGCGAGGAGAAGTATGGAGGAGAGAGGAAACATTATTTCTGGAAATCTCGAAACCCACCCAAAAACGAAACAAAAAAAAATTACCCTCAAGATGAAAGAAGAAGGGAAAGAATATGTTGAAGGTTGAGACGGAAGTTGAATAATCGCCACTTCAGGAGTCGCGTTTGTTACTTGACCAGTGACTGCAAGCATGAAGAATACTATTGCGGAAGGTAGCTTTCTGCGCTGTGTGATTGGTTGGGATGCTGGTTCAGCCAAATTTCCCTTGGGGCGCTAAACTTGTTTTGCGCGGGGATGTGACCTTGTTTTCGGCACATGGCGTTTGGAGAGGCAAACGGGCGACTTGCACACGTGGGTAGATTTCGAGAATCAGAGGGGCTATTGTGGTGTGTTGTGGAGGGTGTCTGATTCAGTTATGGTAATGTGAGGATTTTGGAAGACTTGCGTAGTGATTACTGTTCGCTTGGGAGACACAGGCACTACCAATGACATCAACTATGTTTTTAGTCTACAACCGCTAAGAGGACTCTCAATACCATCGGTATGTAACATTTGACATTATCATAAAAGTATCTACTTCTGCGCGACGACACTCTCATGCTCCAACATCAACTACCATATGCCCAGGACTCGGCGGTACATCGCCTGTCTCCCAAGTCTTTTGTTCGCTCCCAAGGCGGAACAGAAGCTCACCACCCTCTGTCATGATGCCCCCAGCATCATCATGCTCAAACCAGTTCTTATTCCACTCTTGCCCATTAATACTGACACCTTGGACATAGTACCCTTGTTTTCCATCACCATCGTCCAAGCCTTCTGCTCTGATTCTCAAAGTATGATTATGATTAACTGTGATATTAATATCATCGAACCACGGACTCTCCAGCAAGTACACCGGCGTTGTGACAATCGGATACAGGCCGAGCATCTGCCAGATCAGCCAGCAGTTGAGAGCACCGGCATCCGAGTTTCCAGGAATGCCGTTTGATGTATTGAAATAGAAATCGTTCGCCAGTTGACGAGATCGCTCTACCGATTTCCACTGTTTGTTGAGATAGTTGTAGAGGTAGGGCGTCTGGAAATCAGGCTCGTTCGCGACGTTGTTGATCGTCGTGATCCCGAGACCGTTGGCGCCGAGGTCAACGCCAGAGGTGTTGGGTTGGAAGACGTAGTCTAAGCGTTGTTCAAAGCGTTGGGATCCGCCCATTAGTTCGATCACTCGTTCGATATCGTGCGGAATCACGAAGGAGTATTCTTCCATACTGTTAGCACGAGACCTTGGATCATACAATATATATCCACTTACCAAAAGCTGTGCCTTCATAACTTTCGTCCTCCCAGTTGCAATTTCCACAATCAGTGATATCGTAGTCCTTGTGGAATGTTCCATTAGCATATCGAGGCATCACAAAGCCAGTAAAGTTGCGACTCTCCGCTTCAGGGTCCCAGCTCAATTGCCATCCAGAGGACCTGCGCAAGTATAACTCTCGATCCTCGGGAGCTTCTCCTGCAGCAATCTGGCTAACCGCGAAATCATTTAATGAGTACTCAACAGTCTTCGAAACTGCACGAGTATTCCGGTCAGCAGAGACATATCCGAGAGGAATCCAATCGTCGAGAGCGCCACGGCCTTCTTTGAGTGATCCTTGTAAATCTATAGGATTCTGGTCGTAGAAAGGCTCAACCTCTGCGTTCTTCTTGACTGCCGCGTATCCTTCTGTCCAATTGATGCTCCCTCGGAGACCTTTGACGTATGCGTCCGCAAACACGTTATCCGCGTTAGATCCACCCTGTACCAGGCCATTATAATTTCCAGACCTCCCGTCAGGCAGGAATCCCTCATTCTTGAACATGTCGATGAGAGATCGGATCATTGACTCATAATATGTAGGTTGAATGAGATGCCAAAGGGAGACTTGGTTGCGGAAGAGATCCCACATGGTGTAAAAGTCATCCCAGTAGGGTTCGTCGGATTCCCACAGAGGGTTTTCGCCAACACGCTCGCTGGGGATGAGATGCATAAAGTAAAGACTAGAGTAGAGTAGAGCCACTCGCGTCTTATTCGCGGCTTCCGATGTATCGACCCGGATCTTCGAAAAGACATCGCGGTTCCACTCGTCCCGCGCTGCCTGTGCGGTCTCCTCAATGGACCACGCTGATAATTCTTCGTCTTTGTAGGCGCACGCCTTTTCGACAGACATGAATGAAATACCGACCCGCGACTTTATCTCTGTAGAATTGTCCGTTCCATTCCAGGTGAAAACTGCACCTACTCGGTCACCCATTAGCCCCGACCGGGCATTGGGCCCAGTGAAGGTTGGCCGAGGAGTGGTCTCATTGTTGAAGGAGCGGAAATGACGGCTGACTGGAAACGTATTTTTGCCTTTGAAGGCCCGAGCATCATTGGGTGCTGTATCAAATTCACCACACACGTAAACCGTGACTGGAGCTCCTAAACACCAGCCATTTGCGATGGAAGTATACCCAGTATACACCGAAGAATTGGGCTGAATCTCAATCTCTCCTCCAGCGTAGAACTGAGAGTCCCAAGAACGCGTCGGGTGCGGCAAGTAGTGAGAGAAGTCGACCAAGACGTGCTTCTCCGACGAGGAAGGGTAGGTGTAGTGATACAGTCCCGCATGGCGCGAGGCAGAGAGCTCAACTGTGACGCCTGATTCGAACTGGGAGCGGAAATAGCCTACACTTGCAAAGTCGTCGCCAACCTAGTAATCTATCAGAAGCGTTTCGCATATTCCCGGGTTTAGGGGACACACCCTAGTCTGCCAGTACGTCAAATTATCCAGCAAGTTCACAGGCTCATCGATGGTCGTCAACGGCATCTGAGAAGGAAACCCATACTTGGCGCCTCCTCCGGTGCCTGATTCATGCATCAAGCTGATACCGGTGACTTTGCCTTGGGGCGTCCATCCGCCATTGAGTGCGCTCTGGTTTATGGGCAGCTCGTAGGTGTCGAGACCAAGCTTGACCATGCCGAATGGAACACCTCCGCCAACGAATACGTCGCCGCCGCCATCTGGATGCTATATGTTAGCAAAGTTCGATCCGATTGTTGTTGCTTCTTTTTTATGAGAGGGAAGCTCACAAGCATAGCCTGGAATGGCTCCTTCAGATCCAATGAAGGGATTCACGAATTGCGAATAGTCGACATCCTGAGCGAATGCGCAGCCAGCAATGGCAAACGCCAGCGCAGACTGAAATGCGTACATGGCGATAGCTTCGAGAGGCGCCAAGCTAGAGTAGGTCCCGAAGGCAGCGAGAGTTTCGGTCAGGGATGCATAGCTACCTTTATCTTGTGTTTCTCCGCACAGCTAGAGCTTCTCCACCCCCGCATCTGCACGTCCATGCCAGCAATGCCAGAATTGTCGAGCGGTTCCAAGCATTGAGGTTACATTGAGAGGAGAAAATCAGCAGGGTAGCTTGCAAAGGTTTGGCTCATGACGTTGTACCAACCCCTCCTTCTCGATATGGTGCCTGCCAAGCTTCTGCAACAGGTGGGAAACAGGCGATCACCTCTCTTTTTCTTCCGGGCGGGTTGCCTACTAGGTAAGTCCCGAATGCCGCACATCTCCGCTCTCTTTTCTTCCAGCCTTCAAGCTTGCTGCTCCTCGCTTTATTTCTCTTTTAGATGTTTCATTATAGCCGAGGTGCTGCGTGTCTCTCTTCCTATGTCAAGGCGACCCAACCTTCAAACTACGGAAGCTAACAAAGTTACATACCTTGATTCTTGCGCGTGTTGTCAGATTCTTCGATGCTAATGAAGCTAGACATATGTTGCTTACTTCACCCCCCTGTAAGGTACCTCGAAGCCAATAAAACCATTCGGTTCACGGTACCTATTTCCAGCACGCGGTAGCTGCCTGAGACTGTCTGGGATCACGACCCTTCTGAAAGCCATGTCTTTCCTCACGAATGTAACATTATTTCAGTGTACAAGACGACCAGGCACGGCAACGGTGCCTTTGTACTATGAAGCAACCTATATACCATCAACAATGTATGCGGAGCTTGACATATATTCCGACTCCGCCAGTGGCAAGGATTCCAACCAAGCACAAGGGCAATTTTTACTAATGTTAGTAAACTGCAACGAGATATTCGTGTTTCGGCAATTCGGTTGTGATTTGCTCAGCATTGTTTCTCAGCTTTTTGGTCGAGGAATACTTGCGATGTTCGGCATCTCGGTGTCTGACTAATATGGAGGCAAAATATTGATGGAGTTTTACGCATGATCATGATGAAGAAAACAACTAGACAAATAAATAGGTACTCTAAGAAATAATAATTACTATACTTTTGCAAAATAGATATCTAGTTGCAATTCTTTCTATCAATCAACACAACTGTAACATTCACCTCTCCGAAATGTCCTTCCCTTCGTTAACCAAAACTTACCACAACAAGCTATATCCCTCTATCTCCCCGGAAAAGCCCGAGCTCTCCTTAGAAGGCAGGGTGATTCTAATCACTGGAGCTGGTTCAGGAATTGGACAGGCAACAGCAGTCATATTTGCTCGTGCAGGTGCCAAAGCACTCATTCTATGTGGCCGACGAACAAGCACTCTATCGGACACAAAAGAGAAGATTGAATCCTTACAACGGGGCACCCAAGTAGTAATTCAACAACTCGACATCAGCGATGAGACATCAGTTAGCACCGCATTCAACTCACTAACCCATACCATCGGCGAAATCGACATTGTCATCAACTGCGCAGGGCACATGGCCGAAGCCGGGTCCCTAAAAGACATATCCACACCCGCCTTTTGGACAAGTTTCGAAGTCAACCTCAAAGGTTCATTCATCCTATCACGAGCATTCCTCCAGCACGCTCCACCCTCAGCATCCAAGCCCAAAGTCCTACTTCTCCTGAGCTCCTGTCTAGCAACTCTTCCCGCTAGCCAAGTAACTACTGCCCCCGCAAGCTACACCCTTTCCAAACTCGCAGAAGCAAAGCTATCAGAATATCTCGCGTTAGAAAACCCTAATTATTTTCGTACATACGCGCTTCAGCCCGGTATTGTAGAGACAGAGATGAGCATTCGGAGTTTGGAAATCACGGGTGATCCGGAAGCGGCGAGGGCGTCGTTTACTTGGGATGAACCGGATTTGCCAGCGGGATTCATGTTGTGGCTTTGTAGTGGAAAGGGTGAATGTATGCCGAGTGGGAGGTTCTTGTGGGCAAATTGGGATGTGAGTGAATTGGAGGAGAGGGCGGAGGAGATAAGGGGGGATTCGGGTTTATTGACGATTGGGTTGATGGGGTGGCCCTTTGGGCTATAGAGATCTAGGTATCTGTTTTTTTAGAGTTCAATACGTTAGCTATAGTTTCCGCATCCATTTGAATCGCGAGATAGTGTTGACTTAGGTATCGAATATCATAGATGTCAGTCCAACATCCGACCACACACCGCGGTTGAATTCTTCTTGACGATGATTACCTATGGTATCTTGGAGTGTTTCTACACTGAAGGGGAAATTGGTTCGAAATTGTGCCCAAGTGGGTTGGGCTGGGATGCCTACATGTATACCAATGATGGCGCTGGGCCGTCAGTCTCACCCATTTGATTCTCTCTCTGCGCCTTCGCTTACCCCCAATGCGGTACGCCCCAGCCCCTTCTCTAGGCATCTCATACGTGCTATACACCTTGGCGGTTATGAAGTCTCGGCACACAAAATACGGTGTGATTCGACTTTTAATCAGAGAAGCCATTATACATATCTTCACTTTTTATTCACGCCTCGCAAGACAACACCGCATGAAAGACATTAAGGTAACCACATCATACCTATGGTATTGAGTGACTGCCCGCAAGCCTGACTCACTCTCATCCCTCTATGACAATAGTCTAGTCTTTGATACTACTGCCTAGACAACGAGCGAGCCCAATAATAGATATGAGTTTCACGGCGTTGTTCTCAAATTTTGCGATAAGACGTAAAGTTTCAAGTCTGGCCCAAATGGGCACTGATGTGTTCAAATCGGATCATAGTTGCCTTGGCTGAGCACAAAGCGAGAAACTCCAAGTGCCGAAGATCATTCTTGGTAGAAAAGTCGGAGGTAAACAAAACTGTCTGAGGCATTCGAGCAACACGAATAGGGACATGGGGATGTGAGACAACGCATTAAACTAACGCATTGGAGGATGTGTAGAGTAATTCAGAGGATACATAATCTGAGTGCCGAAGTACATTGCGATTGTGTGAAATGTGGTCGGGCCTTTTCTGATCGTCAGTGCTGAGTACTGCAGGTAACATTTCTAGAAGTCAACATGAAAAACTGTGATCCAGTATGAATTGGCCCGAGAGAGACAGCGAAATACGTTCAGGACATCATGGAGCCCATCTTGGTATTGAAGATCTGATAAAAGTGTGTCTCATAGGTAAGCAAAGTAGAGGAATTCTGATTATTCGCCAATCAGAAGCGGACGTTGAGTGAGCACGTATTCGTCCGCACTGTAAAGCGCCTCGAAAATCGTACGATTCTAAACGGATCTACAGCATCCCGACAGCATATAGGACCTTACAAATATTAGTTTTCTCTTGGGCGTTGCGATGGCTGGCGAGTGAGACGCGTACTCAATTCACCTCAGCCACGACAAATGATTGGCTTGTAGCCGAACGCCATACCCAAGCCGGGAGAAATTGTAGCCAACACTAGCCAAGCTACCCCCAAAGCTGGGCAAACGTTCCAAAGCTGCCTCAAATATCGGGAACTCACTTTCCTTCGGCTTCCAAGCGTTGCTGTGCGACGGCTGCGTGCAGGTGCAGGGCGAGTCTGATGCTGGTTGTATAAAGGCGCCATGGACGGCTTACTGCTGCCTCAGGAGCAAGCGCGCTGTTGAACAGTCTCTCTTCAATTCTTTCGTTTCTTCGACATTCATTTAATATCTTGGATTTATTTGTTTCCCTTCGCTTTGTACCCATAATGAAATCTTCAACACTGTCTTCTATTGCGAGCCTAGCGCTTTGCACATACGCGGTTCCCGTGGACGTCGCCAATGGACACATCTCGCTCACTCTCGACCTCAACCTGAACCAGGAAGCGCTGGGAGCAAATGCCTTCGCTGGTGGTGCTCAAGAGTTGTTCGCCTTTACTTCCACTCATTTCATTCAGGCAACGCCAGACCAGGTCGTCAACGACACTACACCAACAGGCGGTCTTGCTGGTGCCTCCGGCAACTTCAACTTTGGCATTAACTCGCATGCCAACATGATCTGCTACAACATCACTATCCACAACTTCCAGGGTGATTTCGATTCGCCTGCCAACACTGCAACACACATTCACGAGGCCGCACGTGGCGCCTCAGGCCCGCCAAGGATAGCATTCCCCAACCCCGAACCCGTTGAAGGAAACGAGGCGGTTCGAAACAGTGCCGGGTGCTTGACGGGTCCTTTTGTTACGGGCGTGGTAATGGAGGAGAAAGATACTGGAGAGGGTTTCCACGTCAGCCTGATTGAAGCAAACCCCGCTGCATTCATGGCCGACGTGCACTCAAGTTTGGCACTTCCCGGCGCCGTCCGAGGACAGCTTGCTTAAATCGCATCAGAGTCAAGAGGAAGCAGCAATTATATGGTTTAAAGAGACCAAAGGCATTCAGAGTTAATTATTCCGATGTCTTCGCAATGGGGGGAAGCTGTCGTGTTCTAGTGTGCTATACTAGATCACGAAATAATGATATCCTTTAGAACTAGAAATTTTGGCCCACTACAAATATACCTTGCTGCAAATCGCATATTATTTTTGGGTGACTGACAGGCCCGGTGACCTGGATTGATGCATAGCATAATTCTGTCAAATGTCATTTGCCAACCAACTTGGCAGCGTTTCAACTACCTCGGCGGTGGCGCATATCACATTGGCAGGAACCCCAAGGCATCTCAAACGTTTTGGAAACTCGAAGCGCAGATTTGGGGGTTCTTGTATAGCCTCGTCCCACAATGAGCTGGCAGATCTCCGCGAGTCTCCTTTTGGGGCCCGGCCTCCTTTTTACCGTAGATAACAATTAATTCACTACCAAGACTAGGTATAGAGAATTCGCACAAGTCTAACCAAGCTTCTCAAAAGCTACCAACCATCGGATTGTTTACTTTGTTTGGCCTCTGATCTGTTCAGCCAAGCTAATTCCTCCGTTCATGTTGCGCCGACAGCTCGTTCACATACACTGGCCCTCCATACGCGTCATGAATTTCCTCTCCGCCCCTGTATTCGGTACCCTGTACTGGCTTCCTCGCTATCGACATAGTCGTTCTGCATGCCGATTTCTCTTGATTGTATGCCGGCGGTGCTGAGCAAGGAGCTGGCGATGTTGGGACGGATTGGTCCATACTCATCAATAAGCTGGCTTGTGATTTCACCGGCTGCCCTGTGCCCATCAATTGAGCACTATGGGCTGAAGACTGCCTAGCGCTAATTTGAAGCATTTAGTGACGTCTTTTGAAGACGAGGAAGACGGTTGTGACAACGATGCCGAGGAAAACGAGTGAACTTGCGACAGTACCACCAATCAACCCACTTTTGCTCTTTCCAGACTTTAATGCCTAGCCAAATTAGACATTTCACTCTGATAGCCGTGTATATATATCTTTACCGGGGTGGGTTGAGCTGTGTGCTAAGTACTTTCTATTGTAGTGGGTGGAGTTGGGTTTGCTGGTACCGTATCGACGACAGTCTTCGTTGTCTCGACAATTATTTTAGTGTATGGAGGCGTGTACTTGTCAATTGATTCAGGAAGTGCTGCCCCTAGGAAGAGATCCTCTGGGTGCGTAACCAGTCCCCATTGGTTGTGCTCGTCTTGCAATGAACCACCAAACAGGGGCACTGTCGCCGAGGGAATAAAAGATGAAATCAGTAACGCGGGCAGTGGGACTAGACATAGTTAGACTGATACTTTCCTCAAATCGGAGCTCAATCTCCACCATCTGAATAAGTTTCCACCCGAAAAAATTTATGTTGAGCCGTAGTACGAAGTACCTGGGTATGATCGCTGGTGAGCCTCGCACCATAACAACATGCTACCCTTTTTGCTTTTTGGGTCAAGTCAAGTATAGGCATTATTGGGACTATATCGAGAAACAAATGCACTGTGTGCGATGAAGCCACCAAAATTTTCTCAGCAGTCGCCGTAGATATAGGTAACATAGGCATATACAAGCAGCAACATAGGAAGTCAGGAGATATCAACCTACATATACCTAAATAACGATTATGAAGTCTCAAAATATACAGCCTTTTATTCCCCAATAAACATACCCTTAGCCCTTTTCCTTTTACCCAACCCAAGCCAGAAGTTTCCAATATAATGTGAAGTAATACAGATATATCATAAAATCGTGAAATAAAACATACCCTCCAGCCTACATTGACGATATCTCATCACTTAACCTCGCTAACATAAATTCCAGGAGCCTTCTTCGGTTTCGCGTGATCAGTATATCCATAAGACTCGGACGTCATGTGTGTATCTGATTTGGGCACAGCGTTATACCTTCTGCGTTTTTGTAGGAAGCTAAAGAAATGAAAAGTCAGCTCTTTACATCTCTCTCGTATGTTAAATCTTAGTGGGGATAATACTCACATAATTGCTCCAATGATCGCAGCCAATACCGGCACGCCCACACCAACACTGACACCAATAATAACCTTATTACTAACACCACCCGTCTTGCCTTCAAGAACGTTTTCTTTGTCGTTTTCAGCGGCATCAGCGTCATCGCCAGTGGGTGTCGGAGGTGCTGTGAAGCTCGTAGGACTGCCCTTCGTCGCAGTAATACTTTGAACATTCTTGCCAAAAGGAATGGTCGTGGATACGCTATCGAATGTCTCTTGCGGATACGTTGCTTCTACGTCTGAAGGCACCGACGTAGTAAGCGACTTCACGATTGTCACCTTAGACGTGACTTGTGCTGAAACAGGGCAGTTGGCGACGCCAGTTTGGGTACAGCTCACGCCCGAAGTGGTTATTGTGGTGCTGACCACGGTTGTTTTGAGGTCCTGGCGTTTCTCTCCCGCAGCGGTAAGTGAGGCTGTTGGTGTGGGCTTTGGCGTTGCTTTGATACCGCAAGCTTCTGCGAGTGTGGTCGTCCAAATGGGAATGCTTGTCTCTGCTACTGGTCCCCAGGAGAAAGGACCCACGGCGACTGAGGCACCTGCGATGGCGCCAAGGGCGAGATTGTATTCTTGTACCACTTTTAGTTCGCATTCTTCATCATCAGGGACGAGAGTCACGTTTGTGATGAACTCGGCGACGTTAGCATAGACGGCTACTTCGACGCCACCGCTAACTTGAGGCAATCCGATCTTTTCGGCGAGGACTTCTAGTTTGTTCGTTGTCGGTGCTGCAACTTCGAGACCGGCGTGTATGCCGATGCGGAGGACGGCGGATAGAGTTACGCCAGCACTTTCGATGGTGACGGGGAGGAATTCGAATTTACCACCGTTGCTGGAGCTGTTATGAGTGGTTCAATTTTGAATGAAAAGAGTTGAAGATGCTTACAATTCGATGTTCCCAACTTCATTGCCAAAGAGTGCAATATCAATCTCCGCACCATCATCAAGCTGGATGTGGAATCCACTACTGATGTCAATCTCCCCATCAACTCCCAAAATCAAATCGATCGAGGCAACAACGCCAAGTAGCAGGTTCGGTCCAACCTTGATACCAATCGGACTATTCGAAGAGTACAAATTGAGCTCGTACGTAGTTTCTAATGCCAATACCGTATTCAACTCCATATACAACTCCAAGCCATCAAATTGGAACTTCAACGTGCACTCCGGAATACTCGGGACCTCAAGATCAAACGCATACGGGAAAGTCGGGAACTCAAAGTCGGCGAGATCGATGCCGTCGCTGAATTTTTCGATTACGCCTTCGGTATAGTTTGCAAGGTAGTTTTCGAATGTCTCGGTGAAGTTGCTGACATTGTCTTTTACGGAGTCGATTGTTGTTTGGAGGGCTGCGCTGGCGTTGAAGTCGTCGCTGATAGAGAGTTCGGCGACTGCGAGGCCTTTTACATAACAAGTTGTGCAGGTTATTTCTATGCCGGCTGCCACTGTGACTTCGGCATCAGGGTTCTTCTGCGGGACTCCGCCTTCGGCTTCACTATAGGAGGAAAGTTTTGTAAGTCAAGGACTCTCAGATAATTGTTTTTCGTTATCACACACAGGTTTTTTTTTTATCAATACATATAGATTATCGAGACTTACATCTTCAACAAGGTAGCGCCGTTCCAGCTCCTATCCAGAGTTTGATTACCCTTGAAGTCCTCTCTCTTTTCCAGCTTCGCTAAAGCGAGGCCTCGCCTGATCTCCTGGTATGTATTCTCAGTGGGTTCGCGGGATACACGCTGAATTCGAGGTGATGAATCTCTTGAGGATGATATTGCGCCGACGACACAGGTGCTCAGTGCTAAGCACAGAGTAAGGTAGTATTGTTGAAACCGCATCTTGAAAGGAAATCTGGTAATGAGCCAATGACACTTTCTGGTATCAAAATATGAAGCAGGCAAGCAAATTTTTCTCAATGACAACAAAGCCTCGATTATAATAAAACTTGCGCTGTACCAATCTTGCAAACCTTCCATCCCCTCTCCTTAAAGCGAACGATCCCACAGTCTGCGCCCCACAGACATGCCATTTCTGCAGTGTGCAGATGCAGCCATGTGCAGCATCACCGAGCTCGGGGGCCGAAGTGTGTGGGGTGGAACTGATGCCGTTTCAAGGTACGAAGCTACGCCGCAGCGACCATTCCTTTTATGGTAATGCGATATGTTGGATCAGGGAGTATACTCAGCCTTGCACTAGCCATGGAAGGAAGTTCGGGGTCTGAAGGGTCTGAAGATACCAGGCTGAAACTAGAAGTCTGCCATTACTGGAGTCATAAAATGACGGGAGCGTGGGGATGGAGACGGTGCATTTGGTAACGGGAGTTACTGCTAGATACTCATGGTAAGAGTATAGCTGTCATCTCTATTCCGTAAAATTTAGACCGGGGATAGAGCATCAACGCGTGGGTCATGTCACTCGAACCAGTGGGGAATTTAGCCGAACTCGCGATAGGTCAAAGCGGTTCTGCACTTTGAGAAGATGCTGTGCCGCAAAAGGGGTATTGATATGAAGACAACTGGAGCCTGAACGCAGACATCCCCCAACTGGAGAAGCCTTGAATGGCTGTCTCCATCGCGAGTAGAGTTGATAGACCAGTTTTCTTCCCCCTTTCCATCAGGTTCGTAAAAGCTGTCTCTTTGTCTAAAATCCGTAATGCCCAGCTCTGCCAGCCACCGCGTCTCCAATGCGTCGGAGGAAACAAAACACGGGAACACCCAGGCTAACATATCCTGCGATATGGGCATGCTTAGCCAAGGCAGCTGAAATGTTTGAACTTTGCATGCGGTTAAGACATGCTGGGACACTTGCACTGACCCACTGCGACAATTCATGAAGAAGGAAAGCTTCTGAAAATGGAGATTGGCGTAGGGATAGGTACTGCAAGACGAGAAGTCCATAAATAAAGATCTTTGTGGGGACTCACAGCCTTGCGAATATTTATATAGAAACATAATGCTAATACAGCACCTTTCCAAACGACGAGAAATAAGAAAAAAACATGGGGACCATGTGGTCGTAGTCTAGAACAAGTAAAGTGGCATCGCTTCCCCGTCCCCAGATCGTCCATTTGACTCCAGCCCTATTTTCGATGGAACAAGCCAATCAGCGGTCAAAGAGTCTTGGCACGCGCAACGACGTTCGTCAGCTGCCAACTCCTACTCCTAATTATCGATTGATCTCTACCAGACCGTAAAATACCCACAACGTCAAACCATACGGACCGCCAGCGCACTCTCACGACCTTTGAATCCTCGCAATAGGATTTAGAAATCGGACTCAAAGCTACCCTCCGCAAGCCGCCGGTCCCTCCACAACGTCACTCCTCCACCGCAATCATGTCGGCAGAAGCCTACGAGCGCGAACGGTACGCACTAACACGCCTCTCCGTCCCAAACCCCCTACCTTACCTGAAAATACTCGCTCCTTACCTATTTTGCTTGAGCCCCTACTAAACCCACCATCCCCCAGACAAAACAACGCTCGCATCGACGAACTCGCCTCCAAAGTGACCGCCCTCCGCGGCGTAACAATAGACATCTACGACAATGCGCGGGACCACACATTAATCGATAATGCCGTACGTCTCCCGTTCCCATATCTCTCACCCATATCCCATCTGAACCCCACAATATCCCCCAGCTCTAACAAACCATGATAAACTTATACTAACATAAACCACAACCAGTCCGACTCCTTCTCCTCCTTCAGCACAACGCTCAAAGGCAGCGCAGGCCGCCTCGGGCGCATGGCACAGCAAGGAAACAAAGTCGCTATACTCAAGCTCGCGGGGATAATCGTCGGGGCTGTGTTGGTGTTGTATTGGATTTGGCATTTGATATTTTAGGCATGCGCTGCATCGGGGACTGAAAGAAAGGAAAGAAAGAGAAAGAGAAAGGGAGACACGGTTCGAGGAATGGAAGAGAAGGGTTGTCAGGCTACGTGAATGAACTAGCAGACAAATATGGAAGACGGTGACGCTGCCAATACTTAAAGCTCGCCGATCTGGTGTTAACATCTCGGATGCGTATGTATGCTCTTGTACTGCCTCACTCGGGAGAGACAATGTAAGAAGACTACGGAGTTACCTTTCTTTTTCCTTTTCCCTTTTCCCTTTCCTGGGTTGGATTTTATTTAAGAACTGTATTCCTGCATAGTCCGCTGGCGTTATCCTTTTTGTTTTGTTTTGTTTATTTGTAGCAAGCATATCAGCGCACATGTACTCAACGCTGGTCGTCCCGGTGTTCTTGGTTTCGATTTCAGGTTTGGGACGTGGATGTATTGTACTTAGAGAAATCCTTCAAGCGTAATTGATACATTTGTCTGATTGATGCATCAAAAACTCGCACCATTCTTGCACGTCATCATTCACTTTTATATTGTTTTTATATTTCTAAAGCATACGTAATCGCTTCTTTGAAAAACAAAGATAATGCCAATTTACTTCAAAAGTGCCTACGCTATACACACAATTAGGCCCCTTAGCTCGGCCGTCTAAATGTCCAAGAGGCTTGCTTGCGTTCACAAAACTGACGCATATAGAGAGACATAGAAACAAGGCGCTACTCCCACACATTTGAAAATAAATCATCTCCTCCGCCTCCAAATCCTCCTGCTGGCTTGCTGCTAGTGGTGGTATGACTTGTGGTGGTCGCAGCTGGAGCCGAGGGAGCAGCACTGCTCCAGCCGCCGAAATCATCGTCATGGGTAACAGTCGGGGCGCCCCAGCCAGCTGAGGGGCTCTTGGCGGGAGCCTGAGTTTGAGCAGAAGGAGCTGCGGGTTGGCTGGGTGCGGACGATGCCCACGCATCAGAGCTACCCCAGGCATCCATATTGGAAAATCCAGCGTAGTTGGGTACGGCAGTTGGGGCCGCGGCAGGCGCTGCGGGTGCGGAGAGATTGAAAGCCGAATTCGTCATGGGTGGTGATGACATTGGGGGAGAAGCCATCGGGGGAGACCTGGGCTTAGGTGGTGGGGCTGGAGCAGAAGCAGGCATCGATAGGTCTAGAAGATCGTTCATCCCGCCACCTGATGGCGCAGGGGCTGCAGGTTTCGAGGCTACAGGAGATGTAAAAGCCGAAAAGTCGCCAAAACCGCTTGAGGTGCTCGCAGTATTCTGCGCTGGGGGCGACTTCGGCTTCGAGTTGAAGAAGTTGCCTCCACCACCAAACATGTTCGAAGAGGTAGAAGGCGGTGACTTGGCGCTTGAGAAGCTGTCCAAGCCGGAAAATGGGGAGGGCTTTGGCGCAGGTTGGGCAGCCTGGTTAAAAGAGAGGCTGCTGAATGCATCATTCAATCCTCCATAACCAGACTGCTGTGGGGGCGATGGTGACTGGGTTCCAGCAGAGCTCAACCCTCCGAACGAATCCTGTCGCACATGCTGCTGTGGTTGTGGCTGGGCCGCGGGTTTCGGGGCAGAAGCATATAGTGAGAGAATCGACTGCTTGAGGTCTGGTCTTGATGGTGCTGCGGCGGCTGGACCAGTGCTGGAGGGCCTAGGAGGCGCCGCAGTGGTACTGCCCCCCAAGAAGTCCAAACCCAGCAGAGAATCTCCGGCCTTTGTCTGCTTCGGGGGAGCTGGCTCTGCCTTTGGCGGGACCGCTCGCGACGCTGGCGGGCCGGTATTGGGCCGCGGAGGGGCTGGAGGGTCATCGCCAAAGAGGTCAATCGTGGGTTGCGGTTTGGGCGGTGGTGTAGGACCTTGACTAGAGTTTCCAGCAAGCCGCTGCGAGGCTGAGCGCTCAATCTGTACTTTTTCTTGTACTTTTTTCAATGGCTGCGTGGGCCGGTTAGCCGTGACCCTCCAGGCGGCAGTGAATTGCCACTTACAACATCATCGTCCTCTACGTCCAGCGTTGATGGGTCGGGAATAGGCCCATCCATGACCCAACGCTTAGATTCATATTTTGTGCGAATAAAGTTCTCAATTTTGGCCTCTGAGGGAACGTGTCCTGGCGCCAGCTTTGCCTCCCAGTACTTGTTTGCCCTACCATTGCCCCACTTCAAGACACTTTGCAGTTGTTCATCGGTCCAGGAGTCGAGGTCGACGGATTTGACTCTGCTGATGTGCGTCCCCATGCCACGGTGGATACCAGAGCAGCGAATGCATATAAAAATTCCTAGATTCCAGCTGGCCCATCGGGGGTCTGCGAAGCGGCGGTCAGTACAGTATAAAGGGAGAGGAGATTGAGGGCTTGTAGCATACGCTTGTTCCTCTTGCAGTCAGCGCATGTCTTGTTTGCCTCGAGCTTCACCAGGCTCTTGAGCGTTGCGCGATTCTGTTCGGCACGATCAGCCGCGGGATTGGGCCGCCGCGACATGGTGGGCGAAGGGCAAAGTCGTGTGCCTGGCGGTGTCTAGAAAATGAAATTGTCGAGCGGCACTGGAGAGAAGCTGAGTGAAGAAAGCTGGCACCTGCGAGAAGGCGAGGGCGAGGATGCGGGCAAGGTATTATGGCGCAAAAAAAGGCTCTGGTGCGGCGGCGGGTTATGGTTTTGGAGTCCGAAGTCACGGAAACGTTGACGTTCCTCACCCACCCACCCAACCATTCGATTTGTCCTTGGCGGCGTCAGTCCGCTGCTTTCGAGCCCTTGCGCAAATCTAATTGGCCAACGCCACCACTTTCTGCAAAGGACATGCCATCTCGAAGGCGTAAATCGAAAATCGGCCATTGTGCAAGTGAGTCAGCAGGGCTTCAGTGAGCCAGAAATTGAATCCCGTTGCCTGTCCAAGCCTCATCTGCACTCTAGATAGCTGAATACACGGCGCAGATGTAAGCAAGTTCGCGTAATGCAATGCCTTGCCAAATTAGGCAGAGGGCCAAGTGTAGAATTGCTTTCAATGGTATCTTCCTCAACGCCCTTGTCCCATGGTATAATGTAAACGTGCGGTGATATGTTACAATGGGTAGATTTACAGACCGCGTGAATCAATCCTGCCCCAATGCAATTTTCTCCAAATGCAGTCCCAACTTTCTAAAACATCATGCTGGGCGAAATCTCCAGTCATCCCACTCCTCGTCGTCCGAATCGTCGCTCATTTCTGCGTCTTCCGGCTGCTGCGGCGGGAGCACAATTTCTTCCATTTTGCCCAACCCCATATGCCTTGCCCGCAAAGCCTCACGTTGCTCGCGCAGCTTTCTGACTCTCTCCTCCAAGCCCTCCATCTCCTCAAATTCGTCCTCGAGGGCACGAGCCGCATCTTCCTTTTCTCCTTCCATTTCCTCGTCTTTTCTCGCCCGCTGTGCGCTCTGCTCCTCGCGCGCCTGCGCTGCGAGTTCAGCTGCTGACATGGGGGCTGCTTCGATGACTGCGCCGGAGAAGGTGGAGGGCATCCGGGATTCGGATGCTGGCTCCTTGTTCATTTCGTCGAGGAAAGCGTCGAGTTCTGCTTCAGCGGCAGCATTTTGTGGTGGAATTGTGGGCTTTGGGACCTCTGCGGGTGGTTGGTCGGGGATGACTACATCGATGGGCGAACTGTCGACGGGCTCTTGCTCATCGGCAGCAGCACCAGGGTCGAAGAAACCGGCTGGCACGCCTACAGACTCCTCTGTCCGCGTGCGTTTCCTCTCCTCAGTGGTATCGTCTGCTGCTTTACGCTTCTTCGACGCGGGTGCTGCGGCGGGGGTCGCGGACAGCTTCTGTGCCTGTTTCCGCTGGGCGCGCTCCTGGCGAAGAAGGGAACGGACGTCGGCCATCAACAGGAGGGCAGGCGGTATGGGCTGCGGGAGATGTCGGACTGGATGGCTTGGGGTGTTAAGTCGCTGGGGGGTGTATAGCAGTGACTATAGTGCTATGTACAAGCCGTGAAGAAGATTGACAGAAGAAATATGCCGGAGTAGCTAGAGTCCTGCAGGAGGAGCGGCTACGGAGGGCAGTTACGAGTGCCAAGGCCGCTAGTCCTTTCTGGGCCGGCAAGCTCCACCAAGCCGAACGACTCCTCACCACTCATCATTCCATCAACACCACACGACACATCGCGACCTCTCGCCTGTCGCGCCACGTTACTCTTGCCGCCGCACTCTGCGAGACTTCTGACTTGCTACAGGGCGCTCTCTCTGCGCTCTCGTTGCGCGCTTATATCTTGTTCAACGCGCCGACACGCCCCGCTGCAGCACCAGCTCGAGCTCTTGAGGCCTGGAGAGGGTTCGTTTGCGAAGGAAAGCCGTGGACTGAAAGCAGCAGGCGCGCGCTTGCCACCTTCTCTTGTTTGACAGAGGAGGTGCAGGAGCTTTTGTTGCGCTTGTTTTTCTAGTTAGAAGCCGGAGGAGAAGGCCTGCTCGTGTGCCCGCACAAGTCTACGATACAGACTGTACTGCGGGCGTTTTGTAGAGATTCTTGAACATATTGAGCCCATCGTATAAGCTACACACTCTGGTCGCGTCTATACTGAGCCCACTTTTGCGTGTATTTTCACCATGGCTGGTAAGCAGACCTTCCACCATCAACATGCGCTTTGCCCCCCGGGTGTTTGTGCGCCCCTCACCAACGCGCGTTTTTGTTCTTCTTCTTCCCTCCAAATCTGGTATCCATACTAACGTTAGACATGGCAGAAGAAGTACGCCGCTCTGGCCGCGCCAACAAGGGCCACCACACCAAGAACCAGGATGCTCTCGACGAGCCCGTCGCGAAGCCCAAACCCAAGCCAAAGGTCGAGAAGAAGGCACCGGGACAGGCCCAGGTGTCCCCTCAAGCTCAATCGCAGGCCCCGGCGCCACCTCAGTCCGCGCGCGCGCCTTCAACGCAATCCGAGAACCAGAATGAGGACGATGACGACGAAGAGGATGATGCCGTCATCCGCTGTGTGTGCGGAGACCAGCGCGACATTCGTGGTCGCCAAATGATCTGCTGTGACAAATGCGAGGTCTGGCAGCACAATAAATGTCTAAATCTGCCCGAGGGCGATTATTGGGAGGAAAAGACCTACTACTGCGAACAATGCAAGCCAGAGGACCACCAAGAGCTGCTTGCTGCCATGGCTCGTGGCGAGCGGCCCTGGGCGAGGAAGAAGGGTTCTAAACCAAAGCCGCGCGCAAGTGATGTCAAGCAGGAAGGCACACCAAGAGAGGGCAAGGCATCAACACCACAGTCCACCAAAGTCTCCTCTCCCACCCCTACTCCTGCACCTTCGCAAGCCCCCGTCCAGCCGGCTGCAGTTCAAATTGCCACATCCGTGCCTATTCCCACACAACCACCTCATGAGCCTACTAATGGCCATGCCGATCTCAAGGTGCGCCCCGTCCTGGCTTCTCCCATGAATCATACTAACCACAAACTGCAACAGAGCAAGAGGGAAACACCTAAAAACCAGCCGCAGTCGCCACTTGGTGAGAAGAGACGACTTGAGTCCGCCGCAGACAAGGACGCAGCAAGACAGAAACGAAGGAAGTCCAGCCAACAACAAGAGAAAGCTCCTGCTTCCAAAGCTGCCCCAACAGATATCGATGCCCTCCCCCAAAAACAAAGAGCATTGGCAGAGAAGCTGAGGGACACCCTGGCTCCATTGATCAGTACAGCCTCTGACTCCAAGGGCTATCGCATCCCAGACGGCGAGACAGCGACATCTCTAGCTACCCGTTTTACTCTAATGATTGATCATGCTACCTTGGTTCAACATGGCGAGCCCACTGGCCCCGAGTCGCCTTTTTCGTCTCACCTGCGCAGCATTATCTTCAATGTTAAGAAGAATTCCATCTTGGTAGACCGCCTCCTCTCTGGCAGCTTGACTGCACAGGAGCTGGCTACTATGGCACCTGAGGAAATGGCAAGCGAAGAAAAGCAGAAGGAATTTGCTGCCATGCGTGAAGCGGCCGAGAAGCAGATGATTCTGACTGAAGAGGCTGGTCCCCGCATCCGTAAAACCCACAAGGGAGAGGAGATTGTTGGCGAAGATGGTGTTCTTGACACCCATGACTTTAGACAGCCCCAGCTTCGGGAAAGAGAAAGTGTGTCTGATGAAAAGCCTCCACAGCAACAGACGCCCCTTCGCGACAACCAAAGTGCTTCGAACGCTCATGACCGCACACCACTCTCAGTCGATACATCTAACCCGCAAGCGGACGGCGCCAGGCGCCCATCGACGAATTTTGACATTAACTCTGTCTTCGACAAAGTTCGATCCCCTCAGCACGATCAGCAAGCCTTCATACAGCGTCGTCAAAGCTCCATCAGAGTACAGGAGAAGCCCCAGCAGGGTCCGGTGGAAGACGCAGACGTGGACCGCTTACTCAAGGACGAAGATGGCGACGTAGGAATGTCTGGATACTCCTCCGACCCGTCAGTTGTCTGGCAGGGATCCATTAGTATGCAGTCTATGGAGCCATTCGACGCAGTAGCACGATTCGTGGCCGGTGGCGATTTCGGGCCTGTAATCCCTTGGGACAAGTTGCTTTCAACAAACCTCCCTATTCAAGGTCGGATTGAGAGTCAGAAGGGTGATGAATATATCAAAGGCCTAGCGCAGAGCGGCAGTCACGATGTGGGTGTGCTAGCTATCAGCCCAGTCACCACCGAAGGGCGCGCGGTGATGGATCATCTCTACAACTACTTCCATCCTCGCGACCGTTGGGGTGTCGTTCCAGTCGACAAGCTGAGCCACGACGCCATGCGAGACCTATATGTTATTCCGATTGAGCCAGGTGGCAGCAATCTACCACCTTTTCTCGATATGCTCGAATACTGCACAATCGAGACTCCTCGCAGGGAGCATATGATCCTTCTTGCATTAATCGCTAAGCTGCCTGAGGTGAAACCTCAGCAACTGCCTCCACAGCCATTCGAAAGAACTCCTGAACAACAGGTTCCCGCTGCGCAAATGGTGCAGGTGCCGCCACCTCAGCCAGCTGCACCAGCCCAAGGCCCAAGCCCATCGCCTATTGTCAACCCCCAAACCCCCCAATATTCGCCCATGGGCAGCGCCTTTCCCCCACCGCAATTTCCATATCCACCGCAACAAGGCAGTAATGGATTTCCACCGCAGGTAACACCGCCTCACATACCATTGCACCACCAGGTCCCCAAGGCGGTGGAGATCTTTGGGCCATTCATCGATGTGCCTGTCATTGCCATGATGCTGTCCCAAAACTTAAACATGACAGAGGTACAGATGAGCAATCTTCGCCATATTGTTGAGCATATCCCTGAGGCGCGGACGGACATTCGCGTTTTGTCTGACCATTTGACGAAAAACGAAGGCAACAACCAGTCTTGAATGGCACACGCCAATAAAAAAAGTACGATAGCATATCAGAGAAACAAATATTTGGCAGCTGAAGGCCAATTTCTTGAATACCGACTGAAACACGTTGTTTCTTTTCCGAACCATTCTCTCCACCTACAGGGCTGTCTTTTGTGGCTTTTACGGCGCGTAGGCGTAAGCAGGCGATTTGGCAATGGGTCTAGCTAGTCTATTTTCCTGATACCCCATATGCGAAGCAGCTCGATGGGGGCCTCGGGACATTTATGTTTGTTTTCTTTTCTTTTCCGTTGTGACGGGCCGGGTCTAGTCAGACAGCGCGATCAAGTCGTCGCGGCTTGTGACTTTGTCTGTATTTCCCACTTCTTTCTTCTTCTTATACTTTTTTCGGGCTAAGAGCAGGGTAACGGATAGTAGCGCTGGGATGCGAAGCGAAGTGAAGTATGTACTCTTTTCGCAGCCGTACAATACCTATGGTATCTTCTCCATTGTCAGGGATCTTGTGCCTGGTGACCTCAAGTGCTTGAATCAAGTGATTATCTCATCATGCTTGGACAAAAGAGTGTTAGAATTCCTGCATGCGGGGGAAGTGCTGACGTCTTCGTGTAGGCAAATGAAGAACCGGTGAATCCTGAGATGCCTGCCATTCCACCAACCACTAGTTTCCCTGGGTTTTCCTGAGAGAGTGCCTTGGTGTTGCTCTAGCCGTTGCGGGTTGCGTGACTAGAGGGCAGGTTCAACGGCGATTCTTCTAACCTTCCTTGACTTGAGACTCTGAGGAGGAATGGGAGTTGGTAGAGCTGTGTGAGTGAGCTATGGATACTGTAGGTGTGTCCCGCGACTTAAAAGAGGATGGCAGGCACCGACGATTAGTGGTCAGTTGATACATGGGCTTCAGGATTCAATGGGATTTGAGGGAATAAGAGGTTCTTTCCTATACGGGAAAGTTGTGGATAAGCGAGTATGAGCCTTGGCGGAGTGTGTACCGCTTTTGCCCTAACCTCCGTTCCCAACTTGCAGCACACAGCACCTACATACGCGCCCTTCTGTTCCTCTCGCTTTCCCATCAGCAGTATGAGTGTTTGTTCGAGCACAGCACAGCCAGCAAAGCACAATGTGCCTTGACGTCCTGCTCCTGACATTTGCCACGAGAAAGGGGTGTTTCGAATGCGTTGTGGGGAAAGGCAGCCGGCCATCAAATACGATGCTCTATGGGGCGCTGGCAGGAGCCGAGTTATCAGCAACCCTTTCTCGTCATAGCCTATAGGCAAGAGGCATCAAGACTGCTACGATCACGGCGGGCGAGTTGCCGCCCACCCGTCTGCACTATTCAGCCAATTTCCTGGTCGTTGCTAACACAATTAGAAAGAGTATGAAGATGCATTTTGTTTTCCATGGCCGCCTGGCTCAGCTCTCACATCCAAAGTCGGCTCCTGAACCAGCCGCAACCTATAGCAAACCGGCGCGCTGTCATGTCTACGCTACCACACCCGCTCGACTTTTGTTTTGCGCTTGAATGGCTCAGGGGCATGCGTCAGTGGAGTCCAGCTGCGCGGTCTCGACCATCTGGTGCCTGAGCCGACTTCTTCTGGCTGTGTGGCTTGGGCCACCAGCTGCCACGCGGCATACCATCGTACCATAAACCACCATCGCTTTGCTTATCGAACAACAAGCCTCCATCACCACGGGGTGCTTTTCCTAAATGACTCGACCCGCTAAGCGATTTCCTCCAAAGCCACAAGATACCAGCGCTAGAATCGCGCGCGACGATGCGTAGTAGGGATATAACATCTCTAACCTAAAATAGTAGTCTGTCGCCTAACTGCGGCAGCATTCAGGTAGGTACCTGCAGGCGTGGCTGTAGACTTGTAGTCATCGGCGCATACCGAATCGCCTCGATTGGAATGCTATCTCCACTTTCACGATGTCTGGATCCCTCGTGGCTGGCGTACTCGCCTGCTCTGCCGCTTCTAGTCAGGAACAAGACTGCCACTACGTCCAAGTCAGCAAAGTATGCAATGTTTATGGTTCAGGGGGGTTGGTAGATATACAGGACTATGCTGCCCGTAGGATCCTCTTTTCTCTTTCTTCAACGACTTCTGAATAGTCTGTTCATGTTGTAGCTCTTTGTCTACAGTCACTCGTTCGTTACGCTCTTTTTAATTACACTTGCTATCATAGTCACTCTTTACTATTATAAACTTAATATCAACCATCAAAATGCCGTCCTCTTCACTCCTTCTGAGTGTCGGCACTCTCATATCCGCCCTGTCATCTCCCGCTCTCGCTACTTTGTACAAGCAACAGGATGTCTATCAAGGAGACTCTTTCCTCCAAGGCTTCGACTTCTTGGTCACTGACAAGGATCCCACCAATGGCTTCGTCTCGTAAGATGACTTGTAGACACTATGATTCACTAGCTAATTGTTGAAGATACATTGGTGAGCAGCAAGCCACGACCGAGAAGCTTCTTCGGAAAGAAGGCGGTGCACAGTACATCGGTGTCGATTATACTACCAAGCTCACAGTCGGAGGCAAGGGCCGTAAGAGTGTGCGTATCGAGACCAAGACGAACTACAACCAGGGCCTGTACGTTGTCGACATCAAGCACATGCCCGGTGGCATTTGTGGTACCTGGCCTGCATTCTGGTCTCTTGGGTCTGGCGAGTGGCCTAAGAACGGTGAGATCGATATCATCGAAGGCGTGAACACAAACACTGCCAACAAGTTCGTCCTCCACACCGACACTCAGTGCTCCGTCGATGGACTGGACCAGAAAGATCCGCAGAATCTCTACAACTGCGCCCTCGATAGCCCCTCGAGCACTGCCGGATGTGATGTCAATTCCGCACAACCCAACACATACGGATCTTCGTTCAATGACAATGGCGGTGGTGTGTACGCTATGGAATGGACATCAGACTTCATCAAGATATGGTTCTTCCCGAGAAACACTATCCCCTCTACCCTCAACGACGCCACACCTGATACCTCCAAGTTCGGCAAGCCCAACGCCAACTTCAAGGGCAACTGCGACATTGCCAAGAAGTTTATCAACCAGCGCTTCATCTTCGACACCACCTTCTGTGGTGACTGGGCTGGCAACGTGTATGCTCAGTCTGGCTGCCCTATGTACACTGGTCTCAGCGGCTATGACTCGTGTATAAAGTACGTTGCAGAGAACCCGGGTGCTTTTGAGGAAGCCTACTGGTTGATCAACTCATTCAAGACGTACACTAAGTCTACTGGCACCATCTCTTCGTCTTCGTCGACTATTTCAAGCACGGCCTCATCAACTGTTGGTTCCTCAACAGCTAGCTCATCGTCTGCTGCCTCGTCCTCGGTGGCCTCGTCGTCTGTCGTAAGCTCTTCGCACTCTGCCTCTGCTAGCGTCTCTGCCTCCAGCGATGTCAGTGCATCAACACAATATCCCACAGGAAGTACGACGCCCCACGAGAGTGATATAAGTAAGACGTCAACTCAATATCCTGTTGAGACGCCCTATGAAACTGAGAAATATCCTGCCTCGAGCACGCCTCAGTATCCAGTTGAGACGCCCTACGAGACCGAGAAATATCCTGCCTCAAGCACGCCTCAGTACCCAGTTGAGACGCCTTACGAGACCGAGAAATATCCCGCCTCAAGCACGCCCTGCGAAAGCAGCTCATCAGCCCATTATGCAGTGGAGACGCCCTACGAGACTGAGAAATATCCTGCCTCGGGCACGCCTCAGTATCCAGTTGAGACACCCTACGAGACCGAGAAATATCCCGCCTCAAGCACGCCCTGCGAAAGCAGCTCATCAGCCCATTATGCAGTGGAGACGCCCTACGAGACTGAGAAATATCCTGCTTCTAGCACGCCATGTGAAAGCGAGGCGAGCTCGTCTGCCACTGGATATCCTGGCCACCAGCCCAGTTCAAAGTACCCAGTAGAAAAGCCTTCATATGCTCCACTTTACCCAGTTGGCGCTTCATCAGCCCCTCTGTACCCAACCGCGGTCCCGTCAGTCAAGCCTTATGAGCACTCCACTACCGTCACCACCACATATACAACTACCTATGTAGACGTCTGCTCAACTGGGTACACTACCATTACCACAACGCATACTGCAACCTACTGCCCAGATGCCACGCCTACCCCTGTTTCTGGCTACCCTGCTCCTCCCCCACCAGGCTTCACCGTCACTGAGAAGTACTGTGAACATGGATGTGGTTCGTACCCCACAACTGTTACCGTTACTATCCCTTGCACTGCATGCGGAATCAAGCCTACTCCAGCCTCTTACGAGGTCTACACTCCTCAGCCATCTGCTCCAGGGCACGCTCATGAGCACAAGTCCTTCCCACCAGGACCATATGAGACTGTTGTCACTCTCTCCACAAAGCATGTTGTGCCTACCCCATCTTCTTACCCAGGATGCAATGGCAAGGACTGCCCCCATGAGACTCCCTCATACCAGGGCTCTTATCCTGGCTGCAGTGGTAAGGATTGCTCCCCTGAGGCTTCCTCATACCCAGTCAACCACAACAATGTGCCCCACGGCACTGGCTACATCCACTACAGCACTGGTGCCCTTCCGACCAAGACTAGCGGTTACCCCAGCATCCCTGAGTTCACAGGTGCTGCTTCCAACGTTAAGTCTGGCGTTGTCGCCGTTGTTGGTGCTGCTTTCGCTGTTGCAATGTTGTAAGCCAGCATGAAAAACCGAAATAGGGGAGTGTAATAGAGAGGGAAATGTATACGCAAGGTTTCATGTTTTTATCGGGTTATAGTAAAATCATAATTGGTTATCTTCTCAAGAAATATGCTATCTACCGTAATTGTGAAGTTGTGTGAGATGGGTTTCTCGCAAGAGCCATGCATGTACTAGATATCTAAAGTACAATCTCCGAGCAAGATTCAACCCAACAATTGTCCCTCTTAAGCCCAAATACATCTCCCTCTCTTGTTAGCATCATTACATTCATCCCACACGACCAACAGCGCTGGCTCCGCAATCGGCTCATTCGCCAACGAAATCCTCACTCTCTCCATTTCATTCGGGATTTTCTCCGCCGTCCAAAAACATCGATCCTCGCCCCAACACATAAACTTCTTGCCATTTACTTCCTACACGTAAATCTCATTAGCAATGCCATTCATTATGGAACCCCACACCCAAAAAGTCCAGCTCACATAACTAAAAAAAGAGATACGGAAGAAGAAACCTCACCTTATAATAAACCTCCCTATACTCTTCCACATCCCTCTTACAATTCCACCGACACACAAAGCTAACATTACCGGCACTCGCTTCTTCCATCATGCGGCCCGTGTGGCCCGTTTTCAATTGACCGTAGTGCTTGTTTGCGGCGAAGGTGGCGCACAGGTCGGTTTGTAGATAGCCGTCCCAGTCGATGCAGCCGAGGCGCGTGGATGGGGTGAGGGTTGTGGTGGAGGTGGAGAGGTAGACGGAGAGTTCGCCTTGGCCGGAGAAGTAGGTTGTGTTTGTGATTTTTAGGACGGGGGTAGGGGAGGTGGAGGTAGAGCGGGGCAGGATGAGGAGAGTTAGGATGAGGGGTGTTAGGGGGGAGAGGAGCGGGATGTGCATGGTTGTAGTTTGTTTGTAGTTAGGGGAGATTGTGTGTATTTGTAAGTTTTTTTTTTTTGAAAGTTTAGGTATTTGAGAGGATTACATCTAAATGCTTTGAGGAACTTCTTACCTTTTTAAATCCTCCTCGAAGCATTTCTGTCGTGTTACCTAGTATATATCCAGGCCATCACATGCGCCTCTCTCTTTACTACCTATATATGTATTTAATCAATGCTGTTACTCTATTTACGCCCGCTTGGCTCGCTTTTATTTACGTGTTTGCTAGTGCCTGCCATGTTGTAGTTGCCTCTTTTGTTGTGCGTCTTGTTTAATGGTATATTGCGGGTGGATGTCAGGTTATTATCATTTGATTTGGTGTGACCCCCGGGTTAAATTGGGGTTTGGAGTCTGCAGGATGTGGGTGTAGGTTGATCCTGAGGTGCTTATTGTGGATTCGCGTGAATGTATTTAGATAGTCTGGAGATTTTGCATTCTAACCCTGGGAAGATTTTGCTACCATTTTTATGAATAATAAAAAACATTGTCGCTTTCGTCCAGGATGCTGAAAAAACGACCTAGTCTCCACGGAGCAATAACCTCGCATTTCTCGTACGAGTCCTACTCGTATTTCCTATCTTTTCTGTTGCTTGAATGATTCCTAGCTTGATCGTGAAATTCCAAGGGAATTTTACTGTATTGGTTGTCGTGCACATGAAGAAGTCGCTGCATTACACCAGACCCAGCTTTCGGGGCAAAATATAGTGGGCGGTGGTAAGCCGCATAATTCAGAACCATAAGTCGGGATGTTTGCGTCAATGTGCAATATTTACAAATCTGGAGTATGGTAAAATCGACCCAAAACGCCCATCCACTTTGAATTCTATTGAGGACTATGAAGTTCATACACTGTACCTCCATCTGTCTATGTGATCAACACCATAACTTCTTTTCCCCCAGTCCTGTCAATACATATACAAACACAAGTAACCTAATTCCAGATCTTCATGACTTATTTGAAATTTCCCAAGCTCCCCAAATACTAGAATCTTGCACCTTGATATCTCTATCATTCCATCATCCGTCACAGTAACCTCTTCCCACGCAAATGCGTCTGCAGTACCAGACTAAAGGCTAGACATGACCCAATCTCATCCTTCCCTCACACTAAACCACCTTCCAAATACCACCCACTAGCCCCAGAAACTGCACCTCTCCTCCCATTCCCCAAATCATACCGGCCATAGATTACAGCGCTTGACTGGGACTGGGAGGGTAGGCGCTCTGCCTTTGATTCGGCTTCAGATTGGCGGTCAGAAGCCAAATGACTAGATACATGTATATTCAGGGTCAGGACTCCAAACAATGAGGATTCAGGAGAAAATACGAGATGTGTTTAGGAAATCGTGATACTACTTACCTGACACAAATGACGTGCCGGCTTAGATTTTCGTTGGACGGGTTTCTGGAATTGAGAGCGCTCATATGTTCTGCGATGTCTTTATAGATGCAGGATTGCGCTTATGGCTTGCGTTTTTTTTTTTTTTTTCGTAACAATTTTGGTTCGTGCTGTCAAATAGTTGAAGAGAATAGGTATTCGTTGGTGCAGGCCTTGCGCACAATTTAAACCAAGATCTTGGGCGAGACATCAAGTTGTCGTTATTATTTACTCAACGAGACAAATAAATTATTGGTGTGAATATGTCGAGTGACGATTCAGATAGGTACGACACATGCCGTGAGTCAGCCAAGTGATCAAAATGGCCTAACTGATCTCAGTCACAGTACACAGTATGCATAGCGTGGAACATGTGCTAAAACCACCAAGATTGGCCTGCGCCGTTTGATGATTATCTTGTAAGGAAGAATATACGCATATGATTCGGTGATATGAGTGCTAGTGTGTCACCATGTCACCGCACTGCACACTGAGAAACTCTGAGCATTTCCAAACAGAGAGTGATCAAAGCAAAACAATCTGACTGGCCCAAAACAAATTTCATTGGGCACACAACAATTCATTGTTCCTCCGCCGGAAGACACAAACACTGAGACAAAGCTAACAATGACCCTGTGCCAGTCGTAACAACTATCCCCCAACCAACAGTGCTAGACATAAAACGCGATAAAAAATCCTGGATTTCACCTTCCATCGTCCCGAAATGAGTAATCAATAAACATCCACACGGGCTTTCTCCTCAACACGGCCCAGCCCCTGGCTCCCAGTAATGACTCGTGAGCACTTCATCCTCGCCACATACCTCACATCCGTTCCGTAGCACTTTATGAAAATTACCATGTTGGCGAAAGCAGTACAGACACAGAGGGTGATCCTGCCAGCTGTCGCCATGAACATTTTTGTAGATTGAGAACTCGTCGTCCACCAAATGAAGAGGCTGCATCCAACTAGGCGTTGTATCAGGGGTCGAAGTGGCAGTCTGGAGAGTGTTGTTATACACCGGGGGAGATGAAGGCTGCGGGACTTGAGGTGTTGCGATGACTGGTCTGAAGGAAGAGAGGTTAGGGAGTGCATATTTTTCGGTTGACAACGGAGATGACCTCGTAGTCCTCTCAGTGAATGACGCCCCACGGATAAGGCGCATTTTATTGCTGCCGTCTTCTTGGATTGTTAAAGCGATGCCCAAATCTGGAAGCGATGGTCTGTGGCATCGGTCACTGGCGGCTTCGAAAGTGCGCATTCTCTTCAGGGAGGGCTGAGAGATGGAATTGGCTCTGCGATCTCTCTTGCATGCTACCAATGTCAATGTTAGCACTGTATGAGTCGAGTAGGGCTGAGATGAATTGTACGACTCATCAACTGCCTGTCAGGTGCAACCGCCTCGTCTATGGAGAGAACCGTCGTATTATCGAACTTCACGTCTTCGAACTTTACATCCTTGAACCGTATAGGCCGAATCCGCCTGTCAAAACCGTCCCCGTATGATTGCATTCTGACCGGGGAAGAGTTTCGCCGGAACGATGTTGCTAGGCTATTGGGCTCGTCGCCAGGTCCAGTGCTTGAAGCCTTCCGCAATCGAATCTCGTCAACTTCACGTAGTCTTGATCGGGCTTCCTGGGCAGCGAGCCCTCCACCAACCCAAACACTAGACTGTGAACTTCGACGTGAGTCTCTGCACTTGGCATGGCTCGTGTCCTTTGGATCAATGCTCTCTGGATCGCGAAGAACTGTTGGGGTGCTCGCACCATTAATCTCTTCGAGCAGGCTCTGGAGCAGGGACAGAGACGGACCCGGATTGCCGATAGAAGCCGGATGGTGAGATGGAGTAACCATGCCGGTATAGGATGTTGTTGTGATGATAATCTGCTGGTGGTGGAGACCGAATGATACAATGCAGTGAGTTGTTATACATCATTAGGGCTTGGTTCAACGAAAGATATTGAGAGCAGTGACAGAGAGATCTTGTAGGTGAAGCAGGAACGAAGGGCAGGGCCTGAGTAGGTGGCAGGCGCTTCCTAGAATCAACAAAATTATGGCTGTTTGCAGATAGAATCAAAATGAAAGACGGATAAGTCAAACAAGAGCACAGCCAAACAGAAGGAAACATGTGGTTGACTCGTTATCATAAGGTAAAATTACGGCAACTGGCGTGCCATGTAGTCTCACCTGCTATATGGTATGCTACAAGCCTCGTTCTATCATTGTTTTTTAGGGTCGCCAATTACTCCATAAGGTTGCCCAACCGTGTCATTGCGTAGCTCATGATTCGGCCATCTCGGTGTCCTCTGCCTTGGCCAGCCCGTGCTCCTTGAGCAGGGCATCAATCTCGTCAGCTCCCCACAAGTGGTGGTAGATCTTTCCTGACTTGGTCTTTCCGACCGTCGCAAACTCAACTGTAGCAAAGTTAGAATGATGGCAAAGTAACATGAATAGGTTCCCACTGACTCTTCTCGCTGCTCAACTTGGTCGAATCCATCGTCTTGCTGAGCACCTTGACAGCAAGTCCGCATGCCTCCTTCAGATCACATTCCTCCTTGTAGTCCTGCTTCAAAAGACTCTGCGCAGAGGCGTTGTTCGCGCCAACGCTCGTTGCCTTCCAGCCACCGTAGTTGCCACTGGGGTTGCTCTGGTAGAGCTGGAACTGCCTCTGAGGATCCCAGCCTGCGTAGATGAAGGAAACGCCAAAGGGTCGGAGACCACCGTGTTGTGTATAACCTTGCTTCAGATCGCATAAACGGCGCACAAGCTGTTCACACGGAATATCTTCATTGTAGGTGAGGAGGTAGCGCTGGGCGGCTTGACGGGCGTAGTTAATGAGGATGTTGGCATCGGCGGTCATACCAGCTACGGCGCAGATCATGTTGCTATCACCGGCATATTAGTGTATATGCTTCCAGATTGCAAGACTGGGAATTATCAACGCACTCGTTCAGGATATACAGCTTCTCCGCTGATGTGTCCTGCTCCAACAGCTTGCTAGTGACCTTTCTCTCTGCCGCCAGAACGATGCCATCTTGAGCCAATATACCTAGTGCAGTACCTGCATGAGAGATAGCCTCGAGCGCATATTCGACCTGGTAGAGGCGGCCTTCTGGGGAGAAGATGGTTGTCTACACAATGCCTGTTAGCGGCGGTCAGGTCGGAGGCGGGGCATCACCGCTCACCCTGGAATCGTATCTCCGGGACATGCTTGCGGTCTGATTGAAGGAGCTGAAGTAGAGCTTGAGGTATAGAGACGGGTAGATGAGAGCAACTCTGCGGTGTTGGGACTGGGTAGTGAATTGAGGTCTTGAAGGGAAGCTCCAGGCACAAGCTCATACGCGTCGGCGGAGCCAAATGCCAAGCCCCGACCACTTTTTGAGATCGACAGAGCCGCAACACCAGCTTTTGCATCACAGCTCGACTTATGCATATTGCTGTCAGGTCTTCTCGGACACGCAGCAATTCTTCTCTTGAATACCATGGCTGATATACCTGTGCGCCCATCTGCGCCACTGCCACCGCTTCCTCAAGGCTGGACGGAGCATAAGGCGCCCTCTGGTAGCTAGAAGGTCCTTCTGTGTCAAGGCTGTTGCTTACATTTTGCAGGACATACCTATTACTACAACAAAGAAACGAAGAAATCCACATATACGCGGCCTACCATCGAAGCTCCCCAAATCCACAATCCTCTACCTCCACCTCCGCCTCAGCCCCAGCATCAAGTCCACGCACCGCTGGGCCCTGCCTCCAATTACGGCTCCTACCATCCTCAAGCTGCACACAATGCTCCCGATCCAAATCAGCGGATTCAGAATTTGATATTTGGTGGTGCACCTCCACCAAACCAATTTCGGCATGGTCCACAACATCATCACAGAGGCGGCCATCGCGGAGGTTTTCGCGGAGGTCACAACAGCTTTCAAGATAGAAAGAAACAGCCCCAAGACCGACCGAAACATCGTCACGATATCCCCAATTGCGCACCATGGGTTCTGGTTAGAACGAAGCTGGGCAGAAGATTTGTATGGAATAAGGATACTAATGAGAGTTTCTGGAAATTTCCACCCGATGTTATGAAAGCAGTGATAGAGTTTGATCGAATGGAAAGAGAAAAGAAGGAGCGCAGAGAACGTGGAGAGCCGAGCGATGACGAACAAGAAGCTGCATTGGCCGAAATTGAAGCGGAGCTTGCCGAAGCTGAAGAGGAGATCGAGCATGAAATCATCGAGGTGGATGGCGAGGAAGGCATGGAGGATGAAGAGGAATATGAGGAGGTGGAGGTCACTGATGACGAAGGCGAGATGGCAGAAAATCCTTCAAAGCGGCAACGGACAGAAGAGCCAGGCGGAGACCAGGCACCAGAAATGGGAGAGGATGATCTTGCTTGGCAGTTGGCTCAGATGGAAGAGATGGAAGGATTAGAAGGAGAGTACTACGAGGAATATGAAGATGAAGCGGATCCATTGTCCGAAGAGGACTGCAAAGCTCTATTTAAAGAGCTATTAGATGACACACGAATCAGCCCTTACACACCATGGGATAAAATTCTCGACGACGGCACCTTATACGACGACGAACGCTACAAAGCCCTTCCAAACATGAAAGCCCGCAAAGACTGCTTCGACGAATGGTCCAGAGACAAAATCCAACATCTCAAAGAGCAAAAAGCCCAACAGAAGAAACTCGACCCCAGAGTCCCATATCTCGCTTTCCTCGACGCCCGTGCAACTCCAAAACTCTACTGGCCGGAGTTCCGCCGCAAATTCAAAAAGGAGCCCGAGCTGAAAGATACTAAACTCTCAGATAAAGAAAAAGAGAAGCTGTATCGCGATCATATCAAGAGACTTGCTATGCGTACCTCGGAGCTCAAGTCCGATCTTACTGCTCTTCTGAAATCACAACCACTCGCCTCACTCAACGGGTCCACCACACTGGACAATCTCCCCACCTCTGTTCTCACCGACCTCCGTTTTATCTCTCTTCCACCGTCTACCCGCGACTCCCTAGTAGAAACATACATCTCCACCTTACCTCCCGCACCTGAAGGCGCCGCAGAATCTGCCGAGCAGGAAGCCGAGCGAGCGAAAAAGCGAGCCGAAAGAGACCGGCGAGAGAAAGCGCTCGCAGATCGCGAACGGCGCGTCAAGGCAGATCAGAGGAAGCAGGAGCGCGATCTTGCATACGGGAAGGGTCGATTGCGTGAAGAGGAGATGGAGATTGAGCGGGCGATGAAGGTTGGGAAAGAGGGGTTGAAAGGTCAGTTGGACTCGTAGATATATTATTTGATATCCAATGTACAAAACTTGAGGGGCCTTGGTGGCGATTTGGCTCCAACTCAGCTGAATGTTGCCCAGGTACGTTTGTAATCTCGGACTGATTTTGAAACGTACCTACAAAGAAGTCACTGCACAAGGTACACTGCACAAGTCCTCTTGGTTGAAAGTCAAGATTATCTAATGAGGGAGAGTCTCGATATTCGAGACTTATATTCTGTGTGACCTTCGTCGAGCTCTCATTTGAGTGGCGTAGTGGTGTCTCATGTATGTTGTGTACAAGAGATCAACCCACGATAGTCGAAAATGAAGGATTCGGATCTCTTGCTTTGAGATTGCATGCGGTTTCGATGGCAAGTAAAATGATAGACCTGCCGAGCCCTCACATCCACTCGTTGTCGCCACCATTTGCCCGAGTTAGGCTCAGTCAAAAATCGAAGAAATGAGATTGATGACGAGGACTCTGTACCTTCCCACCTAATGCCGGCGGCGCCTGCCACGGATACAACATCTTCACCATTTTCACATCCCCATCCGAAGGCGTCAATTTTCTCGGGGTGTACTCGCCTTGCCCGCTTTCGAGCGACGTTCTCTTCAGCAGGACGCATTTCTCCAGATTATCGGGCTGACATTCTGGACTAGCATACGCCTGAGACCAATATTGCATTATAGACTCTGAATCGTAAGGGGTGTCTTTGGTAAACGGCTTCGGGAACTCTGGCGGGAAGTCTTGGACTACTGGGAATTTGATGTAGTCAAGTCCTATGAAGTTGTATTTTCGCGCGATTTTGAAATCGGTACATAGACGCTCTGGGGTGATGTCCGCTGTGAGTTTGTTGTTAGTGAGGTGAGATTTCAAAACAATTTATGTCCGTGAAGATTCAGTAGACATACGATCATCTGCTTGAGCAGCTAACAAGGCTTGAGTGTAGCCAGACACTTGATCGCATTTGTAGATGACATGGTCGTCGCCTAAAGACGTTAGGCACTTTTATAGAGTACGTGGAAGATGTTCTTCTTACGATCATCTCTCTGATGCTCATGAATGAGTCCTTTAGATTGTGAGCAACTACAAATGCCCTTCCACATATCCTACACTAATCTCACCTATCAGATGGCCTAACTAAACCACAATTAACATCAATACAGAGCGTTTCAATTTTCTAGGCTTACCTCATGAGTAACAGTAGTGTCATCCGATTCAGCCTGAATTTGGAAAGTCATGTCCCATGGTCTAGGCGGAATTGACGACACATGGCCGGCACTGGCGAAGTTCTTATTTGGATTTATGAAGATAGCGACAGTCTTATAGGGAATTTTTGGGTTCCACAATCCAGTATCCCTGCAATAGTGTGGATTTCCACACCCATCGACTCGCTCTTGGAAAGAAATGGCGTGGCCTGAGGTCTCTGAGGCTTCACCACCCAGCGAGGTGTACCATGCTTGTATGCCAGCGTCGAATTTAGGTTTCAGGATTGTGCGTGTGCTCTCATCCAAGTAACAGTACGGGATGTAGACCAGTTTCGTGTTTGCTGCCCGGGGCCACATGTAGCGTCCTTCTCGGTCGTCGTTCGGTCCAATGAGAATGCCTCCTCCGAACGAGCCTTCATCCGCAATCGGCTCGATATTATCATTAGAGTCATTCAAGAGCTTATGGGTGTAATTTGCCATTGGGAACGTGACGCCGCATGGGATCTGAAAAGCGAGTGACGCAGTAATCCAGGCGAAGACCTGGAGTACTCTGAGGAGCTCCATCTGAGCGGTTACCTGACAAGCTGGCGGTTGATTGGGTGCTGCAACTGTTCTGAATATTTCCGAAGCGGTATTGGTGGGATAGGTCGTGGTAGTTTAGAAGTAGAAGAAGCAGGTGAAGGTAGTAAGGTAGTACCTGTTGTGATTAGATGCACGTGGACGCAGTGGCGGTGATGCCTTTCCTTCCAAAAGAGGAACGGCAGTGACAGATTTAGAAATTTACTAAGCAGAGTGGGTGAAATTATTGATATTAGTACTCGCGACTGGGCTCTATGAATGACCTTGAAATACCCATTCCTCTAAGATCGTCCTTGTCGCGATTTACATGCTGATGGACTGAGAGCCTGCACCATTCTGTCTGACTGTTCACGCTAGCAGCTCACCCCAACAGTTCATGCTAACAGTGTACATTAACAAATTACATTGACAGATTCCACCTTCACATAGTCACCTTTAGACGTGCTAGCCCAGGAAGTGTCGCTGTAGAACTCCAGCCCAACCACCATCACCTTCGCGACACAGAGCGTACGTACAGCTTCTTTTAATGGCGGCGGTGAACATTGACGAATGCTCGCTTTTTCGATGGGTCATCGACTGGCACTGAGGGTGCTTGCCATGGATACAGCCTCTTTACAATAGAGATGTCGCCAGCGGAAATGTCCACTGCCGGGTTGATTTCCTCGCCTTCATCTCCGTTTGGCGTTTTTCGTTTCAACAACACGGCATCATTGAGGTTCTCGCGTTGGGAACCTGGACGAGCGAACGCGAAGCTCGGGTAGTGCATGATAGACAAGACATCGTAATCAGTGCCCGCAGTGAAATCCTTTGTTCCTGCAACAGGATATTTCATAAACTCTGTTCCGGAGAATCCATACTGGAGGGCCTTTCCATTGTCGGCACACAGCTGTTCCTCAGTGATACTTGCTGCGATTCATTAATGATGTGGAAGCTGAGCAAAAGACTGAGATCGGAACTTACGGTCGTCGGCCTGTGCCCTTTGCAATGCTTCGGCAAGGCCTATGACATTATGGCAACGATATATGACATGATCATCGCCTACATGATACAACTTAGCAGATACATTTAGAATATAGGAGCTGATTTACTTACGGTCAGAGCGTTGATGCTCGTGTATAAGTCCTTCGAAACGTTAGCCCACATACAAAACTCGTCACCACGGCTCAGGGTCTCTTACCGATGACGTGGCCTAACTATCAAAGAATTAGATATTTCTCACTCAATCTTCATATCTGAACTTACTTCATGAATGATCCCAAAAGTAGGCAACCAGCTGGCAAATTGGAGCGTCATGTCCCATGCTTGACGGTCAGGGTATGAACGTCGGTGACCCACGGTAGCGTGAGGGGGTCCGTCTTCTCGCTGACTGATAGCTATAGTCTTGTACTTGATATCAAAGTTCCATTCTCCGATTCCATCGTCACAGAAGAGTGGACTCCCGCAGCCATCGACCCTCTCTTTGAATGAGATGCTGTGGCCGGACTCCTCTGATGGTGGACCACCAAGTGCGTCGTACCAAGCTTGTATAGCCTCGTCAATTTTTCCCTTGAATGCGTTCCGATCTTCTTCCGTTTCGTAACAGTAAGGAATGTTTGCGAGTCCAGTTGATTTTGATCGCGGCCACAAGAAGCGACCAGGCTCATTCTCATCCAGTCCGATCTCTGTGGCACCTCCAAACGCACCCGGATCAATACTGGTCTTGGATCCGTTGTGATTCTTGAGCTGATTCATATACTCCGCTGTAGAGCCATGCACTGCACAGGGCAGGTAAGAAGCGCAAGTAAAAGCGAACCAGGCAGCAAGTTGCAGGGCCAGAAGTAACATCATTTCAGCAGATGCAGGAGGATTGATGCCACAATTTGAGCAGTTGAGTCGGTCGAATAGAGTGTTCAGGGGGCAGTGATGGGTTGACAAGTTGCTTTCGGTGGAATAGAAAAATAGAAGTTGGAGCTTGTTGTCGGAACTAGGTTGTGCAGACCCAATGGGTGAAAGAACGACAGTGAATGAGTTCGTGCGCTGCCTAACATAAGGCCGATCACCTAAAGACTTCAATTTAATACGTGAATAATAAATAATTTTTTTGGCATGATGCCTCCATTTTCAGGTAAAATATTTCCCTAGATAGCCTCAAATAGAGTTATTGGCCCTAAAGACTGGCCTATAGCATTACCATAGGTAATCAAGGAGGATGTAGTAGTAATGTAACAAGCCAATGGCAGGCAGCTGTAATCTTAGTTGGCACTTGCCGATTAAATATCATAATGACCCTAAACATTCTTTTCAATCAATAGATGCCGATCCAATGCGCAATGCTTCCATCATTTCTTTTACTAGTCCTTCTAATTTCTTCTATCATCTAATTCTCATTAGATCCTTTCTTTCACGGTCACAGTATTACTCCCATATCTAGACTTCAGGTATTTTTTGGCCCTCTAGAACTACACACCATGACTTTTCAACCGTTTGTAGAACATACTACACTCCGGACATAAGTGGTAGTTAGTTACAGAGCTCTCATAGCTTTCATATATTGTGCCTTGAATTCTGTCGGCTTCTTGCAGCCAACCACAAGAACACCAGAAGTGTCCGAGATTATTATTTTACTCGATCCAATTAAAACCCTATTAGGCGATTGTGGATTTGAAAACCCTTCATGTAGATTTTCGAACACGCCAGGGCGCAAACGAGTATTAGATAGGCTATGAGAAGTTGCTGAACACTGGCCTTTCGTGACTTCGTTTTTCTTAACACCAACTTATTCTTACAACAGTAGAGATTCAATGACTAAATTAGTTGCTTCCGAGTTGTATAGGACTTTGCAGTGCAATAAATTCTTTCTACACGCTCCATGACCTTTAGGAAGCCGACGACAAACTGGCTGTATACCCGCCGATGCTACGTTTGAGATACAACTACTTGAGTGAGCTAAAACAAGTCGAGGAATACTCCGTTTACTAGAGTATATAGTCAATTGTGGGCTAGCTGTAGCTGGTATAAATTAGACTAGCGCCTGTAGCGGGTAACAATATAATGCATCTCCGGTTTTGGTCGCGACTGAAGGTTCCACATGCTACCACAGAGGATAGACTAAACTAACCAGCACATTTCATTTACGCAACTGGATGACAGATGGATACATGTACCTCGGTTTGAACATCTCATCACGCTAGACTGCCATGTGGGAGTCTTTGTGTGATAGACTAGGTCGCCCTTCGGCAACATGGAAAAAGCGGACATCCCCACACTTCAGCTGCCCAGTGGGCTGTGTGGGCCTAGATGACGAGTCCGAGGATAAGCTACGGCTGATTGTTCCCAAAAGTTAGGTATTAATACAAAGAGATATGTCGTACTCACGTCAGGCAGTCACTATACCCCCAAATCTCAGGTCTTTGAGAGCAATTCCAACCTTTGTGCACTTCGATTTCTCCCAAACACCATGTCCCCAGCCGCCATAACCAACTCAGTTCCTCTTCTCACCAACGGCAAGAAGACCTCCGTCATCTCTTCGACCAAGCCTGTCATAACTCCTACGTCGATACTCCCCGATGGACCCAGCGATACCGTTCCGGCGTGGGTAAAGCCGGACCTAACTCGACTCCTTAAGGTCGAACATCTCCCAGGCGCCTTCATGGCCCGTTCCGTTTCCCTAGTAGACCTCCCGGCCGGGGCCATCTTTGCTCGAATCTCCAATCCCACACCTGCCTCTTGCGCTTACACTTCCGTCCAAGCATCCCGAGGCCTACATATCGAGCTCAATTGCGATCTGGTATATATCAACCATTCGTGCCGACCCACGCTTATTTTCGACATGAAGAGATGGGAAGTCAGGGTGAACCCGGAGCTCCAGGGCGGTCTCAAAGCCGGCGATGAGCTGACATTCTTCTACCCCAGTAGCGAGTGGGACATGGCTCAGCCGTTCGATTGCCGTTGCAAAGAAGCAGAGTGCCGAGGCAAGATTTCTGGCGCGAAAGACATGCCCACCGAGACCCTAAGCAACTACTGGCTTAACGCGCACATTGAGGAGCTGCTACAGGAGCAGCATCAGTCCACGCATGCCGCGGGTAAAGGCATAAAGAACTGAGCATAAGCAAGCTCTTCTTCGCCGGGCTTTTCGTTCTGTATGGGTCAATATGCATGTGCATGAGATGATCATGAGCTGGCGCAATCCTTTCAGCGTTCAGCAGTTCCCCAAAATACCATATCGAAATGGCCCAAAGCGCCCTCAATTGATAGAAAGTTCAATTCATTTCGATCGCCTGACTCCGCGGTCTGTTCCTTTGGCCCGTACTTTTGCACGTCTTGCTATTGATCTGGTGTTTCTTTTATGAGGCTTATGACGAAATTGTGGTGGGGGCGGGGCATGCCCAAAAATTGATCTCAGCCGTTCCTGAAAAGGCCAGACTCACAAAGAACCAGTTCCCGTCTATCCGGGATTTGCACATGAGTTCGAAGCATGTGGAAGTGTCAATCTCTGGTATGTCGGACCGATTACAAGTTTCAAAGCGTAGATCGTAGTACGTTATTTGCACAGTGCGTGAATACCTCACTCAGTGAGCCAGTCCTCTTCCGAATAACGTTATATCAGACAAATTTACTTACCTGCATTTACCATACAAGGCTATTTCGAAAGTTTGGTTAGAGCTTATCTCATAATCAGATGTGATTTTTGTTTTTGGATGATTTCATTCAGTATTCTTGGGAAGGTATCTCTGTGCTTTGTATGAAATCTTTTCTAAATGCCATTCAAATGCAAGAAAACAAGGGAAGAATGGTATTAACATATTTCATGGAAGTTTCATGGAAAATTTAAGAGAATTACAATAGAATCCTGCATTCAACTGAGTACATAACAATACACATTATTTTACGATATACATATTTTAGGAAATTCTCATTCAAACTCAGGTACCGTACGTGAATTCAATAGATGATAATTTTGACGCCCAAGAACTTTCAAACGCTGTTTCCAAAAAAAAATAAAAAAATAAAAACCTTCTAAGTAGTACAATGTATGTCGGTGACGATTTCTTCGGCCTTGCAGTAACTTCCTTTGTGTCAACTCTTTTATACCAATCAAAGAAACATACGTCTCCCTCCCTACCTACACCGGCCAGATATAGTGATTTTGTCAACATCTTCGGCATCCCAACAGCGTTACACTTCTTGAATAACTCTTGTCCGTACCTCCATCTCAGTTTCCATTGGAGTCGCTGTTCCACTCGTCGCCGGTGTCTTTGCAGGTGTCGTCGTAGCCGTCGTGGCAGCACTTGTCTTTACTGACTTGAGTCCATAAGCTGTATTCAGTTCGTTTCGCATCTTATGTTGCTCTTCGAACCACGTCATCAAAAATCCAACACTTGCAAGTAATGCGAAAACGATCCAAACACACTTTAAGCTTTCTGTAAAAGCGTGAATGATTTCATTTTGAATTTTAGGCTCGAACTTCGCAATGAACGAAGCTGAAGCACGCTCGTAAGCTTGTCCATTCGAGAGACGGGAAACGGCCGTGGATGACGAGATGCTCGGAAGTAGTTGGGTGAACCGGATGTTAAAAATTGCACCAGGAATGGCGACACCAAACAGTGAGCCCGTGCCACGAAGGAATGCCCAGGATCCAGAAGAGGCACCCGTGGTAGATTCGGGAAGACTGACTTGGACAGCTGGAAGCATGGTTGAGACCACAATGCCAGACCCGGATGCAACAATGAGCTGGGTCATTAACCATTGGATGACGGGCGTACCCTTGGAGAACATAGAGCAAAGACCCAAGCCGAGAGTCATAGCTGCAAACCCAATGATATGGATGGGCTTGTATTTTCCCCAGTAGGTGAGCACTGGACCGCCGACAGCTGCCAGCATGACAATGACAAGCGTGGTTGGCATAACTTCAAGACCAGACTTGGAGGGCGAAGAGCTTTTAACAGCTTGAAAGAAAGGTGGCAAGTAAAATTGAAACCCATATGTGATGAAACCATGGATAACGGTCAATATGAAGGCGATATTGGTGGTCCGGTTGGAGAAGACATTTGATGGCATAATGGGATATTTGCACCATGCCGAGCTTTCGAAGAACGGGAAAGCAACAAGGCCCAGGAGTCCAAGGATAAGCGGAACTATAACGACAGGCGCTGACCATGGGTGAGGAGCTCCCCCTGTGCTGAGAGCTACAAGGACCGAAACCACGGCGAAAGTCAAGAGGAATGCGCCCAAGTAGTCGACTTTCTTCATTTCTTCCTTGAGTGTGGCACGCCCTGGTTGGATGCCGCCGTCAACTTGAAGCCAAAGCCAAACGATTCCGATGGCGATGGCGCAAACTGGGATGTTGACATAGAAGCACCAACGCCAGCCATGCTCTGCGAAGATGCCACCAAGGACTGGACCGAGGGTTGTGCCGACCGCAAAAACGGCGTGCTTCATAGCCGAATAGGGTCCTCTTCTCCTTAGTGGTACAAGGTCGCATAGGATCATCTCTGCGAAGAGATCGATCGCACCACTGCCTAGTCCTTGGATAATTCGTCCAAAGATGAGAACTGCTCCGGACTGAGATGCACCGCATATTGCACTGCCAATTCCAAACACAGTAATGGAGATAATCATTGGCCATTTCCGGCCAAATATATCTCCGAATTGACTGTAAATGGGTTGCAAGATGGTGCTTGCGAGCAAAAAGGCAGTTGCTGCCCATGAGAATTTGGTGCCCAGGCTAAGGGCGTCGGAAATTGTCGGCAATGCAGTGTTGGTGACACTTCCCTCAAGTGCTGAGAGAAGAAGAGGGATGCAAATGGCGATGAAAGATCGCCAGAAGCCGATTCCCCTTGTCCATGCCTGGGAACCAGTGTGCGAGGGGAGCGAGGGGGGAAGAGTGGGTCGACAGTATCCGTCGAGATTGCCCTCCGGCGGCTTCGGAAGGTCAGATTCTGAGTTTTTTTGCGGTAATTTGGCAAGACCGCGGGAAATGAAGGAGAGTCGCGTCATATTGTAAAATTGTTTTAAGTTTCGGATGTAAATATAAGATGTTAGACTCTTAGCAGCCAGAGCTGGAAATAAAAGAAAAATGTAAAGGCTGCTAGATAATTATAAACACGTTCATAAGAAAAAGCAAAATGGAGTTATAAACCCTATTCTATCATTAAATGAGGAGGAGAGCTTAGTGCGGTTGCGAAAAATTGAAGCCGTAAAATTTGTAGAACTATGGTTCCGTCTAACGACAAACATGGTAGAGTCAATCCACCCCATTTATTTCAAACTCAACATGCGTAAAATCCCGCGATGTTGAGGCGTTTAGGTAAAGACAAAAGATATCAACATACCAAGGAAGTCTGTTGGCAAAAATGTTGTCAAAGATGGAGTCGAAATGCACATTGATGGTGCACACAATAAGACAAGGATCAGAATTAGATAACCTATACACATGGTGTAAGTTTGGTTAATAGTAGACTTAAAAGGTGCCTCAAAGTTTGTTTAAATCGAGTCATTCCTTCAATACTTACTCTCATCCCTGATTTGCGCTTAGAAATTTCGAGGAACGTGTGATCTCGTATGTAAATGATTCTCGATCAACTCAGGTCGAAACAAATATAGATTTAATTTTATAATTGCTCACAAATTCAAACTGAATCTTGGAAATTCACAGCCTTCTGGGAAATTATGATTTAGGGGAAACATGCTAAGCACTCTGTGAAGGCTAACTTGATCAATGAATGAAGCTTGGTATATACCTATGGTATGAATACCCATACAGCATACCAGAGACGAAGACTAGCAAAATTCGTACTCTTGCATCATACTGGGTTTTTTTCTCAAATGACTCGTCACGTGAAATTCAGCCTTGCACGATGCATGTTTGTCAGCCCGTTCACCGGCGCACACAGCACATCATCTACCTTCCTACTTCCCCTCATTACTATCACCATTACTGAAGCTCTCACTATGGCAGAAATAGCTGGCACCGTAGTTGGTATCTTCTCTCTTTCGATCCAGGTCTGCAAGGGTCTCGTTTGGTACATCGACACAACCAAACATGGCAGGCGCAAGGCTGGGTTGATCTCAAACGATATGGACAGGCTCGCAAACCTGCTCGAGCTCCTGGAATCTGTCATTGCAAAACTTGACCAGACCGAGGCTGTTGAGGCATCACGCCAAAGTATCATTGCAAGCGCTGAGGCAATCGGCGAAGTCAGGAAACGGATCGAGGCCCACTATCCGAGCTCAGATTCAGCTACGTGCGCTGAATTGAAGAAGTTTGCAAACCGCCTCATTCTCCCATTCAAAGAGCCTGAATTGATATACTGGAAAGAACTTGTCAGGGGCGTCCAAGGCGAGTTACAAACTGCATTACAGTTACTTCAAATGTGAGTGTCTTGCAACCTCCCAGCTTTGATCAACAAATGCTCATCCACGAAGTGATCTGCAGCACTTCAATGTTGAGAAAGTATGCGAGCAGCTCAATCAGCTACAAATTACGCATGAGTTGAGTGGGCAACTGCAAATGAGATCACATGAGGCCAGCCGACGCGAGGTTGACCAGGACCTAAAATTGATTCTTTCACAATTTTCATCACTAGAGCACGAAATTACCGTCCTGCAGAGTAATGTACGCGATATCCAGCACACTCTTGGTTCGAATGATTCGGACACATTTCCACTGGTCATTCTACCTGAAAACAGATTGAAGTGTGCACAAGAAGTATATCTCCCGCACTGGGACTTCCACATTCTCTGACATAGAAAAAACAGGTCGCTCTCCTCAACTCGAAATCCATAAAATCATCTAGCCAACAGTCCACGCGCTCGGAACACGAGCTAGAACAAAGTAGCCGGGGTGTAAATAATTCGAACCCACAACTGCCTTTGAGGCCTTGCAAGTCTTGCAAATGCCGAAGATACGCACACTTGGATCTTAGTCATGGTTGGACGAAATCATGTTTCTACGTCGAAACTACAAACCACAATCGCAAATGTCCATACTCCATTTTTGATCATACTATCACAGATATTGGGCTCAGAATTTCAATACTCGGCTTGGTATGGAGGAGATTTCATATGTCTTTTGCGTTATCGCGAGGGGCAGCATCGTACTCAATAAAACCAAGCCTGGGTTGTTTTCGAATTGTTTCCGTGTCATCTCCAGCCTTTGCTCTAGTCACTTCATTAACAGACAGAAATGTCCACAATCCAGGCCGCCCGGCTTTTTGGGAGAATGCTACCCGAGATCTACTCAAGATATTCGAAACACGGAAGGCATCCCCACATGATAGATTAGATGATGGAACGACACTAGCTCATGTAAGTGGCATCATAATTTTTCTCACGTGCCCAAGAACCAATTGTTGCTAAAATCTCAAGTATCTTTGTCAAAGGATAAGTAGCCACCTGTCACTACGAGAGAATGATCCCTTTGTCTCTGTATGTGCATCTATTCTGCAATACCTGCCTGCTGAATCGCAGGAGAGAGATGACAACGGGAAGTATGTGAATCAATAGATCATTTGCCCAATAAGAGTAGCGAATTTCTTATTTAGGGCATCCTTTCGTTGACTGACTATACAACAGAACATGTGTGGACTATCTTGTCACGCCTGGCCGGTGTTTCGCCACGTCTGGCAAAACACAATTAGCTGCACAACTCCTAGGTACTGGCTCAACGGTGTCCACGAATGTCAAAACTTTGGGTTGGACTTCATTTTACGACGTTTGCTCAATCTACGATTACCGTTACTCAGCAACCTCATTTTCTGGATTGAGTGAAGGTTGTGAACAAGTCCTGAATAAGAATGAGGCTGGACTGAAAAAGGTGATTGCAAAGGACCGAGTTGGGGGTCTGCTACAATCTGAAGACATAACAGTTCTCTGCAAACTGGCATCATCTGTCGCATGGCTAAGAGGTTGTGAAATTCTTGCTCAGAGTGGGCTGAAGATCCTATCAAACGTGAAGGGAGGATTTTCGCTTATTGAGCATACGCTATTTCACTGCGAACATAGTGGTGCTCATAGAGAAATCTTGAAGTTCTGGTTGGAACTGAGGGGCACTATAGGAGAAGACGAAATATCGAACGTCGGGGAACTTACTGATTATTCCATTTTACCGGACTTCAACACATCGGGCCTATTTGAAATTTTCGTACCATACAGGGTCCGACAGCGACAGGAGATTGAGAGACTGGTCAAAGAAAACCTTCAGGATAGCTTTTTCCAGAGTTGCGAAAACAAATTGCTCGATGCGCACGCGCGGTGCGCTTTACGAAAATTATCTGAAGAGGGGTTTGATGCTCATCCATCCTTATGGTCCCAACCTCGCAACACCTATGAAATGATTCCTATAAGCTATCCGGACGCTCATCTGGACTTTCTTTTTGCGGCTGGATTCCAGGAAACTAGTGCTGTCTCCTGTTTTAACTGTGATGAAACTCCAATCTCGCCTTTGTTAGTTCTTGCGACTAAAGAACAGACCTGGAGTTTAGAATGTTTGGTACGCCGCGCACAGTGGTTCATCTCCAAAGGCACGGACATTCACGAAGCTTGGCCATCCTCTCAGGTGACTCTCTTGCATTGTTTGGGGTGGAAGTGCGGAAGTCTGGCCAAACGTAACCTTCAATGTCGAATCCTTAGGCTCGACCAAGAACCTCAACAGTCTTTCATTCGTGCTTTCATGCAGGACGAAACCGCCGATGATTGCAATTGTGCATGTAGCAGCCATGGTTGCACCTTCCTTCATTCGTTTTGGAAAGGCCCAGTTGATTTGGATCATTCTTCCCTTTCCATCACGACTACTATCCAGTACGTCTCCAAGATAACAAAGAGCATGGAAAACAAGTGGATTTTTGAGGGCATCATTCGCCTTATAGTCTTCTCAAGCCTTGGTTTAAGACATATGTGCTGCGATATTCAGCGCATTCAGAGGAAGGATGTAGACGAACAGCCCCTAGTATCACCATCGCCACGCTACACGCCAGAGGAAAGCGTAAGGATTCAGGAAGAAGACGCATATCTCCAAGACCTGCTCGAAAGTTTGTTACCGATATTCAATGCCGAGTTTGATAGGTTCGATGGGAGTCTGCAAAATTTCGTCGACGATTATTTGGTTCCGAAGATCGACGAGGTACTACGGGAGTTGCGAGATGAAGATGAAGCAATGTATGATGCGGGTCGACGTGAAATGGGGATTACAATGGACTCAAGACATCTTGAAAGGCAAGAAAAAGGGACCGAGAGCGATGTAGTTTAAAAATGCCAATGTCATGAGCATAGGAGAACACGGATATCAGAGTGTGTAGTATGAGAGTTGACTTTGGTTTCCGACAAATTCAATATACACAGCCTAGCCCGCCAGACTATCGATACATGAAGTTGGACTAACATGCAACAATTTCAAAATGATGCTTCAAACTCAAACCCAACCGTAAGACATCTCATGCACACCTCAACTCCCAATAACCTATGCAACACTTCAATTACCCCAACCCATACCCACTATAGGACTAACCCGTTTCCTCAATTCCTGCTTCCCTTCATAGCTACCCTCTCCACTCCCCTCACTATCAACATCTATCCCCCAATACCAACGCAATTTCCCCATGTGCTTCTTCATCTCCTCCTTTTCCTTCTCACTATTAACCTTCTCTACCACCACCGTCGGAACAACTTCGATAACTGCATACGGCCCCTCGGGCCCCTCATTGAGTTTCCTACGCTTTATTTTGGCTTTCTTGATGGGTCGGAGGCGAGTGATTTGTGTGTTGTTTTCGTGGGAGTCGTAGGTTTTGCGCTTGAGGGTTCTGGTGGGAGAGGTAGTGAGGTTCATTTTGTGTAAGACGAATAATGGGGTTCTCTGGATTGTGTGGTATTACGAGAAGGATGTAATTGGAGGGTGCAATTTAATGGAACGATGTGGTTTGGATTAGATACTCGTTTGTTTTGCTGGGAGGAATTGAGCTGTTTGGTTTGAGGGCTGGGACTGGAGGAGGGAGGACTAAATAAATAGTCACTTGAGGTGGTGGGACCATCGTTGGAATAGAATGTCAATGCATACGGTTCCTAAGACAAAAACCATGTATGTGACATTGTATCAGCTTCTAGGATCCAGACAGCGGATTGTTGACATATGAGAAATGACATTGTGGGACAACCATTCAGCTGTTAGAAGTAGAAGGCGAGGGCACAACGGAGAGTATTGGGCAGTAACGAATCGACAAGAACTTCGTCGAGGGAATTCAGAAACAAAAGGGTAAGCACTGTTCTGCTCTGCGACACCTTCGAGAGACAGACCGCACAGTCCCTTGTCTTACACATACTAGAAAGAGTACCAGGCATTGATACGTCCATTGTAATGTCAAATAACATGCTGCTTTGCTAGTAATCACTAATCAAAGAGCACTGCATCATTATGGATGCAATGTAATTACTCCAGAAACTAGAAATCTTCCATTTGGCCAGAGAGGATCAATTCTGTTGATTGTTTTTTTTTTCTTGAAACTGAGCACAAGAAATGTCTTGGAGAAAGACTGTCGACGTTTCGCCATCTGCAATCGCTCTGAAACCAATCGAAATAGAGACATCTTTTTTAGGCGTCGAGTTTGCTTTCTAAGACGGACTTTTTAATAATTGCCAGCAGCACTTCCGAATTCGGCTTGATTTTCGGATCCGACAGGACTCAAAGGACTCCGCCATCAATCCTGCTTGTAGACTCTCAAGGCTCTGAGAAGCATGACGCTTGATAAAGAATCACTGACTTAGCTTTGCATGTCAAGATGGAACAAGGCTGACCACAAATCAATGACCACAATTACATATCACTGACCGGTTAGGCATCCAGCCTATCTTGATACGCCCAATACATCTATCATGTGCCAGCTCCGCCGGTTTGCCCTGATGCGCGGCGTCATAAGCCAGCCAGCCTGATTTCGGAAGTAGGCACAATGTGCGATATTAAATCAGTCTCAATCAGCAATCGCTAAACTTGCCTCAAAGGAGCCGGGTTTGCGAGATTGGTGAGGTTTTTTCAGGCCGCGTCATCGAGGAGCAAGCTCGGTCGAGGATGTAGGTCGGTTGGAGATAATTGACCAGTTGAACAACCGGGCAGCCCACAAAATATGGGGTGGGACGCAAAGCCGCTTTATGGGGGAAAAGGCCGGGAGGCAGCGGTGCGTGAACTGCATGATTAGGTATCGAAACAATCGGAACAAGAGTTGTTGCTTAGGGCTAGGGAGGCTGTGCTAGAGCTTGTTGCAGGACAGTCGTGCGACGGGGCAGCATTACGCAGAGATGCTGTATCTCTGACAGTGTGTGTGCTTGGCGAGAGAGAAAATTCGAAAAGAAGTGCAAGATTCGGGGGCAGAAGCGCCGAAGAAGAGTTGCATTCCTGATGGCAAAGCGAGAAGGCAAAGTGGGAGAACAGGACAGGGCTGGTTGGTGTTGAGAATGTGGTGATTGGCGGTGGTTGGTCGGTCGCTGCTTCCAAGAATAGGCGATCTGCCTGTTTCCTTCCGCCTTCCGTCTCTGCATCGTCATTGGACGGCCCGTGCTGCGCCGGAAACCATTCACAGCCCCACCCAATGCGCCTCAGAAACGCGTACTTGTCCTTGTCCCGTACCTGTTCCATCCTGCCCAATCCTATCGACAAGGATTCAGCCTCCATCATTCCACCTCACTTATACATACTCACTCTCCCCCGGCCTTTCACTGATACACTTCCTTCGCCCTTTGCTGCCTTGTCCTACAATCTCCTTTCGCTTCGATACCCCAGCATTTCATACACATTCACAAAGAACATGACGCAATGTTAGACGAAAATCTACCCAGTAAGTACCCGCGGCGGAGCTGGCCAGCCTAACGCCCAGCTAGAGCAAACGTGCATTAACAGCGCTGCAGCTTTCTTCCTCAAACCTTCGGCCGACAAGGTTAAGCACCACGAAACCTACATCTTCACCCAAAATGGCTCCGAGCCCGAATCCGTCTACGCCGTCCAGCACATCGACCCAGCCTCTAACGCTGCGAAGAACACATATGCCTTGGCCATGTTCGATTCATATAACCCGGACATCTTGTATGGCGAGGTGCTAGCAAAGCCCGGATGGACACACCCTACTCTGTCACAGGAGGAAATTCGCAAGAATGGTGGGGTGCCGCCCCCGCCTCAGCCCATCTTTCCCACTGAGTTCGCCATCCAGCTATACAATCCGGATCAACAAGTCATGGTCCGCCAGCAGACGACCAAATGGAGTGGCACAGTTACTTGGGAGTTTAGCTTGCCTCAGACTACATTCAGAACCCCGAGTTCGTCGAGCCTGGACAAGAGTCAAGGAGATCCAGGTGCGGATACGACGACCCCACATCTCAACTTTGTTTGGAAGAAAGAGGGCAGGATAGGCAAGGACATGACGTGCTACCTGACGGGAAAGTCCACCGATCCAACTGGAAAGAAAGCCAAAAAGAACAAAGAACCCGACATTGCAGTAGCCTTGTTCTCTGGTCTCAAAGAGATGACCATTATGGAGTCGAATCAGTCTCGGCTTGAGCTTGAAGACTACAAGGGCCTTGAAGTAGTTTTGTTACTCAGCGCTGCCGTCATCAGAGACCTCTTTTTCAGCAATCTCAAAGAAATCTATCACATCATCGAACCGAGTTCGCGGAAGAACAGCGGTGGCTTACGAGGCCGCAAAGGCTCCTCACCCCAGGAGCCTGCGCGCGTCACTCCACCGGTCATGACCCCCCAACCCCCACCCCCAGCACAACCACCACGCCCGGCACAGACTCCGCTGCAATCCGGTAAAGGTGCGCCGGTTACAGCCATTTATAACGCACCCTCCTCCAACAATGCCAAACGTTCGTCTCTGCCTCCTTTGCAAACAGGAAACCAGCGAACGCAACGGCTGGATCCTCGATCACAGTGGGAGATTGATGCCGAAACTGCACGATTGAAAGCACAGGTAGAGGCAGAGACACGTGAACAGAAGCGACAGGCCGAGTTGAGGCGAGCAAGGCAAGAACAGGAGGCGGAAAGAAAAACGAGGAAATTGCTGGAGGACGAGGAAAGGAGGAGGAAAGAAGAGGAGAAGCAACGCAGGCGTCGACAAGCTGAGGTAGACAAAGAGACCGAACGGTTACGGAAGCAGTTTGGCGATCAGAGTAATCTGCTGCCCAAAGGTCAGGCCAACCAAAGGCACTCTGTCCACTTTGCACCTTCACCAAGTCCATGGCAAACGCACCGGCCCGCACCTACACCTGCACATCCGCCGCGCCCCAAACCCGCTCCCGTGAATCAGGGACCGTACCTGCAGGCGCCCGGGGCTCACCGACCTACTGCATCCCACAGCTCGTTTTTCAGCAATGGACTGCCAAAGCCTGACGCTCAGGCCAAGATGAAGAAGAAGAGCTTCTGGGGCTTAAGAACCAAGAGCGAGGAACCGTCGAGTACATTGAAGAAGAAGCAAAGCAGCATGTTTTAAATGCATTTATGATATCCAGGACCGGCGTTTTTGATGATTACAGCGATCTAAATGAATTGGGACTAGCGTAAGCATGGCTTGGCATTGTATTCTAGGATCTCATAGACGATGTATTGATATCCATTCTAACTACGGGTTTCAAATTTACTATCTATTGACGAGGTGAGCTTTTGTTCCCTCGTTTCTTTCATTTTGGCTTCTGTCAGTTCCTTTCTTCTCCCCAACACCTCATCTCCTTCTCGCCAACAGCCCTCTCCCCCCGCCTCTCACTCGCTTCCCATTACAGAATGGTCGCCAAGGCAAGAATGAGCACATTTGAGCAACAAACCAACAGGTCCACCCACACGGCAGTACGGAACAAATGCAGGGTAGCTAACGCCACAGTAGAGCTGGCAGCATCATCATTGGATTATAATGTTCTGGTTTGTGAGCTCGTTTCCGTTTCTACGGCTTTGGGAAGGAGAAATCGACGCCTTCTTCCTGCAGCTGCATGCGACCAAAGGAAATAGCACTCGATCGAGGCCTTTGTTTTCCTAGAGCTAAGCGGCAGGCAGACAGGGCAGCAGCTCTATAAAGAGTTCGCCGTGCGCAGATTCAGAATCTCCTTTTCTTTCAGGGTTCAATTGAGCTTCCATCCACTTTCTCAGCATTGCTATCCTACGAACACCTCTTCTCGTACCCTACAATTGATATCCCTCAACCCTAAGATTTCGCAACAATGCTCTCCCTCGTCCCTATTGTGACCCTCGTGGGTGTCGCCTCAGCTCATTTCCGCGTTCTCGAACCCACGTGGCGTGGCAGCTCATTCCTTGAACCAGCCTCGCAATGGATTTTCCCATGTGCGCAATCCCTTGTCTTAACTTCGCCCCCAATTCCTCTTTTCTCATCCTAACCCTCCAACTCAGGCGCAAACGTCAATGAAACCACCGACCGAACCAATCGCACCCAATGGCCTCTTACCGGTGGCTCAGTCAAGATCAACGGCAGCCACGAATACGCCTTCACCTACGTGAATCTCGGCCTCGGCACCAACGTGACTACTTTCAACATCTCTCTTGTACACGACTTCAACCAAACGGGTGCAGGTGTTCTTTGCTTGAAGGATGTCGGTGGAGCAATGCTTGAGGAGGGATTGAAGGAGTCGAATCTCACTGCTGATGATTTGGATGGGCTGGAGGCTACCGTGCAGATTATTCAGATTTCGCATGGGGGTGCCAGTTTGTATAACGTAGGCTATCCCTTTCTTTCTTCTATTTCCTGTCCTCGTCTTTTTTTCGGAGCAATGCCGTGCTAACTCTCTCGAATACAGTGCGCAGACATCCTCTTCAACCGCTCCGCAACTCTCCTCTCAGACGACCAGTGCAAAAATGACACTGGCGTCGGTGGTACCGTCATTGGACATTCGGAGCAAGCTCCTAGCCCGACGAGCGGAGAACAGCCTGCGCAGAGCACCGGTGCTGCGAGTGCCTTAACTCCGATTGTTGGAAGCGGTGTTCTGGCGGGTCTATTTGCTTTGTTGTTGTGATTGGCGATATAGGACAGGTTGGATGAGCTGTTTCGGAATGGGAGGAATGAGGGATGAGAAATGAAATGAGAAGATACCATAATGCATACATTATACAAAAATCTTACAGCAATGAAATTGCGATCAATTCATTTACCATCTTATTTCTCATGTGCCTAACTTCTTGTTGGGCCTCGTGATGTTGACAGTTGTTGCTTTTTGTGCTGGTGGCTTGGGGTGGTTTGCGGTATCGGCGATCACATTATACAGCTGAAGTCCTACCTGGGGTACATGAACTTGGGGAAATGTTAGCGATTGGCTGGGTATCACGAGGCTGCTCGGCTAGAATGGCTTAGGCTTTTTGGGTTGTGGTGGTTTACGTAGACGGGCCGTTAACACAGGAATTAGGTACCTGATATGCACTTTGGAGCTACGAAAACTGGTTTTACACCAGCATGTTCATGAATGAATACAGAATTCCAAGTAATTCTTTTCGAGTTTAAGAGATATCGTATGCGATGAATGTCCAGTTCTCGTTGTTATGCCTCTTAAGGCAGAGGTGTAATTGATCAGAGATCAGAGATAGCATTATCTGTTGTTGTTGTTTTTGTTTTGCTTCTCAAACTTTGTTCATGAATAGTCCCAGTAAAGAAAGGACATGGCATCAAAAAACAGGTATGGCCCCTTTCTTCAATAATTTTCACTATCGCTGCCACTCCGATCACTGTCAATATAACCTCCAAACTGGCCCTTTTGGGGAACGTCTCTAACATCTCCCGATAAAGAGACGGCTTTCGCACCGTCTGCCCAATCTGATCCTGCACTCTCCTAACAATTTCCTCCCCCAACTCAACCCTATAATCCGGCTCCAAAAAAACCTTAACATCCAGTCCCCCAAAAAGCCTCACAATCCCCACTATCCGCTCCACAGGCAGCCTTTTCTTCTCCTCAGTAACCGTATTCCTCCCCGTCGGCCAAACAAAAACCTGAAATCTCACAGTAGCAAGATTCGGATAAAACGCGATCATCTCCTCAACCTCCCTCCTCATCTCTAGAAACTCTTTCTCCCTGCGCACCAACCACCTCTACACCTTCTGCGTAACGCGAATCTGGAGATGACGGATCTTTCCCACGACTTGTGGATTGTGCTTCTTCACCCATTCCGCGCAATTATCGTGCCTCAGTGCACTCATCGGCGTGAAATATACCGCCCATTCCGACTACATGATCGCGCTTACTTCTTGGTGGAGCTGTCTATTCACGCGCATGAGGTTTGTTGAGCGGCACGTGTTCCAGGAGCCTTGGTCAAAGCCGCCCCATTTTTCGTTTTGTATGTATTTCAGGCCGTACGGGGAGAAGATTGGGTGGAGGGGTTTGTCGAAGTGGATTGTGGCGAGGCCGAAGGGTGTTTTGTAGGATAGGATTTCTGATAAGAGGGCTTGTTCTAAGATTTGTTTGCGGAGTTCGTAGGGGAGGGTGAGGAGGTGGGGGCTTTGGGGTTGGTGTAGTGGCATGGTGGGAATGAATGAATGGTGTGGGGTTTTGGTTGTGTTTGTGAATGCTTTGGTATCTAGGTAGGGTTTCGCGTAGAGTTGTTACAAAGGCTGAATGTAATAAGGTATGTTGATCTTAGTAATTGCGAGGGTATGTACTTTTCACGGGCCGAATATGATATACCATAGGCATATTGTGTACCATGGCGATCTAGTGGTTGCCTAGAATGCTTGTGATTTTCCTTGGCAGGTAAACGTTTCGTCTCCGTATGACATGTCAACTTGTAGAAAAAGTTATGACTCCGCTAGAAGACTGACGACCCCAAGAATTTGCATCCAATTAGAATTCAGTATTTTCCATGACTCAAGGAATCCGAAAAAAAAAACCCTTCATGAAGGCAGCATTGAGAAATGTTAAGCCAAGCTAAAGTTCCACCTCTCACTATTGTGCTTTGGGTGGTGAGAGAAATACATACATGTTCGTTTGGGAATGATATTAATTGTGCACAGCACTTAAAAGGCACGAATGAATTGATGTTCATGAAATGTGAATATCTTCATTCGTCCGCGTCATAGTCAGTAGACCAAATCACCCAGAGAAGTCTAATCGCCAAGGTAGTAGGAAGTTATTTAATAATTGGTCATCGCGTCGTTATATTTCTACAAGTAGTGCTCGAAATGGTATATGCAAATCCACCCATATGCAATCGCACCGCAACCTAAAAACCGCCCCGCCCTATAAAGTCCAGAATAGAAGAGGTAAGATCAAACGAAGTGAAAACACGGCATTTATACTCTTACGCCGCATCTACCTCCTTTAACTTCACAAACAATCCACCCTTCGGCCTCGCTGTAATGCCTCCTTGAATCTGTAACACATAATTCGGGTCTTCGAGCTCCATCTCAAACCGCCCTACAAGAGCTGCCAAAAGGCATGCAAACTCGGCCTTTGCAAAGTCCTTCCCAATACAGCTCCTGGGGCCGTGTAAAAACGTCGTAACTGAGTAATTAGAATCTGCGCCACCCGTGTTGGCGCGACCTTGACCCATCCACCGGTCGGGGTTGAAGTCGTGGGCGTCTTCACCCCACATTGTTTTGGAAGTGTTGACGGCCCAGGGGCAGATTATTACCGTGGTGCCAGCTGGGACAAAATGGCCTTGGATAGTCGTGTCATGCGCAGCTTCACGGACAGTGAGTGGTACAGGGGGGAATACACGCATAGTTTCGTTTAACACTGCGTTTAAATAAGCCAGTTTGTCGATGTCAGTGGATGTGATTTGCGCGTCGGGATCCCGGATGGCGGGGAGATGAGCATGAATTTCTTCCCGCAATTTGCGTTGGGCATCGGGATTCTTGCAAAGGAGATAGGTGGCCCATTGAAGGGCCGATGCAGTGGTTTCGTGGCCTGCGGCGAGGAAGGTCATGAGTTGGTTTACCAATTCTTCGTCCGAGAAGCCACCAGATTCGAGGGCAACAGAGAGAATGTCGACGTCTGTTCGAGTACCTTTTTCCATTTTTGCGCGTTTCATTTGGATGAGCTCTCTTGCTACTCTTTGAATAGTCTTCACGGCGGATCCAATTTCGTCATTACGCTTCAATGGCAGGGCGACGGCGAGCCAATGGGGAAGCATGCTCAAGAGTAGTTGTACAATTTGAGCACCACGGTTGCCAGCAAAAATCGTGCGATAGGTGACATTCAATTCGTTGTCAGGATCTTCCAGAGCCTTGAAATCTTGACCCATTCCTGCAACGCCGATGATGTCGAGGGTAGCACGTGACGCCCAGTCTCGGACTTCGACGACGGAGTCTGATTTCGATTTAATCGAGGCAGACATTGCGTCAGTCATTTCAAGAGATTTGCTCCAGAAGACAGGATACAGATCCTTGACATGGCGGAAAGAAAAGGCAGGCATTAGGGCCCTTCGCTGACGCTTTTGCCAGATGGTTAGCTTGATCCCGTTTTTGGAAAGAAGCGCCTGCTTACCTTGTGTTCATCGCCCTCGGCCAGCAGAATGCCGACACCTAGCAGGCGGCCAAGTCCGTTGCGAATGCGGCTCGGCTTGACAAAATCATAGCTGCGCTGGACGAGGACTTCAGCGAGTGCCTTGGGGTTGGTCACGAGAACCCGCGGCTCGTTGAAGAGCCAGCGGTAATACAAGACGCCATCATTGGGCACGCTATCGATCCATTCTCTTTGCGGCTCCCCAGTTGGTTCCTTGAAGATGCGTTTGAAGTGTCCGTAGACAAGGTGCGCATTCTAAGCATGTGTTAGTGTGCTGATCCTCAGGAGAGAGATACGGGGACACGAAACATACCGGAGGCTGCGGCAGGTGACGCAACGGACTTAGACACAGCGGGTAGACGAACATCTGCCAGAAGAAGACGGCGATTTGTTGGATGAGATAGAGAGTAGCGACATTCCAGACGAAGGAGGCGGGGAAGGGAGCGAGTTGGGGAGCGTAGCGCAAGGTGAAAAATGATACGACGGAAGAGATGAGGAGCAAGACTCTTTTTTGGACAGCCATGGCAAGCGGAGTTGGAAAGAAGCAGCAGTATCGCTCAGCGACAGAGCAGCAAGCGGGGAGCGGGCGCGTTTAATATGTATGTAAGATGGGAGAACAGGAACGGGAAAAAGACGACTGACGAAGAGAGAATTAGGTATGGCCGTGCCTGGAAGTGGAAGTGGAAGTGGAAGTGGCCACTTTGACTGCCATCGATGTCTATTACGCGCGCCGTTTCAAAGTCCTGGCCCGTACGAACGAGCGAGAGGCTTGCCTTGCCTGGCCTGGCCGGTGCCCTGGAGATGGGGCCCCCGGCGATGCTGCATCCCATCATGCACTACATTCCCCACATAGAGAATGGACAAATCCGTCCTTTATCTCGCGAGGTTCGGTGGACTGTTGGCCTTAAAGGCTGCCAAATCACGATTCTATTTGGTCTTTTTCGCTCATGCTGTATTGCTGTGGCTGCCTCGGGCTTCTGCATGACAATAATAGCACAATTCCCCCACACTGTGTGTTTTGTGCGAGCAGAGTGCTGGCTGCAAACAGAAAGCGCGACCAGACCAACCCAGCAAGCAAGGAAGCTACGAGGAAGCGAAGCGGTGTCTAGCCAAATACGGTAACGATCGGGCATGTCGCTTGGCAAATCGCGGTCGGGAACGGTGCAATTCTTCTGCCCGTGTCGCCGTCCAGGCTCCATCCACCACTCCTGCGCCTACACCACCCCCTCGCCAATTGCCGCGTCGCCATTCGCCTGTTCCATCTCTGTCCACATTTTGGTCCACTGGATTCGTCCGTCGTGTCTTGTAAGGCATCTGGATGGTCCCATTCCAGGTCTGCCTCTTCATTGGTGGTTTGCGCCTACACCAATGTAGTTCTACACTGCAATACATGAACGTATTCCAACAACAACAACAACAACCACACTATTTCCAAACTATTAACACTCAATCCAAAGCTACTTACGGTTTCTTGACCATGCCATACCTCACCATGTCCTGACAAGCATAACGTGATATCCTACATAACTCACTCGCCAGTCGCATCCGCAGCCGTAGCCTCGCCCCCATCCCCACGTCATTTGCCAAAGTCCGATACCTGTTCGCTCCACCTGTGAATGACACCGAGGTCTGATCTACGTAGGTCATTCGTCGCAAGCTTCGCCCTTGCACAGCTCAACTCCAGCATTGATGCTGTACAATAGCTTACGCTATTGTCCCTACCCAAGCTGCCCTGCCAAGAGACTTTTGTGATAGACATCGGGAATCAACATGAATGACCAGAATGTCAATAAATCCATAGAGCCATTGATCCGATTGGCCTTTGTTGCCCGTTTTTGAAGATGCCTCTTCAGCCCTCTATTACAAACTGCCTATGGATGAAGTTTGAAATCGCTTACCTCGCTGGATGATTAATGCTACTGCTACATTCTTCATTGTACGATCGAAGTTTCAACGTTTCATACTTGAAACGTCAGGCCCTCCGCTGTGTACTTTTTTGTACAGAATGCACAAATCTACGGATGATGTTGATGGTTAGCATTACCTGGGATTCTCTACATTCTAGCCACGCTCAACAGCTCCGGTACCTTGTAAACGTATTGATCGTATCTCATTCATCATCTCCCGTCTAAATATACTTATACTAACAATTTCGCTTTTCGCACGAGATTCTCGCGTGGATTGGGTAGACTATCAGGAAAACAATACTAAATCTCGTAGAACAAGTCCCGTCTATCATATCATTCTAGGGACCGGGCATCCTGAACGCCAAGGAGAAGAAGCCGCAAATCGCTCTGACATGCGATTCCCGCAGAACATACCGAAATCGCTCAAAAAGAAACAGAACTCTGATGCGAACCTCGCTGTGCCTCTCTTTTGCTTCGCATAACGACTACGGCCAAATCTATCGATTGCTCTACGCGCTCCCAACCAAACCATTTCCCTACTCCGACCGTCGGACTCGAGTGGGGCATGACTTGCTCGCATCTCCGTCACCCCGCTCCTGATTGGCCACCAAACGTGCGGCATCCCTATCCCAGAACCTGAACACCGGAAACTCTAAACAAGCTTCAATTTCAACGTCTCGTCGACTCAGCGCGTAAGGCTGGTGTCCCGGAAATTTCGAAACATGATTCAACTTTGATCTTAGATTTGGTTTCGATTTCATTTGCGTCGCTCGATTCCGTCGTTCTTGCCACTGTCGGCTCTACCAGTCGTTTCTGCTGAGTCTTCCTGAGGCGGCGTGATGTCGATCAGGAGCTCTGTATTACCGGTACCAGCTGCAGCGCCGTCATCGTCGCCGTTTGTGGAGTTAGCTTTGGAGTTGACTTTGGAGGGTACATTTGAGAGATGGCCAGCAGTCTGCTTAGACCAAAGCTCCGCATATTTCCCGCTGACTTCGAGTAGCTCCGAGTGCGTCCCTCGCTCAATGATTTCGCCCTTATCAATGACGAGGATTTGGTCTGCGTCAACGATGGTGCTGAGGCGGTGCGCGATGACGAATGTTGTGCGGCCTTTGCTGAGCTTGCGGAAAGCTTCCTGAATCTGGGCTTCGATGGCTGAGTCGATGGCTGAGGTGGCTTCGTCAAGCATCACGATTTTAGGGTTCTTGAGCAGAACGCGGGCGATGGCTATGCGTTGAAGTTGGCCACCGGAGAGCCGCACGCCGCGCTCGCCGACCTTCGAGTTGTAGCCGTCGGGGAAGGAGACAATGTCGTCGTGGATAGCCGCAGCGCGGCACGCATCCTCGATCTCAGCGTCCGTGGCCTCAAGTCGAGCGTAGCGAACATTCTGACGAATTGTTTGGTTGAAGAGCACTGGGTCCTGGGGCACCAGGCCAAGCGCATCGCGGAGACTAGATTGCGTGACGGAGCGGATATCTTGGCCATCGATCATAATGGAGCCTCCAGTGACGTCGTAGAAGCGGAAGAGCAACTTCAACATGGTAGACTTGCCACCACCCGTCTCGCCAACAAATGCAATTGTTTGGCCACCTTCCGCCTTCAAACTCACGCCCTTGATAATGGGTTTACGCGGATCGTAGGCGAATTCGACGTCCTTAAACTCGACACCACCAGACTTGACAACGAGGTCATCGGCACCTTCTTTATCGGCGACAGTGGGATTAGTCCTCAGAAGCTGGAGAAGTCGTTCTGCGTCAATAAGACAGCTCGAGATATGCCTGTAACTGTACGACATGACATACAAGGGGCTCATCATGGTCGACCAGTACATGATGAGCGTAACCAGGTTACCAACAGGCTTCAAGCCGGACACAATCTGGGAGATGGCGAAAATGCAGCACGCCGCAAAGCCCAACGTAGTCAAGAGATCCTGCGCCGCGTGGCCTCCCATAGAACGGAAGTAGTACGAATAATGCGCAAGGATTGTATTCCGGATATTGGACGCGTATCTAGCGGCCTCGTAGGACGCGCGATTGAAGTACGCAACCGTTTGCCAATTATGGACAGTTTCATTAACGGTCGACGACTCGTTCCGCTGCAATTCGACATACGCTCGTCGACGGGGTTGAGACAAGGATGTGAAATAGAGACCGAGCCAGACGTATGCGACGCCCATAAATAAAATGATGAAGGCGAAGTATGCGTCAAACAGATGAGAAACGTAGTACATGGCGATAACCATATCGACGACGATAGGCGCAACGTCGAATAGAACCATGTCGATCAGTGAGTTCAATGACGAGGCTTGTTCGACAGCTTTGAGGACTTCGCCTGAATCTTTGCCGGTGTGGAAATCCATGGACAAGCCCATCAGATGATTGTATGCCAGCATAGTGATGCGCTCATATGCGGAGTTTTGAATGACAGAATCCGCAAAGCTATCAATAATGCCGAAGCCAGAGAAACTGTTGATCCAGCTGTACAGAGTCCACAAGGCGATGTCCTTCCAAGGCATCACAGTCGTGCCAGCAGACAGCTTATTGGTGATGATACCGAGTTGGCGGGGCGTGAGAAGATTCAGAATGCGGCCTTGGATAAGGTTGATCAGACGCAGGAAGAGACAAAGCACAATTCTCCAGTCGTTCATCGGAAAGAGATAGGGCACGAACATGGCAAACCCTTTCAGGTAACCAATCCATCCGCCCTCCTCTTCAAGTCGCTTTGCCTGTTCAGCCTTGATGTCTTTGTCGTAATCGCTCGCGTCGTCTTCGTCATCTGTCGTGTCTTTCGCAATAGACCCATATCCAGCATCCCCATTCCCATTCTGCGCCGTTGCGCCATTCGTCTCATTACCCAGTAGCGACTGTCCCTCTTCATCCGTCCTCTTCTCCTCCTTCCTACGAATCAAGATCAAAAACCCATCGATAACAAGAATCAGCGACGCAAATGCCCTCGCCGAGCTAATTCCCAAAGGAATATTACTCAAACGATCCTTGTGGTGCAGCGAGAACCCCGTCATCAAACACGTCGTCGTCTCAAACACAAACTGAATGACAAACGCGCCGAAATACGGGTGCCATGTCAGTCCCGCGGTATTTTTATACAACATAGGCGTGAGACAGATCCATACGAGAATCGAGCCGAGACAGCGGATAGCAGCGTCCTGTGGTGCGGTATATTGCAGCTCTGTGATAGACCGGCTGAAATAGTATAATACTTCAGCAATGTATCCGATCATGAGAGCGCACATGAGCGCGAGAGTTCCTCGTAGACGCTTCAGCGGCACCGGTTTCGATTTCTGCAAAATGCAGAAGCTGAAGGTGACGGCGCCGAGATAGTAGAAGGCGACTGTGGGCGCTTGCATGTAGTTGAGGAGCACCATGGCTGGGAACCGAACTTCTCCCCCTGACGGGTGAGCCATGATTGTTGGTGTTCAGTCGTAGTTGTTGCTCTGGTGTTGGTGCAGGAATTGGTGAGGAACGCTTCGGAAGCTAAGCTGAAAGGTTGGAAGTGGAAGTGATTAAGCTTAAGCTGAGTAGCTGTTTGCGTCGACGTCGTCCGTGGAACCAGCAGCAGAGCAACAGCACCGTTCACGCTTCTTATAAGACAAGAAGAGGCCGACAACTGCACTATTAGTCCATTGGCCCAAAGGGGAAAATGAGAGGCCTCTGGGAGAGTGTCTTCGTTGCCTGGGGGTAAATGGTGGGGAAGAGCTCGGTCTGCGATTACGAAGGAATTCCCAGTGCGTGCAGGGGTGGCTGGCAAAATCTGTGGCTGTGAAGTCTAGGTAGTTATGCGCACCGCCACATGTATAGGCGTTCTCCGACGGGGTTGGTTGGAAGTTAGGTGCTTGGACTTCGGCAGCGGAAAAGAAAAATGCGATAGTTGATGGTGTTGGGAAGTTCGGTGTGCAAGGAGCAGAAAAGAAAATTGGATTGCTAATGATGATTTGTGGCGACGAAAACATTGACATGGTCGGTCAATGCCGGCATGTACCTTCTTTCATACACGTAACCATAACCAGCATGTTTGCCTAGACCACACAACCACATCCACATGTTATTTGCGGCCTCTAGTGTCATTTTACCCCTCTGCATAATACTCGAACGCGTCTGGTCGAGTCGTCGCGTTGTTCGACGACGAGGGTGTGAGCAAACTCCCTTGCGCAGAAGAGTATTCGCCTTGTGGCGGAATGGGGCTGCGGAGTTCCGAGAGCTTCACCGCCAAATTGTCAGCTTTGATGTCGTCTCTATTCATCAGCTCTCTGATCAGCTTTGCTGGCTTCAGCGCATTTTATTATAAGTGGTAGGAGGAATCTACCAAGGCATATCTAGTTTTGTTGCCTTCTCTCTCTCTCTCTTGAAGCACAGACAGTTTAAATGGCGTGCTAGATAATTTTAGTAGCTTCAACCACTTGTAGGTATATCTGGACTTTTCTGAGACATGAGAGGTGGTGTTCAAGACTAGGGAGCTCGTAGCTGTAGTCTTGTGGTATCATTCGTTGACAGAGCGGCCGCAAGTGGCCCCCTTGATAGAGCTGCGCATAAGCAGGCCGTTTGGGTCGCATTTGCTAAATGCAGATTGCTTCGTTTTCAATGTTGTGACCATGCGGTGACTAACAGGTCGACTCATACCATAGGTCGTCAAACCACACATGAATGCAGGTACCTCCACAGAATAGATTTGGAGGGATCTAGCCTGCGGTATGATGATTCGCTCTCGACGAATTGAATCACAGATTTGTCCCCCCCCCCCCTGTGATTGATTGCCACATCATATGGACTGCTGTCAGCGGATATGACTTGGAGGCGCGCAGGCAATCGCAAACATTCGTGCTTGTACTCAGCTGCGCAAACACATGTGAGTATCTAGCTGTGAGTGGGTCTCGGAAGTATCCGCTTCAAGTAAATTTCCTCAGTTACAAAATCACATCAAGTGCATTTCGCATACAATACCCAGCACAAATCTTGCACACAAGATTTTACTCGACCTTTCTTGGAGTAAAGACAAACATAGAGATAATCGGGAAAATCACTTCGAGAAACCAAGACAAATTTGCATATCCAAAGAACAAGGTATGTACCGAATCCGCGGAACCCGCGGCTATTGATGCCTACTGTAGGGGGCTGTGGTAGCCTGAGGCTGTGGGGCCAGGCAGCTCACCGGGTAGGGCTGAGCGGTTTCAGGTGACGCTTTGCATACTCGATGTAATAGTCTGGCAGTGCACATGCGACAACGGCGCAACATTTACGCGATATGGTATGTATGGTGTTTGGAGGTGTGTGTTTGACTGCGGTTCGGTTTGGAAAGGGGTCCCTCTTTTCTTCACGTCAAAGTTTGCTTTTCTTTTTCTTTTCTGTTATCTACTGTTGTTGGCATTCGTCTTTCTAGATGTTGTGGACCTTGGATCATGGAACGTTCTTCTTGGTCTCGCACTCAACGGACTGGCTTTGAAATTGTGGAGAGTGTTGAGTTGAGTCATACTTCGACAAAGACCTACCACGGTCCAGATCGCTACCACAAATGAACGTCAGAGTCACTCGGCATATCTACAGTTTTCGAGGCCTCTTTTGTAATGCAAGGCATATAGAATGCAATTTGCCTCCTCAAAGGAGTTCTTTCATAGCCAGAATCCTTATGCCCAGGTGCTTTGTTTCTTCGGTGATCCTGCTATCGCCGGTCAGCCTGGTCGAGAAACATCAATGCAACCATTTAAATGTTATGCTATCAACTCGTTCTCGCCGACAATTCGAGAAACAAGAAATTCAAAATATGGTCAGTACCACTCAACAATCTACTGGCTGAATTCGATGAATCAGCACCTGCGAGTATTAAAGAACGTCAATCGTCCTCCAACGTACCTTTTTCGCAATCACCTTCTCAGAGCCCCCATGGCTGTTAACAGGATAGCATTACAATGGTCAGTGATGGAAAATAGCGTCCGAATCACTCGGCGCACAGGAGCAATTTCTAAGGCCGTCTTTTACTCTGATTTCATATGAGATCAAGGCGTGAGAAAATCAAGTCTGCTGGCGGATAGCAGTGCTATGGCCAGTGATGTGGTACTGCGCCCGAATTACGGGGCGCACACAACCAATTTCTGGGGCCTTCTCAGTTCTCTTACTCAAATAGATTAGCCTATGTACGATGCTAATTGTTCAAACGCGATCACCATCATGTAATGGGGTTCTTCTCCCGACAAGTCAGTGCTTTCAGCAATTTGACTATCTCTGCTTTAGTGATCTTTCTCATTATTAGTATACGTCAACCTATCCGCTGTGAGCATGAAACAGTCCTCGCATACAAGGCTGAGCTAGGTACTGGATTGAAACCTCTGGTATTACGTACTGGTGACGAAAGTGCGAGATCAAAAAATTAAAAATAAACCACCAACCGTGGATGGTTAAGTACCGCTCAACATATTATCAGTTGAACTCGACTCTGCCAGTAAAAAAGAATACTTTCTCCTCATCATGCTAATGAAATCAGATCTATTTTGAGGTAGATTGCCGAATTTTCTGAGCGTGGAAGGGCCAGTACCACCTAACATTTTACTAGTTGAAATTGACTTTGCAGGTATAAAAAAGTGCTTCGTCCCCTGATGAGCTTTGTTAGCATTGATCTCAAAGGTGAATTTCCTCTTCTGCTCATCGTCATCGAATGCTAATGAAATCAGATTTGCTTTTTCCCACTGTGTGTTGTTATCACACAGCCTATTGGATGGTTCGTCAAAGCCACCCAGGCTGTTAGACGGATAGCAGATGATCATCATTTGAGCGAGTGAGTCCAGACTTAAACGTCTTGTGAGATGGACCTCACCTTCTTTCAGATTCGAACTCGCGGCTTTGCGGTGTTCGTTTCGTGAGACTGCAAGTCTCAACTGAGCCATCAGAACAGTTTTTGGCATACTCCTAGGATATCTTGATATATATCCTGATGGAATCTCACCGCGTATAAATAATGAGGACTCTATTGTCTCTGTTTACACGCCTTGCCCGACTGTAGGCAGAATATCAGTCGCTGGCAGGCACGAAACATGAGAAGGAGCGATTTCATCGCCGGAGCTGAGGTTGATGCGGCAAGAGCGATTGACCGGTGATGACGAAAGCAGCGTCCGAGCCACTCGGCGCATATATACAGTGTCTGAGGTCATTCGTGTTCTTTTACAGTATATATATCATTCAATACAATGATAATGATGGCAATCTGGTTTGCGTCCGTGTTCATGCACCCATATTCATTATCACTTATTCTCTCACACATGGAATTTTCAGTCAAATGCGCTATCCATCACATGCTCCAGCCCATTACTCAGCATCCCGCATCAAGGACTCCGAGCTCAAGGGTTCAATGGGAGCAAGAAAACAGTCCTTAATCATCTCAAGGATGCCTTTTTCCGCATGCCAAAATATTTCAGCCACCCTCAGCAACTTGTACATTTCCTCTCAATGAAAATCTAGAGCATACTCGCTTAAAAGCGAAATCCAATCTTCGAACCAGCTCTTCACATTTATATATATCAGTCCACCCATCATATTTACACCACAAACGAGTCTCTCCAAAATCCCCAAGAAATCATTCTCAAACAACTAAAAACCTTTGGAATTAAGCTTTTATTCTTTTCTATTTGCTCTACGATCTTGTTCAATTCTTTTCATGGTGGCTAGGATGGTAGCAAAAGAGACAAGTCTTCACGGTTTCAAAACGACCAACAACTATATACTAAAAGTATTTAAATCCACAGCCCAGCGATTCGAATTATTTTCCACATCACCTACCAAATGAGCAGAAGTACACATAGGCCTATAAAAGAAGCCAACAAAATATCGCCAAAACAGCCTCGTACTGCACACCAAACTCGTACACGAAACTTAATGCCAATGCCCTCAAATCCCCACCATTGCCTCCACCAAACCTACAAACCTCATCTCCACTACCCAAAAATCCATCCATACCTTAGCGCGCACCCTCCTTACGCTCGCATGTCCTCACATGTGTAAGAGTTTTGTTGGGGCCCCCTCGGCGGCTTCCGCACTCGCTCAAACCTTACTCTGTGCTTCTGATTGGCTGGACATTGTACCCAGTCCCGTATCGCAGAAGACCTCTTACGACTAGATCGTCTCGCCCGCAATGTCCACACGAGTGCGTATGGTCAGGAAGCACTCGCTACTCCGCACTGCGTGATTTGGGCGGACGTGCAGAGTTTGCCATGAGGACGGTTTTATTGGTGGGCGAGCGGGGGAGCGGGTGGGATAGGTGGGAGCATGTGGGATGTTTGGTATGGATTGGATGGGAGGGGGGCACGTGTTTTAATAAGCGGCGCATATATAGCGCTTGGAAATTTCATCGGGTCTGGGGGTGTTGCAGGTTTGCGCTGTTTTTGTTTGTAGGTGTCTAATGCGTTACAATTTGCCACTACTTGCTACGGAATCCAGTCCTTTTTGAACAACTTATATGTAGGCGTATTGAAGTGCAGAATTTATTGCTCAACTAGGTAGGATGTCTAACTAGTCTGGGCTACTGGTAGCGTGTATTCCAAGCCGGCGCTATCGACCCGCAGCCTCAAGAGTTTGAACGGTAGGCATCATGCAGATACTGCAGCGGGTGCGGCCCGGGACTTCGTCTTGTCGACCCAGGCAGAAAACTAATCAACCAACCCCCCATCTTTACGTGACCCTATACACGTCGAGGATCTCAATCCTCGTCGAAATTGCTGATACGCGTAGCAGGAGGCCTGCTAGGAGGGGCCATGGGCTGGGTATACGTCGTCTTAGAGCAATTCGTGGAGCTTGTTCCCTGTAGCCTCTGGTAATAATTAAAGGTGCAGTCATAAAGCCACTCAACCAGCGAAAGAGATCTGGATCATATTGAGAGGTTTCATTGGCCGCCCGGGTGGAGTGCATCCGTCCCACGTATGCACAAAATACGCGGGAGCGCTTCAGATGCAGGACAAACTCAAGAAGGAAAGGCTCAGCCGCGCATCAGATTGCGAGATGAGCAGTGGCAAGTCTATTCGTTCGACAGTACCAATTGGTACGTAGTCGCCGAGCGCAGAGCGTAAGAAAACGAGCAGGGACGTGGGCGACTCGTCTGGTAAAAGCTGATTGTGACGTTTAGCAATCTGATTGGCTGACTGGGTGCCTTACATATGTCCCAAATATGCACACAAATACTACCTGTTGCCCAATACATCCACAATGGAGCCCTCGGTCGTGCTTGTCGCCCTGCGGACAGGTAATGACGACGCCTAACTAGTCCGCCGAGAACACGTCAGGTGGTGTAATTGGCCATCTGATAGAGAAATAGCATGTCAGAGGTCCCCTGCCCGCATCGTTCGAGCCAGACTTTAGGGTGGTACAGAAGCGTTAAGTTTGCTGCAAAGACTAAGCGCCTGACGTGGTCGTGTTGGGCGAGGAGGGCATCCGCGAGGTATACAAAAGCTCAGCGGGGCCCAAACCCGCCTTTCTCCACCCTCTTGCTAACGACATAGCGCCTCTGAGGCTAGCAAATATTCGGGACCAGCCAGCGGAGAGGAGGAGCGATATAGCCCTATGGTATGACGCGACGAGGGGCTGAAGACGACTGAACGGCTAAGGGGCCCGCCCATCGATGGAGCGTGGTTTGGGAGGAAAGGCGATCGACCGCTTCGCAGGCCACTCAGCGACCGCCACGTGGGGATGGGAAATTTCAACTTCCTTCGCAACAGCGAAAGTTGATATGGTGCGTTCACCCGTCATTTTTTGAAGAGGCTCCAACTGGAGGCATATTGCGTTTTTTCTTTCTTACTTTCTGGAAAAAGACATCGAAGGAAAGGGAGCGTGCAACCAGCACGAAAAGCACGATGCAACACAAGGCGACACGAACGAAAAGGAAAATCATGCACTTCAGAACTTGGGACGAGCGAGTGTACTGAAAGAAACAAAGGACGTACCAAAGGACCCACCGCTCTCCGCTCCAGGCAGTCCAGGGGCCTCCTCCGATGCTTGCTGTCACTTGACGATTTGTATGTGCAGGCTGAGAAAAGCAGGATAGAAGACTGCCACAACCGTGGCCAGCACCACAGGGGCAGCGAGCAGCACGCAGTGACTCGAGACATGAGGTTATGCAGTATGCGGAGGGCAAGAGGATGCATGGACGGCGAGCGGCGGGCGGACGATGCTGTGTGCGAGACGGACGGCCTAGGGCGAGGCTTATGTGGTGTTCAGGGCAGAGAGAGAGGAGCAAGGACGACGATGTCTGCGTCGCAGCGTTGGGCATTGGGGAGTGAAAGGGCTGACAGAGAGCTTGGGCCGGCGTATCTTCGGGTACCCGGCCCCGATCTCCCCGTTCCGGAACGCTAGCCCCCACTGGGTTAGCGCTGGCCGGCGCGAGAAAACCCCACCTCAGGCTTCCTTTCTCTCCCAACATCATCTCCGCCGCGTTCGCCTTTCTGCCCACCATCTCGCCGCTACCGTCGCGACCTATTGCTCCGTGCTGTGCTGTCTCACGGTGCCATGGCTCGCTCTGGCCGCCTCGTTGCCTTCTCGGCCTCGTCCTCCCTGCCAGCCTTACCAGCCCCTGGCGCAACGGCAGAGGCGCCCGCGTTGTCACTGCTGTGCTGTCCGGGCCGTGCGCGCTCGACTCGCCGTTACTCCGCTACTATTTGCGGCTACGCGACCTTCACGGATTGGACAGTCCTTCGCCCCCATCCACGGCACAGCGGCTACTTCACCTTCATCAACAACATGGCCAATCATAAAGTCATAAATTGTTCGTTTGCGTCGTTAAAGCCTAAAAACTAAGGTATAGAAACAGCAGCGACTGTAAGAGGTAACGCCCGGCCTTTCCTTGCCCGTTTCTTCTCTCTCAATATCAGTCTTTCCGGTATCAGCCCCAATCCCAATTCCCAAAATGAGTGGGCATTCATTCAATATCATAGCCCAATTCATTGTACATGAAACAGAAACCCAGACGCCCGCGCCATGACCACGAGCTTGCAATGTTTAGAGCTCAACAGTGAGCGCTGCTCAGTGCGCCAATGCTTTGCAGTCGGCGGTTGCGTTCACAGCTCAGCTCATAGATCTCGCCATCCAAACCTCGAATCATCTCCATCGATTTGTCGATCGAAGCCCGGAACTTGGTCCCTTCGCGCTGCCATCGGCTAATACGGTCTACCTCAGCTGCCCGGCGCCTCATTTTGGTGTCGATCTTGTCACAAAGCTTGCACTTGCTCCCGACAGGAACCGTTTGCATGATGAGCTTCATGCCGCAAGTTTCACCAATTCGGTACTCCTTGGCGCAGTGCTGTCGAAAGTGTCCCCACTTCCAATCGCCACAAGTGAACCGGTGTTGGTCGAAGAAGCACATGTTTCAAGAAGCAAAGAGCAAGGGAACGGTCTGATGGGTTTTTCAATTGGTTAGACTCATGCCACGAATGCTTGGATGATAGCTCTTGTCGACATACCTAGTGTTGCCGTCGGTTCAAATACTGGGCCTTTTCTGATTGGACCAGCCAAGTATGTGCACCTAAGGGTTAACGTTCAGGGGTTGTATCAATATCGAGACCCTCGACAAGACATACAAGAACGGTTGGATGAGAAGCAACAGTCAAGCAACGTTGATGTTGGCTCAAGTGTGGATGAGGTAGTGGAGGTTAACCCAAACAAGTCAAAGTGTATCAAGAGATGGAAGATGTCCAAGAGTCGACTGGTCGTCAAGTCGTCGTTGAGTTCTGAGTGAAGTCAGGATGAGTTGAGCTTGATGAAAGAGCATTCCTGGAGGAGATGATACCGCTATTTATGCTTCGAAGAGGAGGTCTCATTGCCGCCATCGACGACCGTGTTTCCTTCCCGAGCCCTTCCCGCCATCAGACGATAGCTTGACAGGATAGCCTATCCATCAGTCGACGTGGTCGTACCCCACCTGGCTGCGTCCAACGATATTGCCCCGATCAACGAATCCCTCTTCAATTTGCCGCTAAAGCATTGCGGAGACCAGCTGCAATGATACCCCAGGCCCGTCCTGGCGTTCCAGCTGCAGAGAGATTCACATCTACTAGGGGGATCACAGCTTTGGTGGCTTTTGAACCGCGTCATCTCTTCATGTTGTTGAGAAAAATCCCTCACTCTCCCTGTCGCCATGTTTCAGCCGAACTGTTTTCATGGGTCTGGGTGATGTGTCTTTGGAGCATTTACAGCCTTTCATTCCAAATGAGGTTGAGGATGTGTGAAGCGAGTCGTGGTCACGTGCCGCCTAGCTCATGCCGAACCACAGTCCGCTCCAAGAGTCGCTTGTCACTAAGTGGTGGCGATTGGGCAATGGCGTTCGTTTCCTCGACATGTCTATCAATTCGGGGCTCAGGAGTTTCAATGGCCAATCTTCAACGGTCCCCTTTACCACGTACTACCCTGGAGATCTTTTACAAGTTGCATGCAACGCATTGGCTAACATACCGTATGCTAGACGGCGGCCCGGCAATTTTGGTTGGCCCTGATACTTCCTTTTGGTTCTCTGAACTCTTTGTGTTCTTGGTTCTCCAGTCAATTTCTTGCTGACAATGCTCCCATGAGTCGTCTCCCCTCTGGCCTGATTTGAGCGCACAACTAATCAATGTGTGTAGCCTCAACCACCTCTAACCGTGAGGCCCCGTCGACCCTACCGCCTCCACCTAATCGTCAAGCCATCACCCTTGGCTGACACGAAATTTGCTAACACCCCCTTCGCGGGTTCGAGGCATTGTCAACCAGTCACCTTATCGCTTGATGCTGCAACAATCTGCTTATGGATATCACCTCCGGTCATCCCATGTCACCACCTGAATGGTTCACTAGCAATCACCGCATGCATGTTGCATTGCACCGTCGGTTCTCTTTCTATTCAGCTGATCAACTTCCCGCTCAACGGCTCGGTTTTCCCGCATGCCGCCTATTGTTGACTTGCTAGGCCATGCACGCTGACAGGCATGTCTCTCTTAGATAACAAGATGGCGCGAAGTTTATGCAATACCTAGCCCGCCATTACATATCGAATCAATCATCTGGGCGCCCGGGCACACGCTAGAACAGGCCAAAGCATGCCCCATCGGAGATCCTCTGACGTGGCGACCGCGGTTTGGTTGATCTTTGAGGAGGCCATATACCCGGCATCATCTTGCCATCAATAATGGCCTTGACAAACCCTTCCGCGTTGCCTCGCCTACCTGTCCCCGTAGAATGAACAGAGAATGCCTGTTCCACAACTCCGAGTAAAGGCGTCACAAGATGACCAAGATTCAATGGCTGTCAAAGCGTTCTCACCGGTTACCCCACTGTGGACAGGATTATCTATAGCACAACATGGCTGTGGACTTTGCAGGCTTCTGTCAATGCGGTGGCGAGATGCTGCACCATGCTTTCGTCAGTCACCTTTCACACCCCCGAGCCTGCTTCCCTTACTCGCTCTCATGAAGGCGACGCGAGCTTACCGAACCAATGCTCCTCGTTCGATATATTGTTATGTCTCACTTTCCCTCTATTGTTCAGTCGGGCATATGGCGTTTGCAAGTATCGGTGAGTTAGACGCTTTAAGGAAAGTCCGTAAAGTGTACTGCAGGAGGTAGGCTGCTGTCTTCTTGTTTTCCCATACAGAGAGCGTCCACGCATTATGCACAATACTTTACCAGCCACCAAAAAAGTAAACAGTAAGAAAAGCGGCCTTTGCTGCGACCTTGAGTTGCCAGCTCAGAGCTCCCTTGTCAATATAGACATAGCCAATTGATCCATCCACCCTTTCCACTGATTTGCCTCACTTCCCGCCTCCTTCGCCTCTCTGCCACATTTGCTGTGCTTTTCCACGTTGACAACAACACGCCTGGCCCAAAAAGTGGCCTCATGGCCGCCCCGTCGCGACCCACCGTGTTTCTTACAACGACGAGACGTTGATTTTTACTACCTGCAGCTCCGCGCAAAAGTCTAATCATGTGAGATTGAAGCGATGCTGGGTACGACGGCACGCACATGGGGTTGAGGTGGGTAAGGCAAAGTGGTATGTAAGGTCGCACGCAATTTTGATCCCGAGACGAAAGAGAGCTGTGCGTTTGTGGGCCGGATTTGCGGTCATGCTTGGGTAAGTGGAGCAGGCATCAGCGGATTGGTGCGCGCTGGAGATCGGGGAGCGCAGAGAGGGGATTGGTGGGCATTGATGGGATGATTCTACAGGTGTGGGTCGCTTGGAATTCAAGGTCGGCCTTCAACTGGCTGCGAGGGAGGTCTGGGCTGGACTTGAAGGGAATTGGCTGCTGGTTGTGCAGTTGGCAGGCCTGCAGATTGTCCCCCGCGCAAGGAGGGGAAATTCTGGATTGCCCCGGGTCTGCTGAAGAGAAGCCCGTTCGCAACGGAGGATTGACGAGGGGGAAGAGGGGTCTCCGTGGAGGCTCTACGCCAGAGGGCCGAGGGGAGCCTGTCCATTCCAGGCAGTACCGAAGGACGAGAGCCTGAGGAGAGACCCAACCCAGAGGCAAGCAGAGGAGCCCTATTCTGATTACTGTGGAAGTACGGCGAAGTGCAGAAGCAGAAGCCCGAAGCTGTTTCTGCCGAACCGCCAGTCTGAATCCTCGCGGAGAGGGCGACCCGAACGCTGCCAGAGCAGTGGCAGCAATGGCAGCAGTGGCGGGGCTGCTCACTGCTTAGGCTGAAATTTTTCCTTTGCCCTTGGCTGGCCCTCTCCGACTTGCGAAGCATGTGCATGGGGAGCATGGCAAGACCTGGATGTGGTAACGCGTCTAGGGACGTAGCTTTCATGCACCCATCCTCTAGCCGCATATGCACGGTAAGGGTATCAGGGGAGGGTAGATGGGATTGGTTCAGGAGACGGTGGTCTTGTCTTGCTGCTGGGGGTGCTATGGACACGAGGCAAAAAGTCGAAAGGCAGTCAGATTGATGGCCGTCGTCAAGTGGTTTAGATGTGAGGGGACAACGAGGGGGTTCCCGTTGGAAAGAGGAAAGGGAAGTTCGTGCGAGGTAAGACGGTTGCAAGCTATGTACATGGGTAACACGCATAAGAGTAATACGGCAGCCCAGAACATGTCTATCGTACCTGTTGCCCGAGTACTTGCGGTGGCACTGGAGGAGAGGAGGGAGTATGATTTGGATTTTTTTTGTTTTTTTTCTATCCGTGCAGGCTTGGACGAGGTACGTTGGTTGTGGTGCAGTAGAGTGATTGCCTGAATGAATATGGTTGGCTACGGACGGTCAGCATCGGACGTATCTACTCGCTGTGTCAGTGAAAGCTCGAGGCTTTATGCGGGTGTACAGTACCTTGACGTTTCCTACGTCCAGGATGATATATTTGGTCAAAGTCAAGGATCTGTGGCCTTTCGGGTCCTGTGGCCATCTTGGCGATTGTTATTGGCTACAAAGTACTTTGACTTTGATAGTTGACTGGAGCATGAGTCTCACAACATTGATCATCTCAGGCCGATCAGCGTTTACTTATCTGGCCAGTGAGGCGACCTCTCAGGGTAATATCCCATTACAAAAACTACCTGTAGTCTAACCTAGCTCCCTAGCCCTATTCGTCCTAGTGCTCCGTGCCGCTAGGAGTCTAGCAATGCTAGATGCCATGCCACCCTTCCATGTCGTTATATGGGTTCCTCTCGGTGCTAGGAAACCTGCTTTCAGGTGGTTGGGCTTGCAGTACGCCGACTGTAGCCTCCAAGAAGAAGGCGTCAGCTACGGCTGTCACCCTAATGACAGAAACTACAACTTCGTAATAAAAACACAGCCTAGCCTAGTCTCCCCTCGGGTCGTCGGTAGCTTACAGACTGGGGGCAAACATGGCCACTTCTAAACTCCGCCAAGAGGTATCGTTAGTACAGACATGGAATTTGGGAATACGCCCCGGTGGGCGGCAGTTTCACACAGGCCCGAGCAGATTGTTTAGATGCCTGATGAGTTGTCGTGCCGATGACTCCAGACCCAAGCAAACTCGGGGATACTTCATCATCTACTCCAAACAAAGCCGCCAGCCCAGATGAGCGGTGAAAAAAAAGAAGGGTGCGTCAAAGGACCGATAAAAGTAACGCAAGTGCAAGCATGTCGTTAGTTGCAGAAAGGTGGGGTAACAGAGAAGCAGATGGAAGAGAAAAAAAACGAGTAATCACGTACGCATACAACACGGGGCGCATTCCATGCACGTTCTCCGAAGAAACAGAGCGGATCGTCGACATGGAATGATTGTCGGAAAATAAGCGAACGGGGCCATTATGTATGTAGGTCGAGTCGATAGCCATAATTCCAGATATCGGCCTTGCTGCGGAATTGCCAGCCTCGTACCTAGGTAGCTGACGTAGGAAGCTTGCGCGCGCACGTTTTTCGCCGCTCCTTCAATTGCAACCGATAAATATCTTGCATGCATGGGGAAACAACATTGCCCATCAGTCTGGCGATTCGCCCGTATGCCCATTCGTAGGATCTAGCTTGGAGAGTATTGGGTGCCGGAGCGGAGGGCCATCCGTCGCTGTTCTGGGGCTTTGTGGCGTGCATGTTCTAAAATCTAGTCTCGTGGTGCAAGCGAGGGCGGAGGACGTTTGTCCGGCTCCGAAGGTCGATGGACTGTTCGTAATGACATGCAGCACGTTGAGAGTCAATGTTAAACGTGTGGGTCGGAGAATGGGGGCCAAGCTTGTTATCATAAATGGTGCAGATGGGATATGTACAAGTTCGACGTCGATAGCATCGGAGGTGATCACAGGAACCAGTACTCTTCACGCCCATCATTTAGAGTTATACAGCATGGTACCAATATAGAGCTCCGGCGAGCTAGTCCGAGATGGAGGTTTCTATTGCGAATGATAGGGCAAATGCACGATAAGCAGAGCTCATGAACAAGGCAAATGGATTAACGTTCAGAAGGTTCAAGGGTACGATTGCATCCACAAACTGCACAGCCCAATGATGGTCACAGCTAGATGTTGCTGGGCGGCAGGTTTAGTCAATGCTAAACTGCTGCAGCTTAACAAAGTACGTTTTGATGTAGGAATTTGGGGCGTAACCCTCGTAAGACCACTGGAACCAAGCCACGCAGAACCTCAACACCTGGATCGCAAACAAGAGCGATACACGTATTCGGGTGCAGCATCTCCAATACGAACCCCAAAGCATATCGAACAACTGTGCATAAAGCGGTGAGTAAGAAAATGCTCCTACCCTAGCCCCCTTCAAAAGAATCCCCCATTTGTCTCAATCACTGCCTCGCCGGTCGTCTAGCTCCGGAGCCTGGCGGCCATGTCCGTTATTCTTACATCTCATACTAGCCAATAAGGAGTAAACAGGAGGGAGTAGGCACTCCCTTTGTGATAGAGCCTGCATAGACAACGCCTCACATGATCGAGCCAATAGGAACGACAAATGCGCTAAGCACGTCAAAACGGCACAGTCAATGCAGGCGTCCATCCTTCCAGCCCGTGGATTCGAATGGCATCGTCGGTATTACTGCCCAATCCGATGGACTAAATCTACTCGTCTTTTTCTCCATGCCTTGTCGCCTTGCCGGACCTGCACTGAAGGCTTCTCCGGTTGGATGGCGCGTACTGCGGCTGGAATGCCAGACTGAGACCGAGAATCGGTGAGCTAGGGTGATATGTACGAATCTGTGTTTGCAGTAAAGAATGTATGCGGGGAAAAATCTATCAGAGCATGTGAGCACAAAAGTCCTGGTAAAATGACTGTTGGTGTCTTCGTTTGCTCCGCGGTTGTGATGTCTAAGGGGTGGATACAGAGCGCTGATACATGAGTAGGAAACTGGAAAGACGCGCGTTTATGTCCCGTACCATTTACTACGGGGACTCAATGCATGGTGATTGACAAGCCGAATTCTAACTCGTGGGTTGCTGAGTGTATGAAGAAGAGGTGTTAGCTATCTAGGTAATTTCAGGATACGCCAAGGAGCTAACCGTAGACGTAGTTTGTAGCAGTTGTTAGTATACATCACGCAAAGGATAGCATCGGATGAGTCAATGATATGTTCGATCATAGATATATGTTGTATACGCATATAATGAGTATTCTGGGGGGTATTTCGTGCTTCAACCAAACAGTTTGCACTCTTGATATCAAATTGTCACGTGACGGTAACTTCCCTTGCCCTTTCCTTCTCCTGTTGGGCAGCTCCCGAGGTCAGCATATATTCATTTTCGTCAAATACAGAAATTGGCAGCTATGACAAGGTCCATATAGAACTCCAGACATAGCACCTTGAACCCAAGAATAATAGTGGTTTTACATTGTGTCGAGGAAAGTTTTACTACTTCGAAGTTAACAATCCGGACGAACCATGATACAAGAACGCTCATGAGGCTGCAGATTGATACAGTTTGTCGTCTATTTCAATCAAAATGATCTCCCATTGCTGGAATTATAGATAGGTATCTCGTGCTCTGTTTCAGCATACCGTCATGTTTCTAGTTGTTTTCCAATGGCCTAAGTGGGATTGAGGGATAGTTCGCTTTATCGAATTCTCAGGTTTTCAAATTTGAAAGAACAGTGATCTAAAATAACTGGACGCGTTGGCTAGTTGGTTCAGGTGGTTGGTCCGGAAATGTTCATATTCGTAACATGGGATTTCGCGGCTTATCCAGGTTAGGTTTGCTTTTTGTTGAGCAAGCCATCTGGCGCCCAGACAAAATACACCTGTCCAGCGAGGACCACGAACCTCTACCATATAAGGGAAACTGAAAACTCATTTCAAAGTCACGTTGAAATTTGAGAGAACGCAACCATGCTAAAAATGCTGGATATATTTAGACTAATGTTAAAAAAAAAAACTTCCAAAGACAGAGAGAGAGGTGGAGGAGCCCCTAGATGTTCGACGTTCCCAATCTTTCCCACTAATACCACTCAACAAGCGCATGCCGCGCTTAGAAAATACCCACAAACCACCCATGTTGTTACGATCCGCCTCCCCACGCCTCACCGTACCCTTAATACCGGGTTCTTCCCTACCCGCCTTTTAACTCTCTTCTTACCACATGAAAACACGATTTTCTCTCAATGCTCGATCTCGCTACAGTTTCTCGCTCCTTTTTCAAACTCCCCAAAACATTACTGCTTCCTTTTTTTTTATTGTCATATCTGATATTGGACTCACGTCGTCTGCATCACGCTCACTGAGTCGAAATCTATGTTCATCCATCCATCGCTGTCGGCACCAGCGACTTGATTGTCTTGTCCTTCACAGGTAGCTCTGATTCTTAGCTCCTGGCTCACGCCCTCGGGCGTTGTGGGAGCATCGAAACTCGCCAGAGTTAATGACCACTCAGTCTGTGGGGTTTCAGTGATGACGTTTTGATCACCTATCGAATAAACGACAGAGCAATGCGAATCCGTGTTCGTCTGCTTGTTTTGTGATGAGATTTGGTACTGTCGGCCGGGGCAAAGAGTTATAGGCTGAGAGAGAATTAGAGAGCGGCCCGCTGCGGAGGACCGAACACGTGCGGTTGTTTCGTTTGAGTTGCGCAAGTCTTGGAATTCAATCAGGTTGTCTTCTGGTGCGATCGTCCAACCTAAGGAGAAATCGTCGGCACCAAAGTCAAAGTCTGGATTGAACACGATGTTTCCGGTGGTATTACACGAAGCATCGATCTGCGCTTGGGTTGCTACTTGACCAGCTCTTCTCCTTGAAATCTCAGGGCCAGCTGACGGTAGTGGAATCGATGGCAAGCCGGACCCATAGGATGGAACAGTAACATTAGCGGTTGATGATGGGATGCCAGACGAAATGCATGTTGAAGGGACCAGTGGTACTGTCTCGATCAGGGTAGAGGTAATCGTTACTACCTGAGTCCTTGTCGAGTACCCTGTTGAAAGTGGGCATGCCTCCTCGCCAGTACCGGTGACCAGGGTTGGAGCAAACGTAGAATTCAACGATCCTATCGTTGACGTTGTCGACGCAACCGCTGGGGTACTACCTGTGCCTGGAGCTGTGGAGTTGGCCGAGAGGGAGGGTGAAGCTGAAGTCCTTGAGAAAGAACCGCGTCTGTTTCCTTCATCTGCGGTGAATGATCCTGTCACGGTCGAGTTAGCAGAGGGCACGGGAATAGCAGACGATCCGGTCCCTGGTGCCACACTTGTTGCTGGAGGAGCTGTGGAATTCGCAGCAGCTGTTGGCGCTTCAGAAGTGCCTGTGCCAGGCAGGGTGGAATTGGCAGGGGCTGTGGGCAAGCCGCTCGTAGCTGTTCCTATTGTCGCTAAGGTAGAGTTTGCAGGGGCTGTGGGCAAGCCGCTCGTGGCAGTTCCTATTGTTACCAAGGTAGAGTTTACTGGTGCTGTTGGTAGCCCACTCGTAACGGTCCCCGTTTCTGCCAAGGTAGAGTTCGCAGGTGCTGTTGGTAAGCCGCTTGTAGCTGTTCCAGGCAAGGTGGAGTTTGCAGGAGCTGTGGGCAAGCCGCTTGTAACGGTTCCTGTTTCTGCGACGGTAGAGTTTGCTGATGCTGTTTGGAGCCCACTTATAGCTGTCCCTGCTAAGGTAGAATTTGAGGGTGGTATTGGCAGCCCACTTGTGGCTGTACCTATCTCCAAGCTAGAATATACAGGAAGAGAGGTCACTACGCTTGTGCCTGTTCCGATGGGTAATGTTGAGTTGGCTGGGAGAGTGGGCACTACACTTGTGCCTGTTCCTACCGGTAACGTAGAGTTGGCGGGAATAGTGGGTACTTCACTTGAGCCGGTTCCAACAGGGAGAGTCGAGTTGGCTAGAGAAGTTGGTAATCCACTTGTGCCTGTTCCTACAGGGGACGTAGAGCTCGCTGGAAGAGTAGGAATACCGGATGTACCCGTCCCAATTGATACTGGCAAGCTCGAGTTCGCTGAGGGAGAAGGTACCCCAGTAGAGATGGAGCCTACTCTGTTCCCTTCGGTGTTACTAAAGGACTCACTTGAAGTAGGCGATAATCCGGTTGAATTTGCCGTAGGGGCAATTATTGAGCTTGGTGCAGACCCCGATACTAGGGTAGTATTTGCGGAAGGAATTGGTAGTCTACTTGTACCCGTTTCGGCAGGTGCACTAGAGTTCACGTACGCAGTGGCGGTTCCAGAGGGTATTACTTCTGTCGTAAGGGGTACTGTTGCGTTTAGCGAAGGAGTAGGTACTTCGCTAACACCGGTTTCTCCTCGAGCGGTAGAGTTCACTGACGGTGTCCTTGAGAAGGAACCAACCCTGTTCCCTCCTGAATTAGTGAAGGGTATTTCCGACGTCCCGGTGGGGAACGGGCCAGTGAAATTTGCGGAAAGCACCGGAGTTGAAGCTGACGCCGTCTCTGCTGCCGAGCTGGAATTGATGGCAGGAGTTGCCGTTTCACTTGGCCCCGTGGCTGTTCCGGGGTATGTAAAGTTTCCATAACCAGGCGGAGTCAGAGTAGAAGAAATTCCTGTTGTCAGTGGCGCGGTGAAGTTAACTGAAGGAATGGGTATTGCGCTTGTTTCGCCTGGAGCCGTAGCGTTGATAGAAGCGGTGGCTGTTCCACTTACACTCGTTTCCCCTGGAGCGGTCGCATTCAATGAGGTGGTAATTGTTCCACTCGCATTTGTCTCCGCTGGAACGGTAAAGTTCGCCGAGGCGGAGACTGTCCCAGTTATGGTTGTCTCTTCTGGAGCCGTAACATTGACAGAGGCAGTCACTGTCCCACTGATGCTCGTCTCTCCTGAAGTGGTAGCGTTAGTAGAGGTAGTTGCGGTGCCACTGACATTTGTCTCCCCTGGAGTGGTAGCGTTTGATGAGGCGCTAGCGATTCCGCTTACACTTGTTCCTCCTGGAGTGGTTGCATTCAGTGATGGAGTCGGGATTGCACTTGCGCCGGTTTCTGTTGGGGCGCTGGCGTTTGCTGACGGCGTTCTGGAGAAAGATCCCACCCTGTTTCCGCCCGAGTTTGTGAAGGGGGATTCTGAAGTTGCAGTTGGGAAAGGACCTGTTGAGTTGGCCGCCACTTCTGGAACTGAGCTTGATCCAGTTCCTATCGGTAAACTTGAGTTGGCGGAAAGGGCTACAGTTTCACTTGGACTTTCTACTATCAATGAACTAGAGTTTGCAGAGACAGTTGGGGCGCCAGAGGTGGGCAATTCGATAGTAGAGAATCCTGTGGGAAGAACAGCGGTTGAATTCACTTCCGATGGAGGAGCTCCAGAAGGCGAGTATCCGGTTGGGAGAAGGGCAGTCGGTCCATAACCAGGAGGCGACAAGTTAGTGAAGTTTGCGGTAGGTGCTAATGCTCCGGTGGATGCGTATATCGTTGAAAGCGTAGAAGCTGTCGAGTTCTCGGACAACGAGAAGGACAAAGACGGTCCCGTTCCAAGTGTAGGCGCAGTAATAAGGCTTGAAGCACTTGAATTAGCAATTACTGTAGAGAAACCACTGGATACCGCGGTGACAAGCGTCGTGGCAAATGTGGTTACAATCGTAGTCCCGTTAGCCGACTCTGTAGGGAAGGAACTTTCACTTGTGCCCACAAGAGTGGAATTCACCAAAGGGACAGAGGTTTCGGAAGGCCCAGTTCCCACAGGCAAGACAGTAGAATTGTTAGGGGGTGTCCCTGTCTCCGCTGGTTGGGTTGTATTCAGCGACGTCGGTATACCTGTTGGTGGCCATACCGTGATATTCTGGCTTGGAACAGGAACGCCGGATGTGGTGGGCGGTCGGCCGATCCGGTTGCCCTCTGAATTGGTGAAGATTTCCTCGGTAGAGTTTGTTAATAAGGAAAGCCTAGTGCTGTTGCTTGTATAGGTAGGAGGAGTAATCGATGGCTGCTCTGTACCACTTGTTGGGGTTCCACTCAACTCAGAAATAGGACTCGATCCACCGGGTATTTGTGTTGAATTCAGATTCGTTGGGGGCGTAGTGGCTGTCCCGATTGAGACTGTTTCTGGAGCTGTCCCATTTGTGGAGGCTGTGGAGAGCAGTTCTCCAGTCCGATTTGCGTCTGTTATTGATCCACTGACAGCAGGAGTCGTAACGTTCGAGCTTGAAACGGGTGTCACGCTCGCTAAAGAAGTAGCTGTTGCTAGAGAACCCTCAATGGTGCTGTTGCCTCCATAGACAGGGAGATTGACTGAGGGCTGTTCTGTGCCTAATGTAGAGCTTTCAATCAACCCAGAAGTAGCACCGGTGCCAATTGGTAATTGAGTTGAGTTCACAGGTGTGGGTAAGGATGTGCCGGCTGTTCCTGTTGGGGTTGCTTCCGGAACTGTCGCATTCGTGGACGACGAGCGGCTGAACCTTCCGCTGCGGTTCGCTCCCTCATTTGAGAAGTTTTCTTCGCTACTTGATGTAGCATTTATGCTTGGACTTGGAGTCAAGCTTGGCTGCGGAGAAGTCGTAGCTTGGGGGAATTCAGTGGTGCTATTACCTCCATAGACAGGAAGTGTAATGGATGGCTGCTCTGTACCGCTGGCTGTAGTAGCATTGGCAACAGCAGTCTGGCTTGTTGAAGCTTCCACCGTCCCGATTGGCAATTGAGTCGAGTTCACGCCTGCAACGGGCGTGGATATGGGTCGCCCAACACGTTGTCCGTCAGAGTTCGTAAAGACCTCCTCAGTTGAATTTGTGGGCTGGGGAGTGGATTCGGGAAGAGTGCTGTTATTCACATAGACGGGAGGGGTGACCGATGGTTGTTCGGCGGTAATGCTGGAGGTAATATTTGCGACCAGAGTTCCACTAGATGTGGTCTCGGCTCCTCCAGTTGGTAATTGGGTTGAATTGACACCTACAGGCGGAGTACTAACAGAACCGATCGATGTTGACTCGGTGGCCGTTCCATTGAGAGACGAAGACCGACTGAATCTTCCACTACGGTTCGCTTCATCATTTGAAAAATTGTCGCCTGTTGAAACTGTAGCATTTGCACTTAGGCTGGATACAGCACTGGGGGGTGGGGTGGTTGTCAAGTTGGCTGATGGGGGTACAATACCGGCACTTCCGGTGGAAAGAGTTACCTCGGTGTCCCCGGCAGATGTCAGGGAAGTCTCTCCTGAGGCAGACACTGTGGCGTTAATACTTGCGCTTGCAGTCTCGCTAGGTATAGAAGCACTTGAGTTCGAGGGTGGAATGATACCAGCTGAACCAGTCTCGGATGTCACTGCTGTTTCACCTGATGTTGAGAATGCGGATGTTTCACTGGGAGCAGAGGCGTTCAAACTTGGCGAAGGAGTCAAACTTGCCAGAGTTGTCTCGGATACATTTGATGAAGGTGGTGGTATCACACCTGCTGATCCTGTCGATGACAATATCGAGGCTTCTCCAATAGAGGAGAAACCAGCAGATCCATTCAGGCTTGGTGTGGGTGTCAGAGACGATGGAATGGCGCCTGATTCACTAGCGGCAGATGTCGACTCAGTGCCTCCTGAGCTGGTGACATTCGACCCACCTTCAGTAGATGGAGGCGTTGGTGCAGGGGCAGTGCCGGAAGGAGGAATGACGCCTCCACTACCAGTAGAGTTTGCAGTAAAGGTACTGCTACCAAGTGTCTCAACAAGGCTGCCGGATGTTGCAGGTAGAGATCCTGGGATCTCGGTCGCATTCGTAGACGGGAATATGGTTTCTATTCCGGTGCCCCCTGTAGACAAGAAGTCCGAGGTTCCAGTAGAACTGGTCACTTCAGCAGCCCCAGTTGATTGAAGAATGGATGGCAGACTAGTGGCGTTCGAGGGTGAACTGGGAGGAATTATGCCCGCCCCTGACGTTGCATTGACTGTGGCCGTTGAGCCAGACAAGGTCAATGCAGTGCTTTCTTCTAAGGTAGCTAACGCACTAGCCTCGGTGGTAGATTCAACAGGAGCGTTACTGGTACCTGTTCCCAGAGTGGTTGGAATAGTAGATTGACCACCCGTTGAGTTCGCCGTCAATGCTTCTCTAGACGTAGTCAACTCGATCCCTCCGGACGAAGAAGGGCCATAGACGCCAGCAGCTCCAGTAGAGTTAGCAGTCAATGTAGCGCTGGAGAGAACAAAAACACCAGAACCTGTACCTTCAGTTTCGCTAGTGGAAAGTGGCTGTCCTGTAGGAGGTATTACGCCTTCACTCGCTGTGGAATTGAACGTAGCCGAACTTCCGCTAACCGAGACAGCGTTAGAGCCTTCAATGACAGTGCTACTTGGGACTTCAGACGTTGAATTGATACCAACCAACGAGCTTGTGCCTGCTGAGGGAGATTCAATTCCCACGCCGCCAGTAGATGTTGATGTTGCTGTAGAGAACCCAGTATTGAATGCGATTCCACTCTCTGTAGTCGTGGCGGGTATCGTTCCAGGAGGAATAACGCCCGCTCCTGACGTGAAGCTTGATGTAGAGTTCCCGGAAATAACCGTCGTCACAGCACCATTAACAATGGTCGTGACACCCATGAGGGTACTGGTGATGTTGGCGGCGCCACTGGGCTGCGGCTGTGAAACAACGATTGTCCGAGGGATGTTTGCCGTGCAAGACCACGACGTGGCATATTCCTCCCACCACTTGCTGGAGGACGCGTAAAGCTCATACCAACTAAAATAGATATAGCCACTAGCATCGGTGGAGTACTGGGTGGAAAAGTAGGTACGAGATTCTCCACCGGTCTCGACCCTGGTAACAAAACCTGGTGTAGAGATTGAGTACCCGGGCGAGGTGATGGACGCAAGAAGAGAAGATGTATCGACTGAGATGGTTGCTTTATTGAACTCCGCTGAATTACATTCATTTTCGGGCGACGTGGTCCCGGTATGGACGACAGTGACAGAGCCAGGGCTGTTACGATACGAAATGTCTTGCGCAGCGAGAAGACAAGTCCCGGGCTTACCACCAGAACCTGGCGTAAAAGTGGCGGCCTGGCATGCATCTCCTCCAGCGGCATCATTGAAGAGTGTACACGCAGAGGCACACGAGGTCTCGTCTTCTGCCTCGATCGATAACCCCCCGATAGGGCTCGGAGTATCAATAGCTGTATTGCAAAGCACAAGATAGTCATAATTGCGGTTATTTGCAATAAGCTGGACATGGTCATTATCAACTCCTGGGCATCTGAAGGGGATAGCAGTAACAACGGCTCCCCCGGGGCCTGTAGGCGTCGATGTGTTCGATGGAAGACCTGATCCAACTGGCGATTCCGTGCTGGAACCACTAGGAGCCGAACTACTAGGGGCCGTTGATGCTGAGCCTTCTCCTGTGCTTGAGCTGGTGCCGGCAGTAACAGTTGTGGTGGTTGTATAGCTCTTTGTTACTACATTGGTTTGCAAGCGCAGTTTGTATCGGTTTATGGTAGTTGACTGCACTGGAATCAATACAACCCTCAATGACAAAAGCGAACTGATATAACAAAAGATATTGATGTGAAGAGAGACTTACCACTGGAGGAGCCGTGAATGTGGTAGTGGTAGTTGAAGTTGGTGCAACATTCTTACACACACAAGCATTGGATAGGCCGGACTCAGCTGCTTGCCGCTGTGGGTTTGACGTGGAAGTTGGCCTAGGTAAAGTTCCATTGTCACTCTGATAGGCAACTCCACTCTGGATGGCTGATGTTATAACATCGTTGGCCGCCGCGATTTGAGCCGCAAGCTGGGCATCTCGAGGCATAATAGCCGGTGGGGTGACAGTCTCGGTTTCAACGATAGTTTCCGTTCTTACCACACGCGTAGTAGAAAAGATTGTGGAAACCACATCTCCACTGGTTATCTTCGTGCTGAATTTGATCAGCACAATAATGAAGAACTTGGTTCGAATCGGCTTACATGGTAGGAGTTTCCTCTACTATTGAAGTCGCTGGAGGAATCCCAAGCCATATATTGCAGAAAGTTTGAGCGCGCTCTGGTTGGATTTCATCTAACATGTTCGTATACAAGTCCGAGGAGCAATCGTAATCCTGCGCCTCTTGGCGCTTGCGGAAGAACTGTTTGAAAGACCAGCCATTATTAGGGCTACCGGTATCTTCGACTACTCTCTCCTGTGCGGTATCGCTATCAACTCTACGCTGGACTACGCCCGCTTCCGTGACAGTGGAAAAGGAAAGGAGAGCGGCCGAAGCCAGCAAAGGACGAGAGAAGTACATGATCGAGCTCTCAAACGAGTGAGAGATGCTCGGATCAGGTTACTGGATTGATCCCAAGAGGGCTTCCAGGTACAGGTAACAATGCAAGACTCATGGCGAGAAGCTTTATAAGGGGGTTGAAAGACTGTCCCAGTCTCAAGCAGCATCCTGACAGCCATCAAAACGATTCCCACGTTGAAAGATGTGCCTTGCAGACGGGAATCAGAGTACTGATTTGGAGAAGTCCCAACGGGTGGACCGGTTTCGCGTGAGGCGTGAGTGAGGACAATGACCTTGCGTGCGACACCTGCTGAGAATGCTCCGAGGTTCGTGGTTATTCTGAAGTTGAGGAGACAACCCTGAGAGCCTTTCGAGATAGTAATGATAGGCCCTAGGTGGCTTGACCACAACTATCCCCTTTGTGGTACATAGGAATGGTGAGGGCGAGCGCCAAGCTCCCTTGCCACAAACGCGTTGTCACATTTTCCTCCCCTTTTCGAATCCCAATAGGGAACTGTTGAGACAAGGAGAAGGGAGGAGGCGTGTCTAGAAAATGAGAAGTGGCCTCGTGGCTGTAGTACATTAGAATTCATAAGGAGGGGAGCAGGCAGATTGGATTAGAAGGATGCAGGAAGGAACGATTTTGATGAAAACAGACGAACAGCGCTACTATGGTATGACTATGACTAGAGACTTGAAAACAGGTATTGAGTCCTGAGGTTCAAAGACACGTTGATTGATTGGACAAAAAAGTAGCGTAGCCGTTTGAATTGGCAACGGGTGAATCAAGCTGCTAGGTTTGAACATGAAGCATGGAATGGAGCCATGCACGGTCAGGTGTGAGTCAGTGTCTCGAAAAATAGCTCGAGGAACAAACACTCCGGATGCACCGTCTTCAATGGCAGGCGAGTATTCAGGCACCGAGGGTAGCGAGGCAAGTCGTCTAGATAGACTATGTATGGGGAACAGGAAGAGGAAAGCCCCATGACGATCGGTGCCAAGCCTCGTCGGACATTTTCCGTGCCGAGCCGCAGACATCGCATCACATCACTTCAGGCACAACTTCAACGGCCATCACCCAACGTCAACGCCAACCTGTTCGAGTGGCGGTCTGTCGGCAAACTTCTCATTCTTCTTCATGGCTTGTACTTTTTCGTGACTGCTGTCTGATAACTCGCCGTTCACGGACGGGTAGCCATATTGCCTATCCACCTCTCCGCCTCTCCGCCGTCCAACCACCTCCTCCTACTCATTCCATGGGCATCTGCTACTCCTGCCTTGGCCTCGGCCGGCGGCCGTCTGACTCTGAAGTGAGTAGAAGCACGCTACCTACTTCTCCTCTCTCCCAGCCACATAGACGAGCTGTCTCTGTGTTTTCAGCATGCTAACACCACCCCTTGCGCAGCGTTCTGACAGCTCGCACCTGCTTGGAGATGCCTACCAACCGCACTATGGCACCACCCACGCCACCGGCTCACACACCGGACCCCAGCCCGATCCGGACGATATCAGACGTCAGCGGGACGCGTTAGAGCGTATTTGTGCCCAGACAAGCGAGTAAGTGATTCTCTCAGCCTCCTCTTCCGCTCCTCCTCCCGGTCGCTGTATTTTTTACTCCTGACTGTCGCTCATCCCTTGGTCCAGTAAATTGATCCATGTCTCACAACAAGCGACATATACCGACGACGCCGCTAACTCCGAATACCCTCGCTTGTTCAACGAGCGGTTCCCCTCACTCAGAGGCCACACGAGCCGCCCTACTTCCGCCGATGCCGATGTTGAGGCAGAACCTGAGGCCGAGGACGACGAAACGTCGTGGCTGGAGAATGCTATTGGCAAATCGGGTGAAGCAGAGGGCAGCTGGGAGCGTGTCGAGCCCATAGACTCTGGAGCATTAACGATTCAGTTCGGCGACACCTTTGGTTCAGACAGGCGGCAGGCATGGTAATGCGTCTGCAATATCACCATACTAACATAGGTATAGGCTTGTACTAACTTTTCATTGCTTGTTTTACTTTGTTCGACCATTCGGGATTTTTTTGATACCCAAAGGCAGACTCTTTTCTTTTGTTTTGTCCATGTCTTGGTTAAGCATTTGATTTTCGCCCGTTTAGACCATATATGGCTCACGTCATTTTTCCTTGTGTTGTGGTACCTTAATAATCTCTCTATCATCTGAGATATTTCATTGGTGGGATCAGGCACAGCAAATGGTTTTGATGAAAACGGACCTGGTATTGTCTCTCGCCTCGAGGCGGAAGGCTGATATTTGTGTAAATGAGCACAAGAGCTCGACTAGCTAATGTATGAAATACACTATCTTGGATGCTCTTGCAGCAGTATTCAAGCCGCACACCTCATCTTTTCAAGCCACCTTAACCAGTGCGACAGCAACCCCCTCGCTACATGGCCACAGATCGTACACAGTTAATTACATCATCCAAAAATCCTAGTATCTCGCCCTATCACCTCAACCCCTCTGAAGGAGGCACAATCGCCCAAGCGAAGAAGGGACATTCAAGTTGTGTTCATCTGTGGTGTTACAGAGCACAGCGGCCGTTAAAAGGGAGCTTCTCAGACCACATCCAGGCCTATCCAGGGATACATCTTATGTTCTCGGCACGGACCGTTACCTAGTTACCAAATTCCTCACTGTCAATTGTGGTCAATACCCTTGTACCCCGCTATCTCAGGGCGAGAGTATGTGCTGAGAAGCGTGGGGTGCAAGGAGAGCGCCCTACAAAAACCAATCGGTTCCGTAGGTGCTTTGCGGCATCTTGTCGGTTTGTTGGAGGGCAGAAGACTGGTCGCCGGCCGCAGAATGGTTCGCGGCTGCAGGAAGGGTGGCTTTTGCTTTTTCGGCTTCTATTTCTTTTAACTTGCGGGCGGCCCCCTGTTGGGCGACTACAACAAGTTCCCGTTGTTGCTGCTGGTTGAGGTGCTCGAGCTTCATATCGAGGCCGCGCGTGATTACTCCACGGAGCCCAGTGGCCAGGTGATTGTGCAGTTCGATTGCCCATTTGCGCGCTTCCTCTTTGGCCGTGTTGTATATTCCTTCCTGTTCGTCTCGCTCTAGAGGGATGCCTTGGATAATTGTGCCGACTTGCTGGGCAACAAGTGTGCGGATGTTGGGTTGCATGTTGCCAGCCGCAGTCGGTACAGTCGCGCCGTGGGCAGTATCCATTCTCACCCTTACCTGATCCTGTATATTCATCGCCACTTGCTCTGCGGATGAGCGCGGCTGAAAGTGGCGGCGGATGCTCGCTGGGATATGAACAGTAGCTGGCGGTACAATGATGGGCACCTGGCGACTAAGAAGATGTTGTTGGTATGGATTCTGGGGCGTATTGACACCATATGATTGCATGAGCTCGTTTGCAGTAGCATCTCCAGGCGTTCGACCGGTTGTGTTTGGCTGCCTTGGATCGAGTACGGTGGCAGTTGATTGAACAAAGTCACGCATCCTTGACTTGGAAGAAGGCGATCCATGCGTAGCTTTGTTAGATATGTTCTCGTCATCAGAAACAGAACCAGCGCGTGCCTTCCTCTTCTCTCCACGCTGCTTAGCCACAGACTCCTTCGACGCCTCAGGTTGCGCAGATCCAGTGTGTGCCTCTTGTGCCTTCTTCTCTTGCTTGGTAACCTCCATAGCCATAGACTCAGATTGAACCCGCCGCTTCTTCTCCTGCTCCTTCTGAGCCCCCAACTGAAAAGGTCTACGCCGCATAACAGAACCAGAACCAGCAGCCGACGCAGGGCTCTGCACAGTCCCATGTTCCAAAGACTTGCCCTCTGCCTCGCGTTTCTCGAAGCATGGATTGCAGATTTGAAAGGTGCAGCCGGGGCAGCGGCGCATCAGTGACATGTTGCGTTTGTCGCACTCGGAGCATTTTGCGGTGTGGATGGCAACATCGACGAATTCTGAAGCATTTGGTGTGCAGCTTTCGGCGTTGCTTTTGGTATTACCATGGTTACCAGTATCGGGAGTGTGAGGTGTAGTGGTTCGACGGCGTTTGCCGGGTGTGGTTGGGGTGGTGGCCGAGGCCTGGTCGGGGTTGGTTTTGTCGGGGGTAGCTTTGGTGGGAGTAGTGTCTGCCTTTGGAGGGTCGGTATGCTCAATGGACTCGGTGGGCTTGGAGAGAGATGTCATATTGAGCAAGCTATTGAGTTAAAATTAAATAGCTTATCGAAAGGTGCAAGGCCCGGGAAGTAGCAGGTTCAGTGCCCTTTGTATAGCCCGTCGAAAGTGGTGGAGCACCTACAAATCCCAATATCTCTCGAGAGCTCTGCGCAAGTATCACAGCTCAGTGACAGCAGAGACAAGATTGTATCCAAAGATAGATAGTGGGTTGGTTGGAGAGTAAGGCGTTGGAGAGAAGTAGGCACGAAAAGGCAGAAACCCGATGGTTATATCCTCCTACGTACGGTAGGTGAATGGAGGCTCAGTCATGTGACCTCGGGCATTATGGGAAATAATTGAATGGTATACTGCAGGCTATCGTTTGCGTTTGTTGGTCACCGGACGGTGACTCTGTTGTTGGCGGGGAATTGATGTGAAGTGCATAACGCTCGTCGAATAAGCATGAGGAACGTCACTCAGGGTATTGAAGCTAGTCTATTGGTTGATGGTAGTAGCAGTGACAGATTTGAGGTAGCTCGTGAGAGTAGATGCATCGGCAAATTTGTCGTGCGTGATTTGTGAGTCCACATTTTGGGACTTTTGCCTTTAATAACTTCTAGACCAATCATTCTGACTGACTCATAATCCCACAATATCAATATACCCTTCTGTTTGGAACATTGTGCATTGTTTTTGTAAATTGTGTTACTGATCATATCAGTGCTTTGAAGTGAACACAATGGTTCTACGTCGAGACTGATACCATAGCACCTCTTTTTCATACTAGACAAAGTTTCAACTATCGAGTTAATAGCAGGTTATTGACATAAACTAATTTTAAGTCTTTCATTCGTTTCAACACAGTGTGAAATCTCCGCTAATCAAAAACAAGTAGCTAAAAGCCCTACATCCAAGGATCAGAAACGTTTACTGGCAGGGGGCTAAATATTTTCGTTTGAGCATTCTCCTGATGATTATCCTTGGAGTCGCTTTCGGTGTTCGTGTATTCTGAATTTTTCATATCTGTTCAGCTACATGCGCCTCTAAAAGGGCTATCATAGCGTCGTCCCTGCTCTTCACTGCGTAGGCCAGCGGTGCAAGAGGTTCATCCCTTGATCCTATTCTAACCCGACCAGTTGCAAGTAGCATTTCAACGATCCTCCAGTGACGAAACACTACAGCACCGAACAATGGCGTCCAACCACTGAAATTCGCTGAATCTACGTCAACACGGCCAGTGGCAAGAAGCATCTGAACTATGTCCTCACGCCTATACTTGACCGAGAGCAGTAGTGGCGTAGAGCCATCCCTTTGACTCCTAAAATCAGGATCAATGCCATCAGTTGCCAGCAACAATGTCACCATTTCCGAGCACCCCCTAGCTGCTGCATAGTGTAGGGCCGTTTTGGAGTCCTGGTCCTTCGTATTTGGATCAACACAGTTCGTCGCAAGTAATAGTCGCACTACTGCTCCATACACTCCCTCTGTGGCCTTTATCAAAGGTGTCCTACCCCATTTATCTTTCACATCCGGATCCACACGATTTGTCGCAAGTAACAATCGCACTATCTCCTTGTGCCCTCTCTCTGCTGCAATAACCAAGGGCGTGTGACCCCTATCATCTTGCACATCCGGATCAATGTTATCGACTGCAAGTAGTATTTTTACAACAGTCTTGCGGCCATTAACAGTTGCCCACCAGAGCGGTGTTCTGTTCCTAGCATCTTTTGAATCTAGGTCAACTCGCTTAGTTGCGAGTAGAAGGTTCACTACTTTCTCGTGCCCTCGTTCAGAGGCGTATGAAAGCGATGTCCTACGATTATCTTTTGTCCTTGTATCCGGATCAACACAGTCACTTTCAAGCAGTAATCTCACGATTTCCTCGTGCCCTTGTTCGGAAGCGTATGAGAGCGGTGTCCGGCAATTCACTTTCGTCTTTGCATCTGGATCAACACGGCTACTTTTAAGCAGTAGTTCCACTATTCCCTTGTGACCTTTTTCGGAGGCATATGAGAGAGGAGTCCGACTGCAATTCTCTTTTGCCCTTGCATTTGGATTAACACGATTTGTTTGTAGCAGGAGTTTAACTATTCCCTCGTGTCCACGTTCGGCAGCGTATGAAAGCGGTGTTCGATGATCAACTCTTTTCGTGCTTGCATCTGGATTAACACGATCATTTTGAAGCAATAATTTCACTATTGCTTCGTGCCCTCGCTCGGAGGCATATGAAAGCGGGGTGCGACTCCATACTCCAGCCGTTGGGTCTGGATCAACGCGGTTGTCTTTTAGCAGAAGCTTCACTATGGCCTCATGACCATTGTCTACTGCGTCTACTAGCGGCGTCCGATTCCATTGATCTTTTATATTTGGGTCAAGGCCTTCGACAGAAAGTAATAAATCCACCACTGACAGATGTCCGTTCCCTGATGCCACCGACAGCGGAGTTCGACCATTCTCATCCTTCAAATTTGCATCAACAGATTTAATCGCAAGTAGCAGTTTGACTATAGCATTATGCCCTCTTTCCGATGCGCAGGACAGAGGAGTCTGTTTGCGACCTTTACTGCCGTTTGGGTTAACTTGTTTGTTTGCAAGCAGTAGTTTCACTACTTCCTCATTTCCTCTCTTTGATGCTAATGAGAGAGGCGTATGACCGCCAATTTCCATTACATCTGGGTCAATGCCTTCAGTTTCTAGGAGCATCTGAACTATCGTTTCGTCAAAGTGACGGACTGCCCATAATAACGGCGTCTGGTTCCATTGGTCATGTACATTTGGGTCAGAATTATCCTCCGTAGCCAGCTGCTTTACTACGGACTCTAGCCCGAAGCGCGACGCGATCAAAAGGCTAGTAGACGTTCTGGGAGTGGCCGCAAATGACTGTAAACTGTATGGGCTATGAATTCTACACCACTCCCAGTAAACTTTGGACGAGGCATCACATATCCGTAAGACACTAGCTATCGTAGCTTGCTTGTCAATACGGGCTTCTCGAAAATGATCTATCCAGTTCGAAGCTGCGTAATATACCAAGGCATGCCTTTTGGCAGTATAATCCTTCCTGGCTGCTACTAGTTCGGGGTCCGAATCGAGGAGATAAAGATATCGCACGCAGATTTCTGCGAGCACAGTGTGTGCATGAATCATCGTGATGGAATGATGCCAGTTTTGTCCCTGTTGTATGGCCGTAGGAATCGACGATTTTGAGATCAGAAATTCACGAGCCGTCTGATGAAGGAGATAGATCTTTCCACGGGTAACGGAGATGAAAAGTCCGCACCCAGATCTAAGTCTCAACTCGAAATCCTTCTCTTCTTCCATATCGATACTTTCGATGGATTGCAAATTCTCATCCATATTCACAGCAACATTCATTTCTGAGACGCTCAGCGGTTGACTCGCCGCCAATATAATGGCGAGGGCCTTCCGGACCAATGTATCATCCTTTGACTTTTGCAAGATTTGCTCGTATGCTTCGTTAACCGTTTTAGGCATCGTCTCCATGGCAGAGTCGACTCCTTTCGTTGTCTTTTTGAAGCTTGCCGTTTTCAAGTAATTGAATATCAGATAGATCCATAAGTATGTACGATGCTGAACGTTGAGTAAAGTCCTCATTAGGTGACCCCTGACTGTGTCTGAAAGCGATGTGAGCTGATTGACCCGATATCGTATGACTTGATCAACCTCTTTACTGATGCTCTCTGATTCATCCTCTCCTGGAATGCGGATGTATGGAAAGGTTTGCAACAGTTGTTGAAACTCTGAAACGATATCTTCGTATGGACGACTTGTTAGCAGGACTTTGAATCCATTTTTCCTCAATCTATCGCTCCAGAACAAATTTTCTATGTTCCGTATGAGGTTCTCGAATTCCGAATCTGCACATTCATCCAGAGCATCCAAAACTATTGTAATGGGTCCACCGAGTGGGTCTTGGGCAGCCTCTCTAAGGATCTTCCAAAGCGAGCTCGTGGAGTTGATCAGTCCACGACCGTTCGATTTGAATACATCCATGGCATGATGTATCAGAGAAGGCTTCTTCGTAAAGAGTTGATGTAGTAAAGCACAAATTGCTTGGCGAACTGTGTTTTGATCCCGTTCCTTAAAGAAAAAGTAACAGATTGTTGCTGAACGAGGTAAAATCTTGTCGATGAGGAACTTTGCGAGAACTGATTTCCCACATCCAGGATCTGCCGAAACCATGAGTGGTCCAGATTCCTGCTCCAACCATTTTTGAAAGTTCTTATGGCTGAGAAACCACGCACAGGTGCCGTTAACTCGGTCCTCAACTCGGTCTTTATACCATTCATACGTGGTATCTCTGTCTCCACTAGTGAGCCGAAACAGCCGAAGGCACTCTTCTTCTTCCTTGGATTGCTTTTGTTTGGATTCTAGCTCCTGCAAATTGAGCTGTTTTTGCGCGATATCGCGGTGCTGTTCGGCAACCATTTGGAGACCTAAGAGCTAGAATCAGTGTGAGCCAAAACCGGAAGCCGTTATACTGACCTGAAAGAACTGTCTTCTCAGCCTCCACCATTTGCGGTCGAATCCGACTTAAAAGATCTTTCGCATACGCCGCTGCTGACATTGCTGCAAAACCTTGCCAGTCTTCGTTCTTATGGCTATCAGAATAGTCACATATTCCGCGAATAACTAAGCACGGGAATTCGTTCATCAATCCAGCGGCCTCCATTTCAAAACACAAGACTTTCAGCTGTTGGGCAAGCTTGTCCCGGATCAACGCATCTTTCATCAGCTGATTTGCGGAGGCTATAAGACCGTAATGGAGTGTCAAGCTATCGTCGTCTTCAGTTCTCTCCGGGCGGTCAGTGATTTTAGAAGGATCGTCACCACAGGCTGTTGCGCAACTGAGATAGTCACCTTCCGGATGGACTACTGAAGATTGGTATAACCTGTCAGTATATGCCTCTGGCCGTTTGTATTTTCTCCACAGCCTCCGATTCTTGGAGAGAACTTCATCAATCGCTTTCTCCAATTGATTCCCCTTTCTCTCATGTTGAGTCTTGAGTCCGCTCACAGCTTTTCGCAGCAAAGCAGGTGGCGGGCTCAAGAACCTCGTATCTTGAAATTCCCGCCCTTGTATCGTTTTCCCAAAATCATACTGAACTACGCCACTTCTGCCATTCGCAGGTGAACTGACGACCACATCTCCTAACCGTATATCGTGTCGCTTACTTGGTGCACCACCACCAATCCCAACCATCAACCCGATTCTTATATTGGGAAAGCTGTTCAGCATATTCATTGCTACGCTAGCAGCGGAAGCCGTTCCGTATTCGCCATCAGGCAAAACGGCTATGACAACACGATGACCCTTGATAATCCCAAGGGTGTAGTCGTTAGTATCATTAGGGGCCACATGCGCTGGGCCATCGTGCTCTTCGTCCAGAAACTCTTGTGCTGCAACATACTCCGTACTAATAGCGCATATCCAGCCGACAGTGTAGTCCTTTGGATCAGACATTTTATCACACATTCGCTTGGCGCATGTATAACGTGAAGCGCCTTAGAAAGGCTGTAAAGAATTGGTGCGGGTTCCGCCTATTTGAAAGGGGCTTCGGTGTTGCCTAGGTTTCAACGCTAAAACTAATGATCAAATCTTCATTTCTAAAGAAGCAAGTCAAACTTCAAGACCTCTGAGATTTTGGTGAGGGAGTACAATTTGATGAAGGCAACAGGATGATGATATCCCACAAGGCTGAATGTGCCCAACATTTGAGCTGAGCAGGGCAACCCAACCCCGCATCCCTCGCGACCAATCCCACTGCGAATCAAGAGAGTGCCTATGGTATGTATCAAGTAATTATCATATCTTTGACCACTGACTCTACGCACTCTACTGCAGCTACATATAGCTCAATACGTTGCCGATTCTTGAGAAACAACCTTTTGAACCTTCAGTAGACTGATATTATGGCGCTGAAAAAAAAGGAAAGAAAAACAAAGGGTGTTAGGTACTTAGCACTCACTGTCGCTCCAGGTATACCGAAATTATTCTTTAGAATAATGCTACTTCAACCCCCATCCCATCACAGCCGCCATCATACCTGCATTAGTAGAGCGATTATAATGGCTTTGAGTTCGGTTGGTCAGCTTAGGGACACTTCACCATTTCCATTTTGTGAAATTCGCATGGACATGCCCATTGCAATCTGATCAATGTGAATTTTCATTGCTTTATCACTTGAAGCCGTCTCGTCATACAAACCCCAAACCCTAGCATATCCAACTATCGGAAAGCTATACCTCTGTTTGTGACGCCCTCATGTAACGTGTTCTCAATCTATTTGTTTCTATGTTTTGATACATAGTAAACTATCCAAATAGCCCCACAAGTATGCTTACTACCTTCTGAAGTAGACAGCCCATGAACTTATCTATTTATTTCTCATTCATCTAGCTGGTTTCTATTTTCAGTACCTGATGTTCGCAAGGCCCGTCAACTGTGAAAGCTGCGAAACATGTAGTATATCCATACCGTCTTATCTTAACAATGAAATCTGTGGAAAGTATGTTGTAAACACACGTCTGGCAACTTAACCTTACGTTGGTGTCTACTATAGGTAAACCTCATTCGTTTCTTCCTTCCTTCAGCGCAGCTACTCGATAGTATGGAATACCGTCATAAAATAGAGAGCATCTTACATTCTATGTTGCCACCGAACAGACAACAAACACATCACCCTAAAGAGAATCAAATTTTTCCAATACCAACCACCAACCCCACAAATCTCGAACCCCCACCACGCGCACCACAACCAACTAAACCCCTGACACAACGATGCTCTTCGTGCATAAAGCAACCCTAGATTGAAATATAAGCATGAAAACATGTACAACATCTTAATCAATGAACTATGACACTAAAACTACACTCCCATGCACAAACAAACGCCCATTAGCAGCCGCAGAACACGATCAGAAATGAGACATCCCTTCGAAAAGCTAAAAAGCAACTTACATTGAACACAACTCAACGCAGTCTATTCTACTCCCTGAATCTTACATAAACTCGACCTAATATAATTCAACTCACTACCTAAGCAACGCACCTGCATAACACTAGACAAACACTAGCTCAACACCTTCCCCAAATCTTTCCACGCACCAAACAAACTAAACAAACCCAAACAAAAAACCAAGCAAACCAAAGAAAAATCTACGCCGTCGAGCCAATCGAAGCCAAAAAACAAATCTGGATCTGTCTTGCATGATACAAAAATATTCAGGAAAGAAAAAGAGGGTATTGGAGTGAAGTGCAGGGTAAGAAATAATTATTAATTTCCCTAATGGATGGGATGAATAAAATGGTTTGGCTTAGAAAAGCATAGCATGGTATGCGATAATACAATACAACACAACCTAACTAGCATAGGTAGTGTTAGGTATGTATCTACATAGAACGTATTTGATACAATGGTGGAATACAACACACACATATATATACACACTGGCTCTCTCTCCACACTACCAACAATCCACACCATAACATTCAAAAAGTATCTCGATATCGCGATACACATACTCCCCTTTTATTAACATCAACATCACTAGCAAACACGCTCCTTCAAAAACAACAAATAAGTAGAAGAAAAGATTAGAGAAGAGTCTTGATTATTCTTGATTGAGATTCTAGTCTCTAGTAGATGACACAAACAGAAATTCCATACATGTAGTGTACACAGCCTAGACGCATGACCCAAAGATAATCTAGTATTTATACATGGTGAGCAAATCCGTTGACCAATGAATTTACTCACGGTCTGATAGCAATATGATGACGACAACGATGATATCTATACAATGCGCTTACTTCTGCTCTGCATTCGCAGCAGCGTCGAGACGCGAGCGAAGCGGTGGCGTGCTCGTAGTGCGGGGAGCAGGCTTATTCATGATTTGACGGAGGATAGCACGGCGCGGCAACTTTATCCTACTGTACAGAACGCAGGCGCCGGTAAGAAGGGCGAGGGCACCAGCCTGGTGAGAGGCGGCCAACCAGGTGGGCACCATATAGATCAGTGTAGCAATACCAAGAGTGGCTTGCATAGAGACAAGATGGACCATGCCCATCATTCCCTTCTTGGCATCGCGAGGGATCAATGAGCGAACGGGCTTGGACATGCGGGTGTAGGCAAAGAGGGATAGCACTGAGGTAAAGGTGGTCATTGCCAGGATGCGGTGGTCGAGTTGCACGAGAGAAGGGTTCTCAAGCATATTACGCCACCAGAGGTCAGATTGATCTGGAACGTGGCTGTAAAAGGGATCGAACAATTCCTTCTTTGGTGGAGCAAGGCCGAGACCCATCCAAGGAAATTCATTGTAGATCAAACCGGCGTCCAGTCCAGCAACCAGGGCACCAGACATGGCAGTGACGAAGACGAGAAGCGAAAGACCAACAACCGAACCGCGGAACAAGCGAAGGGCAGGGTTCTTCAACGTAGCAATCTTCTCAGCGGCAGCGATGGGATCCTTGAGCATTCGATGTTCCTTGAGGATCGAGAGACCGGTCATGAGCATGGAGCAGTAGACAACGAAGGCGGCGCCCAGATGGGTAGCTAGGCGATACTGGCTGACACGGGGGTGACTACCGGGAGCAAACAAATCATCCTTGAGGCCGCTAGCAACCATCCACCAGCCGATGAATCCTTGGAATCCAATCATGCCGCAAATGCCAACAAGTTTCCATGCCACCGAAGGAGTGACTCTTTTACGGGCAATGAAGTAGATGGTCGGAAGGAGGAACGTAACGCCGATGAAGCGACCCCACAGGCGGTGGGTCCATTCCATCCAATAGATTTGCTTGAATTCTTCCAATGTCATGGTGGAGTTAAGGAGATGGAACTCCGGCGATTCTTTGTACTTGGCAAACTCGCTCTCCCAGTCTTCCTGTGACATTGGGGGGAGGGATCCGGTTACGGGACGCCATTCGGTGATACTCAGACTGGCCGAAAGGTTAGCATAATTGAAACCCATTGTATAGAACAAGCGCCAGTTGGGAAATGCGCATACCCAGACTCAGTCAGACGAGTCAATCCGCCAAAGATGACAATGCCAAAGACACTTGCAGCGCTTCCCAGCAGCCAATATGCAACGCTCTTGCGGGAGGTGTTGGGGAAGCTGCTGCTGCCGGACTTGCCTTGTGTGGCAGCTGCCGCTTCCTTGAGGATTGCGCTTTCTGCTGCAGCGCCGGTGTGAGCGGCGGTTGCGCTATTTCGCAAAGGCTGCGATGTTGATGCCCATCGTACGACTTGGACAATGGAGGACTTTGAGGACGAGGGGGTCTGCGATCGAGTGACGGGAAAAGCGGAGCGGGTCGGGGAATTGAGGCAGGGTCGACAAACAAAGAGCCGGCGAGCGAGTCGCGGGGCCGCGGTGCGCAGCTGGGGGAAGGACTGGAAGATGGAGGCCATCGTGGCCTGGAGAGATTGGGGGGGGAACAAGCGGCGGTGGTGGTGATGAAGCAGTACACGGGTAGGTAGCGAACGAGCTCTCACGACATTTTAATTATGGATTGACATTCTTGGCCGGTGGTTCGACTTGACGAGGCGAGGCGAGGGCAGGCGGGTCTGCTTTTTTCTTTGGGGCTTCTGGCGTCTGGCGCTGGTTCGGCTTCGGGCAAAGGTGGAGCTCGACACCAGGAGCGACCCCGGCGCCTGCCCGTTCCGACACGCCTGGCAGTCGCCGCCAGTGGACAGTCGCTGCTGCCGATGTTGCGCAACGTGCCTTCCTGCGCTTGCCCCGTTCCTGCTAGAAGCGGTGGGTTCTTGGGTAGCTCCTGCCCGCTGTTCCCCTCCGAGCGTATCACTTGAGGGCGCGTCATTCTGGCTCCCTCTCACTGCCAGTCTAACGACTATCTCTACCCGTTTGGCTTGCTCGTGCGTGTGATGCACTTTCCCTAGGCTTGCCGATCCTCAACGTCCGGTGATGCGCTTTCTTTCCCCTTTGCCCTTGCTCGCTGCCTTTCTTTTTCCCCGTACATATTATGTGTCTGCCCGTGTCCATCCACTGTTTTCTTCCCTTCTCGTCAGCCCACCTGCCTCGCCAGCGCGTGGTTTGATACCCCGCTGAACCTTGTTGTGCCTCCACCCCAATCCCCAACACCATCCCAATCTCTATCCCGCTCCCGCCGAGCCTCTCATGCGACCCTGAAGCTGAGCCTCTCGCCGTCGGCCGCCATGCACCATCACGCTGCCACCGACGACCCCAATAGCGGTGAGGATCTGGATCACGAGGGCCCTCCGCAGATTGGCCAACCCAGTCACGATGAGACTGGTTGGACCCTGCATGCGGACGAGGCTGCTGCCAACGATAGCCCACCCAACCCTCCTCATGTCTCCCTCTTCTCCCCGGGCATCTCCGCTATACCTTCTTCCGACGCGAGCGACCTCGCTACCGAATCTTCAACTGCCCATGTGGGCACTTCGTCTTCATTTCCGCCTCCACGCTCGAGGACCACGCTCGCCAGCATTGCCAATATGACGAAGCGCACGGCAAGACTCAAGGTGTCGGATGAACAACCGCCCATCGTTCAACTCCACGCCCAGATCCCGCGCGCTCAGAAGGACGTCGACGATCCCACCACTCCCCTCGACAGTAAAAGGACCAGAGATAACCGCGGTCGCGACTCGACCAACCTCACCACCCTTACTCGTCTCTTTGCCGGCGACACCATGCCCAGCTCGAGGACTCCGTCCTATACCCAAGCCACTGGTCCGTTGTATCTCAGAGGTACGCTCTTACACAGTTGAAATGTGTTTGAGTTTAAAATAACCTGCTAACAATTAATAAACAGCGTCAAGCGAAGCTATACCCTTGCCCGACCACCTCTACACCCGCGGCCTGCTCGAAGGCCGACACTCTGATATAACTGTCATTGCGTTCAACCAGCGATACAACCTACACCGTCTTATTCTCGACCGTGCCCCATTCTTCACCACCGCCTTGTCAGAACCATGGGTTGAGAGTCAGTCCAAGGAAGTAAATCTGTATCCAGAGGAAATCGATTCGAACATAACCCAAACCGCCTTTGATCTGGCTATTAAGAAGCTGTATGGGGTGGACATATCCCGTGAATCGGATGCTGAGGCTATTGGCTTGTTCGCGACTGGTTGCTGGCTGGAAATGCAGGACTTGATTGACGTCGCCATCGAATCCATCCTTCGCCAAATGACGCCTGAGCTGCTAGCACCTCTTATTCGCCTTGTTACATCAAACTACTATGGCCGATCTGGAGACCGCATCTTGGAATCCGCAAAGGCAATGCTCAGTCGTAACGGTTGGGAAATGCCTCTGAAGTACTGGGATGGCATGCCTGGCGACGTTGTTCGAGAGCTTGTGGCTTCGGATGGCTTGTATGTTGATACAGAGTGGGATCGTTGGGTACTCGCTAAGCGTCTTCTCGACCGTCGATTACGGCAATCTGCGGTTGATGCTGGCCTGATTCAACGCGGGCAAAAGCCAATTCCACAGGCTCCTGACTCTCTACGTCTCATGGCTGTCCGTTTTGATGGCGTCTATCGACAGAATGCCATGACGGCAACGCAGTCCTCACTTGAAGCACATTCCGAATGGCTCGCTCTCTACACGAATCCGGATATTGAGCGCATCCTCGTACTCCTTGACGAAGGTATTCATTATATCCATATGGATTATGAGCAACTCGAGTTCATAAAAAATTCACGTGATGTGTTTGGTCTCCCCGTCATGCCCGAGCAGGTCATCTCCAATGCACTATGGCAGCAACTGGCACTTCGCCAGAAAGTTTTGCATGCTGAAGAGTCTGCCCAGGAGCTGGGACTGTCCCAAACCCCTCCTGAGCCAGCGACAACCAATGCAGCAACCAAGATCGAAGGTACGCCGTCGACTAAAGGCAAACAAAAGGCTATTGGCCCCAAATCTGAGAAGGAATCTAAGTTGGAATCCGAAAGCTGGGATGGAAATGGCAGACCCCGCAAGTTTTGGATACCGAGTTCCGATTGCAATATTGTCCTTGGAAATGGAGCAGATCCCGTAATTACGACATCCAGCTCTTTTCAGCGTCACGCAAATCGTCTATCTGCCACTATGCAGCCCGAAGACGCCCAGTGGGCTACTGACTTCGCGTCCACTCCTTTGACAATGGCGCACTCAAACACCCGCATTGATCATCCGCAGCGGCCAATTTCGGCAGGTGGAAGCAATGCAGGTCAGCCGAAGCCGATCTCCTACACCGAATTCCCTCCGTTCCGCTTTTCTGCAGAGTTCCCTAACCCACGTTTCCTAAAAGAAAAGAAGCGAGTATACTCACGCACCGTTTCTTATGCTGGGTCTCTGTGGAATATCTACATTCAAAAAGTTCGCTCGGCGAAGAATGTGCAGCTGGGTGTATATCTCCACCGTGCTAAAGATCGAGAGGCGGAAGACACTGTTCCCAGCAACGGTCTTACACAGCAGAACAATGGCTCTGTAGACGAACGGATTGGCCAGCTGGAACGAGAGATGCTACTTCGTAGTGAGCGTCGTGAGCGCCGCCGCAGTGCTAGGATTCCAATGAACGATCAAACAGCCGAGGAGGATACAAGCGGTAGTGGGGGAGACCCAGACAGCACTCTTGTTTCGACAGGTTCGCGAAATCCTCTTTTCTCTAGCAGCTCACTGGGTCGCCGCCGCAATGCGGCCGCACCCATTCTTTCTGCCGTTCGAAGTTCTTCTACTCAGTTCCACACACAGTCTCTTGCTTCTCCACCCACTGATGGCGAAGCTGCAGATTCTCCCTTCTTCCCCATGACTTTATATTCTCCTTCTGATGCTGAATCCGATGGTTCCGATGACGAAGATGAGCCGGAGGCTGCGTATCCCAATCCGACTCTCTCCAGTCCACTATCCTCGCGCAAGCCTCGTTCTTCCATATCGGTTTTGCCTCCTTATGTAGATGGTCGCCCAACTATCAAGACGTACTTCAAGATCTATAGCCCATCCAAGGGTGGCAGGATGCTTAGCATCTACGAGAGTGCACCTGATCGGTTCAACTTCAGCCAGAGCTGGGGTTGGAAGAGCAGTACACTTATGCTCGACGAGGTCGCCATTATTGGAGGAAATGATGATCTAGCTGTTAGTGACTCATTGCCGATCAAGAAGGGAGACGGTAAGTTGAGATTTATGGTTGTGATCGGAAATTTGTGAGCGTTTTCCAAGGGGGCAAAATGACATCCTCCAGCGGCCTATCTTCATTTACACCGTAACACTCGTAGTTTTGGTTTCTCTTGTTAATCATTAGCATTCGCTATAGACGCACTGGATGCGATTAGGTTGGGCTTTCTTTATTTGTTTTCATGATGGCTAGATTGATTGTTTCCTTTTTTGGATAGCTCTTTGAGATACCTCTGTGTATGTTTGAATTGATTGCAGGTCAGGCGGCGTCTTGCGGGAATCAAGATTGGGAATGGGCGTTCGTTACATGTCAGTGTTCACTATTTATGAGATATGATACATAGTCCACAAGATGGGGCGGGCTTAAGACAGATGTAGATGGATGGCGACGGTCATTTGTAGATGATGTAGTTGATATGCATTTTTGAACATCTTGAGCGTAATAGTATCGCATGGTGTGTGTGGGAGAGAAATATTCATAGTCCGGGCTTAAGCAGATCAAAGATTACCACGTTTCCAGCCTTGATTAATTTTTACTTCCATTCTTTTGATGTGGTTTATCGTTCTTAGATATAATTAATTGGCTATCTAGTTTCGTATTCGTACCGTATACTTTGTTTTTTTTCGTATAATCTGAACTGAAATGAAAGGTTGTGCCATGTTATGAGGTAGAGGCTACTTAAGATGCAGAAGCGGAGTAGTGAGACTACAGACTAGAAAGGGAGTTAGCGGTTTGGATTTGTATGTTTGTATGGATGAGAGTCGGGTATATATGCGTCGTGAGGGGAGCTGAGGCGCGCTGATATGTCGCGGTGTAAGGCTTGGTGGTAATGGAGATGGCGAGGGGCTAATTGGGTGTGGGTGAGGTGTTGAGGGAGAGGTTCGTAGGAGGGGCTGGTGTTGAGGGATTCTATTAAGTATATTTGATGGGTGTTTTGGGGAAGGGAAGGGAAGGGGCAAGGGAAGGATATGGCATAATGAGGATCGTGGAGATGGTGAGGGAATGAAGGTGGTAGTAGGATAGGAGGGTGGGGTAATGCGGATGTGGATATAGTAGTGTTTAGTATATTGAGGGAGTGGGAAGTAATTGTTAAGTTGAAATTTCTTTTGTTTTGGTTGCAGGATTTGTTGTGGCTGGGCTGATGAGATACACAGTATTTTTTTTTTCTCTATTAATAAAGGTAAAGGAAGGCGGAGCTAGTGGTATTAGAGGAAGGGTTTGCAACGATGGACAATTGTTTTTAGTTTCAATCTCTTGCCTTTTTGGATATTTTATTATGGCAATACGTAAAAGGAATACATTTGGAGATGGAGCACGGCGGCAAGTTTTTGGAATAGTCCTGCGGCTTCGTTCTAGGAGAGTAAGTTGAGAGGAGTTATTGAATGCCGTTTTGCTGCGGTCTTTGATGCCCATGGCCGGCGACTTCGAATATCGAGCACGCGTCAGGCGCGAATAGCAGACTGGTCACACTGCAGCATCATGAGCGTATCTGTGCAACCGCACTCCAAATTCTTTTACGGAACGATACCAGATACACGTCACTATTCAATATTAGGATTAAGTAGCGAAGTCAGAATCTCAGTGCAATCGGGGACCAATGAAACTGGAAACGTTCGCCCACCGGCAACCTGCGTCCAACACGTACGCATTCCGTTGTGCACCTGTGTCGGCAAATCTGACAGCGCCACACTTTTCTGCGGTGGAGAAACGCGGCCCCGCAACAGGAAGAGTCTCTTTATCGTATCGCCCGTATCCGGTGACGGAAGCCGAAACGGTGGATATCGCGCGGAGCGGATGCTGCGGTTCTTGATGGGCTTGAGCATTTCTAGACCAAGGAGTCTATGTGCGACCTTGATGCTGCCGGGTCTACTAGAGACTTCAAGCGCGCGTATACTATTGCGGCCGATATTGAGGACGGTGGGGGTGGGGTGTGGGGTGTGGGTAACAGGTAACCAGCACTCTGTCCCGAAAACGGGTAAGAGTTCGGTGAAGGTGGGTATGTGCGTATTTCCAGATTGAGGTTGTACACCTAATATAGCCAAGAAGTTGGCTTTTGAGTATTCATATCTTATGGGCTGATTTTCGAATGGATATTTGCCAGAGTGGCTGGGTGGGTGTTCAGTTGCGAACCTGTTGGATGTGTGGGTAATAATGGGAATTTAGTTTGAGGCGCTTTGAGACTCGATGCGGTTCGGTAGTTGGGCGGGCAGGTCAAAAGTGCTTGTTAAGCATCGCTTAAACGTTGCTTTCAGTAAGGCAGATTCCTAAGCTTTCCATGGTTTGCATTTTCAGTGACGCTGTTCTCCTTCAATTGTGGTGGATGTTACCTCCACTTCGATGTTTACTGCCCTAGGTTCCTTTGCATTTCATCCTTCGCATTTGTCTCCCATTCCAGAAGCATTCCCTCGGAAAACATCCCCCTATTGGTAGGAAGTCTTTCCACGTGATTGCGTGATGTGAACTTTAGGATATATGCACAATACAGCACCCCTGCTCTCTGTGGCTCTCGTAAAAGAGGCATACTGGGGTTTGTTACGCGTCCGAGACTCGGCAAATCGCATGGTCAGGTGGCCAAAGTAGATTATGGTAATTGCTGTGCTGACTAGTTGAGACTTTCGATGAATATTGGACATAACGCGCGTTCTCATGTGGGGACTGATGCTGTGGTGTTGAGGAGAAGGAATCCGCAAGAGTCAGTAAGCACAGTGCAAGGTAAGCGCTCACCACAGAGGCTGAGACAGGACATACCAATGATACCAAAAGTCCTTGGAATTGGGGCAAAGTAAACCCGCTTATGGTGCTCTACAAATCGTTTGAAGTAGATTTACAAACTAGAACGTGGGTGTTTTTCTTGCCTGTGTCTTATCATGGGCTTCTGGTCTCTTACCGCCTTTTTCTTGTGCCTATAACTTTTCCTAAGTAGGAGGGACGGTGCAGTACGGCCTATGTTTCCTGGCCAGTTGTAAGATACAATGTGTATTAGGTACCTGCCAGAGGTATCGTAGATATGATTAAGTCCAATAGATAAAGCAACACAGAGCTCGGTTGGTGGTGGGCACTCACTGCGTTTGTGGGGTTAGTCGGCAAAGACCTACCTACCTAAGAATGGCATACACGCCTGAGTCGGTGCTTACCTTGGGTAGAGATAAGAAGGTCTCCAATTCTGATTTGAGGGAGCCGTAAGGAGCCCCTCCCGCTCGTGCCGCAAATATTCTCGAAATCTTCGACCAGTGGACGCATGCAGCTGTCTCTAGCTGTGCCTTCAGCTGCTGGGACTCCTGTCCCAATTCTCGGCAGACAGTTCAAGAATAGGGCGTCCTCCGTGTTTGCTCATGCATGTACGTACTGTACGTGGTATATTGGTTGCCTATACCTACCCCTCCTGTCACACGTGGCATGTGCTAGGCTAAAGTCAACCACATACTGTACGTCAGGTAAACAGTCTAGTACTTCCAGGCCCGTACTCTAACCTTGTGGAGATCGTTGCCCAGCTCGGAGCGGACCGAACTTGTAGTATGTGGAGTCAGTCAGTTGAGGTTTGATTGCTGCTACTGGATGAACGGTGGTGTGATCATTGGGCTGAAATCGGATTGGAGCCTTTAGATGCAGGAAATTGCGGCACAGCGATGAACAAACGACTCGTTTAATTCTGGGCATACCCTTTGTTTTGTGGAACTATTAGTTAGAGAACTATAGCAAAACAATATACAGAGCACTACTTTCAGAAAACGGGAATTCACTGGGTCCTGGGGTGAGCTGACATCACGAAAAAAAAACCAAGGGTGGAGAGACACCTAGGTGTATGGTTACGATTGGAACCCTTAATCTAAATCCCTGTCCGAATATATGCAGGCCGCATCCAAGGGCAACGGAGTCATTCGATGTTGGAAACAGAGCAAGAACAATGTTGACATTGTTGTGATAGTGAGTAGAGAATCTCGAAAGACTCTCCGCAGCTGTATTGTATAGAGTATAAAGTATAGCATTAGGATGATATAGACTCAGTTAAGCCAGATTCAAAGGACTGACAACAGTTCGACAGCTTCGCGTCTCGCCCCATGCACCTTCAACTGCTTAAGTTCCAATGTGCTCCTCCTGAACCGCAGTGGTAGTGTGCTCCTTCTCATGAATCACACTCTCGAGGACACGACCCTTTTCAGTGGCAGCATGGCCTCCAACCAAAGCGGCGTCCCCGTCAAAGTGCTTAGCGATTTCCTCGAGAGGAGTGTTACGGGTCTCAATGTAGAAGAACCAGACGAAGACGAGTTCGAAGGCAATCCAGACACACTGTGAGATGTTTAGTATAGTTATTTGATCGGGCAGCGGCTGATAGGAAACTTACGTAGACAATGTAGTACTTCCAAGCAATCTTCTCCAAAGCAATTGGGTTGACATAGGTGTTGAAGAAGAGCGCAACGTCAACCATGGCAAACATATAGCACATGCCCTTGGCGCGGATCGAGAAAGGCAAAATCTCGACAGTGTAGCCCACGAGCAAGCCCGACCAGGCAATGTTGTAGAAACCATAGTACAGGAAGATCATGAAGACAACGGCACTTCCGTTGGCCTCTACCTTGGTGGCAGCAAATCGCTCTGAGCAGATTGTCCAAATAACGAAGCACATGCACATTCCTCCAGTTGAAATGAGGAATAGACGGCGACGTCCGATCTTCTCGACAAAGAAGCCTGCGAATTTAAGTGGCCGAACATATTGGAAGCAGGGTCAATTGTGGGGAGCTTACACATAGTAATGGCAACAAGCATGTTCCAGATGTTGAGAACACCGTTGATCTTAAGCTGCATGTCGGGGTTGGTAATGCCAATGCTGTCAAGTACACCAGTGATGTAGTAGGACACGAGTCCGTTACCTGACCATTGGGAGAACAAACCGGCAGAAATCAAGATGAGCAACCTGTGGCGATTTCCCTTAGTCTTGAACAGTTCAAGCCAACCAGTAGAGTCGGCTTCCTTCTCAATGGCAAGGGTCTCCTTGATTTCTTCGAATTCAAGCTGGACAACTTCGTCATTGGCATTTCCCTCAGCATGGACCTTTGCAAGAATGTCTAGTGCCCTCTCGGACTTTCCCTTAGAAATATACCAACGTGGGGATTCTGGGACGAGCCAAACGCAGGTAATCTGCAAGATCGAGGGAAGAGCTTGGACGATGGAGGGTACGCGCCAGGACCATTGGCTGGCGATGTTGTTGGTACCGTAGGTAAGCCACGCGGCAATGATGGAACCGATGTACCAAGTGGTGTTGTACTAAGCAAATTAGTAAGTATTCATGAGAATTTCTCTACAATAAAAACTCACAATAGTAGTGAAAATAGCACGATGCTGTGGGTGGCAAAGCTCAGTAATGAGAAGAGGGGCTGAGCCGTGAGCAATGGCAACACCGAAACCGAGGAAGAAACGGGCGGCAATGAACATCTGAAAATTCACAGACGCGCTCTGGAGAACGACAGCGAAGATCATGATGACAGAGCCAACAAAGATACCCCAGCGGCGACCCAAGCCGTCGGCAATGTAGGGAGTAATAGGCAAAGCGAGCAAGGAACCGAGAAACATGATTCCAGAGAAAAGACCCTTGATGCTACCAGAAGGATCATTCATATCTAGTTTTTGATCAGCAAACTGAAACAACTATGCACAGACGGTTTTGGATGTGCGAGCTTACAATCTTTGAATTGCTCCAAAGAGAGAAGACCGTTAACCATGGACCCATCGTAACCATTGGTGGCAGAAGTCAAGATAACAAAGAAGAGGAGGAAATAGGTCTTCCTCAAGTTTGGAAGCTTGAACCAGTTGACATTGGAAAAATCTTTGCCGGCCACCCGAAAGTGGCCCTTCACAAACGAGGTATCCGCCATGGCAGCGATTGATGCTTCGGTTCACGAACAAGAGCTGTTCTAACGACAGATGATAAGGGTTTCAACACAATGGTGAGATGACCGAAGCTGAAGTCTCTTCTCAGAGGGCAGCGACATTTAAACCCTAGACTCTGCAGTTGGGCACATGGACACCGGGGCCTGGCCCGAAGTGAGATTTTACCCGTTTTCTGTTTGGCCATCACGAGAGCTTCAGCACATCTTTCCAGAAGACACCCCTCCGTTACTACCACCCCCGCCATAACTGCCAGTCGAGATCGGGGCCAAAGTTTCGACGGGTGAGGGGCCAGGGTCGGAATCCAATGGATGTGTTTTAACGGGGAAGGGATATCTGGCTAAAAAGGATATATGGGCGCTGCAGCCTCGGCGCCAAAAGTCCAATGGGGTGGACTCGTCCCGGCGATCGCCACATGGAATTAGGTCCACTTGTAGTTTGCAGACCTCAAGGCGTTCCTGCACAGACCAGAAGAATGGAATTCCATTACGAGTGTCTTCAGACGTTGTGAGATGCCGCTGTCAGCGGCATGTTGTCGCCGGGTCAAGGGAACCCCAGATTAGAGACACCTAGATCTATATTAACTCTCCTCTCCGGATAGGCCCTGACCAGAAAGGTCGGTGTTAGGAAATTTCGTATATTGAGCCACAAGTACTATAACCTTCAGTGTAAGCTTTCTGTTTCTGCTGAATTGGTAAATACCACAGGTAGCCAAGCAATTTCCCCAGTATCATTTCACCAAACCGCTACGCTGACCATTACGCCAGTCGTGGGGGTGTTGATCACGGCACTCTTTTCTCGATCATAGGCTTTTCTGTTTTCATGGGAGTCGCGGCACGTAATGCCGTTCATCTCTGACCCGAAGACTGGGGATCCCACAGTGCAGCGTGTCTTTCGTGCAACGATGGCTGAAGCCATGGGGTAACTGGCCACTCGTGGGCGAAAGTGATCTCTTGTCATCCACAAGCGGCTAAAATTCATGGAACTGAAGCACCATGAAAAACGATACGGTGCTCCAAGATTCACCAATGAGAGGGAAGTCAGGGTTCAATCTTGGAGGTGGTGGAAATTCAATCGTTGGCTGACGCCCGTTGAAGCGTACCTGCAACCATGGCGCCCTTTTGCTAAGTCGGGATGAGAATAAGCAACCTGAAAAATGCTCCACGTGATTCATCCACATTTGATGCACCCTATAGCCTTCAGGCCGAGTATATATGCCAGCTTGAGGGCAAATCTATTATATCTAACCCATGGCGTCAGCGATGCATTCACGAGAACCAAAAGAATGCATACGGTTACTACTGATTCAGATGCTGTAGCGAGCTCGTCGAGTGATTTAAGTGTTTCTGGCTGGTTCTGCCTTGGTCTTCTGCCCCTCTTGGGCTCTGGCCAAGATATCTTCGTATCCTTGATTTGAGCAACCCATGGTTCTTGGGAATCCCCGCTCCTTGGGAACATCTGCTTTTCCAAGTTTTTTTGGGAGAGGGCATCCTGGTTAACTCCATAGATTTTGCTAGATGTTTACGCTTACTCAGGGAAGGGTGCATGTAATCCTTTTTAGTACCTGGAAGAGGTATAACATTTGCATAACAGGAAAATAGAATTGTTTCTTAGTGCAAGTGGTCGCCGTTCAGCAGACAACAATCAGCCTAGTGTGGGACTATATTCTGAGTACATTTGGATAGCCTCACTTTCTGAATCTGAGAAACCAACTCTGTCCGAATGGATTTTGAATGTGTATTTTACACGGCAAGTATTCCCAGTGGCACACAAGGGTGTAAATTGTGAGATTATTGAGTACATTGACTGTACTACTCGATGCCGATTTCCAAGCGAGCGGAGTGATGCATAACTAACAATGCTTTTTCGAAGAAGTGAGAATTCCAGGATGATAATTTCGACTCCTAAACTTAAGGTAGTCTGAAATGAAGGCAATGCATTAGGGTCAGATGAACTTCTTGCCAGATTGAATTACAGTGACATAGTCAATGAAAATGAAAAAAATCTCAGCTTTGTCCAGTTTTCATCACGATGAGAAAAGAAATTTTGGGCACCAAGAATATAAAAACCGAGTCTATTCTAAACCAGAATCAGCTACCATATTAGTCTATCTAAAGAGCGTTTAAGAAGTAAAATGGAACAATTCTAATTTCAAATGCAGGAGCATTTGACAACAAAACATTAGGTAAATCCGAAGCGAGATTAAAGAGAGACAAGAACCATAATCCTAGAGCTCAACCCCATCCTAATAGCCCCTCTCAGTGCATTGCAAGTTGAAGCCGTTCATGTTTGTAGGCACAGCAGCGTTCGGGTTACCATCTAAATCAGCCCAAGTCTGACGGCCATTGAAGTTGATGATGTTGTTGACATTCTGGAAGAAGCAGTGCGTGTTTTCGGTGTAGCGGATAAGCTGGGCCGAAGATGCCATGATGTTGCCGTCCTGATCGATAGGGCTATTACGAAAGAGATCTGGGATGTTTCGTGCCTTGCCGTCGAGGGGAACAGTAGTCGAGGCGAATTTTCCAGTCTTGTCGTTCGTCATAGAAACGGTAATTTCTGGAATTATGCCGTTGCTGGTTGGGGCAGCGCTGATTGCGGTGGCAAAGATGAAGGTGATCAAGGCAGCGGTAGACTTCATTTTGATAGGTTTGAATTGTTGATTTGAATTCGTGAATGGGTTCGTTGAGTGTGTAATAAGAGTACAAGAGAGGAGTGGCTGTTGGTTGGGCCGTTGGTGATGATGGTGATGAAGGTGATGAAGGTGATGATGGAAGTATTTCGACGGTTGAGTCTCTGCTTTTTATATTCATGAGGCCAGTTGAAGCTTCTTGATGGAACAAGGCATTTCCTACCAGCTGAAATTGAAGCTACACCGAAGTCAGAAGCAGAGCGTCGAGAGCTCCCACCTGAGGCTCCGCTCGCCGAAAGTGCCGGTGAGGTTCATCTTCAGCCTCTGCTACGCTTCTCTGCTACACTCCTCTTCAGCTTTACTTAGGACCAGCCTGCTGAAGTGCTTAGACTGGAAAATCTCAGGGTTTGTTAGGGCGCAGTTTGCTTGTGGAGATTTTTCGACCGTAAGATTCTTGTTTGGGAATGGCCTGGTGGTTCAGCCCCAGCTTCACCGCACTTCGGCGCAGCTGTTCAGCTTCCCCACAGCATAGGATCATGCCACAAAATTTGAGCCGCTTTAATTTGAACAGCCACTACTCGAGTGGGACACCGCTCAGAGTATCCCAGTACGATATCCAACATCCCAGGAATGGAAATACACAGGAGCGGTTTTCGGATTGCTCAAACTGCCTAGAATTAGCGTAATTATTTGCAGCTCCCGTTCATGCTGAATCTTGTGTGTATACAAAACTTAAGACTGAAGAATCGTGTCGGAAGACTGGCCAGAACCAAGGTCTCTATAACTTGCATCTCTTTTGGCTATCAAGCAAGATGCTTCTTGAACATGTTTGGTGAGAGGGACGCCATTTGCACTGGCCAGTCTCTTTTCCTGTAAGTAACACATTAAATCCTAGAGATTGTGAATCACCCTTGAAACACTGGCTTCTAGAATACGAGATAATTTGCTCTAGGTTACATTTATGAATGCATAAATATAAATATGGCAAGTAAAAGTGCACTGACCCCCATTCAGTTCGTTTTTCTTTAAGATTGATTGCACCCTTCCAGTTTCAGGGTAGATACATATGTTGCCGTGTGTACTATTGGAGAGTTGTCATCGCTCACGCGAACGGCATAAAAATCTCAGCTCTTTTTTTTTCTGCTAAGCATATGTTCTGCTGAGTAAAGTAGATATGTAAATAAAACTCCTCCAAATTGGGGCCGAATCTCTTCCAGATAATTGGACCAATATTTATCTATACATGTAATAGCTTTCCAGAGATGTCCTTTGTACATTTTTGGTGGCTAGTTATTGCATACCATGTTTTCGTAACTCTTCAATCTGAATGCATTAACGATTGGTGCGGCATCAAGAAAAAGGCAAAGTGAGATAACGGGTAGCGTTCAAAGAATCTGCGTTGTCTGGAATCTGACGCGTTCCCTTTGCTCCATGCATCCAGTTACTTTTTGGTGTTCTTGAATTCTAAAAATATTGTATCTAGTATTGATACCAAGCGCATGATCAAATACCTGGAGCTCACGACAGAGTAGTCTAAGCAAAGCACTAACGCCAACTAGAAAGAACGCGGGACGGCAATCTTCACTTCCAATGCGCTGTTCTCCGAACGAATCGCCACTTTCTAGCGCCTAATATTAACTAAAGAGGGACATTGCCACAAATCTCCTGGCAAAACATATATGATAGAGATCTGGCAGGGATGAGAGGAAACCGAAGCACAACGCAGATCATACCCCGCGTCGATGGAGAACTACCCGAACGCTTCCCCGCATCAACTGTCCAGTGATTGAAGTCATGCCGAAACAGGTAAGCCGAGTGCACTTAATGTAAGGTTTGTGGCGATGAAAACAAATGCTTTATCGATTTGAGTTATCCTGCATCTTCATAATTATATGATTCTTGCTGAGCCGAAGTGGTATTTATCAACTGAAACATTCCGGAACTGTCCTTTTCTTAAACTCGCGATATAGTATTAATTTGTTTTGAATATCATGTCTCCATCAAACGATATCGACTCTACTGGGTACGGGGAGGCTACTGTGGATGGCCTCTTGAAGAAGGAGTCTAAGCCATCAGCACCGTCGTCACACTCCAAAGAAGATATGCAGCTTGTTCTACAAAGCTTCAGATTGCTGGTCGCGGATCTCTGCCAGCAATTTGGGATGGGTAACACACATTGGCCATAAACGGCATACTACATGATTTGCTGATGTTTTAAAGGTCATCCTGGATCCGCAATGGGCATGGCGGCCATTGGAGTTGCACTGTGGAAATACACAATGAGGTATTCTCCTCATAACCCGGATTGGTTCAATAGGGATCGGTTCGTGTTATCAAACGGTATGTTCATAAAGTCTATCTCATAAGGCATGGTCTAATCATTCATCCAGGGCATGCTTGCCTGTTCCAATACATGAATCTATATCTCTCTGGCTACAAAGCCATGACGTGGGAGCAGCTGCTCTCTTACCACTCTGAACGCGCTGATAGTCTTTGTCCCGGCCATCCAGAGATTGAACACGAAGGAATTGAGCTTACAACTGGGCCTCTGGGACAAGGCATCGCCAACGCCGTAGGACTCGCCATGGCTACTAAGCATTTAGCTGCTACATTCAATCGACCAGGGTTTGATGTGGTAAACAATCATACTTGGTGCATGGTCGGCGACGCTTGCATGCAAGAAGGAGTCGGCTGTGAGGCGTTCAGCTATGCAGGTCATTTGAAGCTGAACAATCTCACCGTAATTTACGACAATAACCAGATCACATGTGATGGATCAGTTGACCTGACCAATACCGAGGATGTGAACAAGAAGATGGAAGCTTGCGGGTGGGATATCATCAATGTTGAGGACGGGATCAACGACGTGGACGCGATTGTCACCGCATTGGAGAAGGGACGCGATCCAAATAGGACGAACCCGCTTTTCATCAATGTGCGAACCATCATTGGGGTTGGCAGCGCCGTTGCTGGTAAAGCTGTGGCCCACGGAGTACCATTGGGAGTTGACAACGTGTCTGAAATGAAGCGGTCTTATAGTTGGGATACCGAAAAGAAGTTCCATATACCAGACAAGGTAAAGGAGTTCTACTCGGAAATCCCAAAACGGGGGAAGCAGTATGTGAAAGAGTGGGAAGATCTTGTCTCTGGCTACAGTAAAGTGTATCCAGATCTCGCGAAAACCTTCCAGGACCGCATGGCTGGCAAACTCCCAGATAATTGGGAATCGATGATCCCCTCCAGTTTTCCTTCAGATACAACGCCGTCCCGAAAGTCCAATAACCTGGCGATTAGCAGGATGCTCGCAGAGATTCCAACTTTCATCGTCGGTACTGCCGATCTCACTCCTTCCATAAATCTTACCTGGAAAGACTACGAGATTTTCAACCCCCCCGATCTGAAGCCTCTATCCGGCTCCCAAGGCTCATACAAGGGTCGTTACATCCACTACGGTATCCGCGAGCACGTAATGGCCGCAATCGCAAATGGTCTAGCAGCCTATTCACCACGCACCATCATCCCAATAACCTCCTCTTTCTTCATGTTTTACCTCTATGCAGCACCCGCGGTACGTATGGGCGCTCTCCAAAAGCTGAAAGTGATTCATGTGGCAACACACGATTCAATTGGTGCCGGCGAGGATGGCCCGACACATCAGCCTGTAGAGCTAGCCGCATTGTACAGAGCTATGCCCAATATGGAGTATATTCGTCCTGGAGATAGTGAAGAAGTAGCAGGGGCTTGGAAAGCCGCAATCGAATACGAAGGTGGACCAACAATGATTAGTGTCAGCAGACATGGGTTACCTCAGCTTCAAGGGCTAACCAAACGACAAGAGGTCGTCAAAGGAGCTTATGTGCTCAAGGAAGAAAAGGAAGCCGATGTCACCTTGATGTCTGTTGGTGCGGAGCTAAGTTTCGCGGTCAATGTTGCGAAGGAGCTTTCCAGTCGTTCGATTGTGGCGCGCGTGGTTTCTTTCCCGTCGCATAAGCTGTTCCGCGAGCAGTCGCTAGAGTATCAGAGAAAGGTCTTGCGCAGAAATGAGGGAATCCCGGCTGTTGTCATCGAGCCATATGTAGCTCTGGGCTGGGAACGGTATGCCGATGCTGGAATCAACATGAGAGGATATGGGCATTCTCTGCCAGGAAAGTACATTTATGAGCACTTCGGTTATACTACTTCTAGTATGACTAAACGCATAGAAGAGTATTTAAAGGATTGGAAGGGTGGAAAGATAGGAAGGGGTGAGTTTGCAGAGCTTTGATTCATGGTCTTGATACATGATAGGTGGAATGAAAGATGGATAAGTTTATGAGTGGCTCAGAAAACTTTTGCTCTTCCCTAGTCTCAGTTTTGTATTCAATGTGTTGAGGTCTGCTGATGTGGAGTCGGAAATTTCTTGATTAGCAAGGATTCTTGTCGTATGTCGTTTCATCATGCTGGTGGCGTAATAAAGAGGAAAGGATGTGGCAAGAAAACAAAAGCAAGAAACGCCTCAACGGTCTTCACTTCGACCTGTAGCTTTGAACGAACCCTTGCGTCGCAAGCTTCTTGCCCTTGCATAACGATCAACATATCTCTTTCCAACGATGGGTATTGTGCCTACGATTACCCCAACGGAAAGGAGCTCTCTACTGCTGCAGCTCAATATTGTTCCAAAACTTAACTGACGACATAAAGGATTGAACCAGGGTTCTCGAACCAATCCCCATCTTTCATGACTCCATTATCTCCAGATTATTCCCCACCGGATTACCCCCTTAGGCAAAGCCTGAAGACTCACTAAGCGGCCAAGTCCGCTCAGCCATAGACGTCATTGGCTCCCCGCAACACTAAGACGTATTCCCCAGACTGAATACTGCAAGAAGGATGGTTTGACAACACCGCAAGTTTCCCGCCATTTGATTTTTGGGATGCGATATGAGTCCTGTGACTAGACTCGGCCTTGGTTCCGAGCGTGGGCCAGGGTTGCTCTGGAGGTTTTCCCTGGTTCTTGCAGGCTCGGCGAGGCATTTGGTTCTTTCAAAGGAGTGCAACCTTGCGTTACACAGGGCAATTTACCCACCAACGGCCAGTTCTCGCTGTGTTTTATGCCGATCGATGATTTTCATAACCGAGGAAATGCGATCGAACACTCGACATGGGTGGCATCGGATGTGAAGTCGGGTGATGGCATGGATTAGATATAGAGTCGTCGCGCAGCTTTTCTTAGTGCTTGACTTTTAAGAACCGCTCCACTCCTGTCTCGTTGGCAGCTCTTCGACAAGGAACCGGTGTGAGGTTGCGAGAGAATATATTGACAAGATGTTTAAGACACCACATTTCAATTGGTACGGGAGAGGCTTCAAGCTGAGAGCTGCGATTACTATCGCTTGTCAGCTGGCCTTCGTTCTCTTCGGTTATGACCAAGGAGTCTTCAGTGGTATTGTCGGCAACCCAGATTTCCTGGACACTTTCAATCATCCATCCCCAGGACTAGAAGGAATCATTGTCAGCATTTACAATCTTGGATGCTTTACAGGATGCATTCTCAGCTTTCTGTTTTGCGAAAAGACTGGCAGAAGGCTTGCTATGTGGATTGCCATGGTCTGGATCATCGTGAGTTATCAGAGGTTGTTGTATAATATGCCAGAAGCTTACCAGATGTCAGGTTGGGGCAATTCTCCAAACTACAGCATATTCCGTTCCACATATGATGATTGCGCGTTTCATTACCGGGATCGGAACTGGAATAGAAACTTCCACTGTTCCAATGTACCAATCGGAATTGTGTGAGGCCGATAAACGTGGTCGATTAGTCTCATCTGAACCGCTTTTTGTAAGTGTTAAGACCGATCTATAAACTTCCAGTACTCATTTTGCAGGTTGGTGTTGGAATTGAGATCGCGTACTGGTTCGACTATGGCATGAGCTTCACCAAAGGCTCGATCGCATGGAGATTGCCAATCGCATGCCAGATGATATTTGCCATCGTAAGCCTAAAACACATAATTATCGCAAAATATACGCTAATCAAAGCAAAGCTCGTCATAATTATGGTATTCGGTCTCCCAGAATCCCCAAGATATCTCTACAAACACGGCCGCAATGAAGAAGCCCTACAAATCCTCTGCGACGTCTACGACGGCACGCCCGACTCCCCCAAAATCGCCAAAGAGAACAATGACGTCTTGGAAGCATTGAAGATCGAAGAAGAGCACGGGGAATATAAATGGAGTCAGCTTCTCAAGCGCGACAAGGTTCAGACCGGACGACGAGTTCTACTTGCCTACGGAATGCAGTTCATGAACCAGATGGGCGGAATTAATTTGGTCGTCTACTATATCACTTCCGTCTTAACTCTCAATGTCGGTCTTACTAGGAATCTTTCTCTTCTGCTCGGTGGAGTTATCAACCTGATGTTCTTCATCGGGTCGTTATATCCCACTTTCTTCCTGGATAAGATTGGAAGACGGAAGCCTATGATGTGGGGTTCGTTTGGATTGGGTGTCTCTATGATGCTGATTTCGATTCTTCTCAGCATTCATGACTCGGATGGAAATGTCTCCAAGAAGACTGCTTCCGCGAGTGTTACATTCTTCTTCACCGTATGAGCCCGGCCCTGTACTCGGAAGAGGCCTGCTAATCTATTTCTAGTATATGTTGATCTTCGGTATGACAGCAAACTGCATTCCCTGGGTCTACGTACCCGAAATCCTTCCGCTACACGTTCGTGCCAAAGGTACTGCTGTTGGTATTTCAGCAAACTGGATTTGGAACTTCTTCGTTGTCATGGTAAGCCACTATAACAAAACTTATAAAATTAATCAAATTGCTAACTCTTTCCTAGATAACCCCAACACTACTCAACAACCTCAAATGGAAGGGCTACCTAATCTTCATGTGTTTAAATTTCTCTTTTGTTCCTCTAGTGGTAAGAGCCCTTCACCCACCCCATCACCAAGCTGTTATTAACGATTTTCAGTTCTTCTGCTACCCCGAAACTTCCAATCTTACCCTCGAGGAAATCGACTGGCTCTTCTATGAAGGCAATGTCGTTCGAAAGAGCCTCAAGGTCCAAAAGGAAGGTTGGGGAGACCAGGAAGGCTGGGGCAGCATCTCAAGGCAAGGCGGACAGGGTCATAGCCCGGGCGTTATGGAGAGCGGAAGCGTTTCGAGTGAACATAAGGTGGAAACAGCGGTGGAGAAGACCGAACAGACTTAGGATTTTGATGCGTTCGTTAACGAAGTTTGAGGCCTTAGAAAATCAAGCTGCTATGGGTCACTTTAATACATGGGCTCTGCCTACTACGAAGACAGCCGAAAACATCACATATTACATGGGAGTCACTCTTAAAATAATTAGAAATTCATGTTAAAGTTCACTATGCGATTTTCAAACATTACATCTTTATATTCTACAAGGATCTAAATTTATGAGTCGTAAAGAAAGCCTATCGTTTGCTTTGATTAAAAAATATACCTCTGCGTCTGAGCCATAGTGTTCAACAACTGCAGAACATCTTGTGGAGTGGCGCCAAAACTGCCTATATTCGATTGCTGCTGCACAGCGTTCCCGTTGTTCCTCCTTCCACCTTGTTGCCTGCCATTATGTTGTTCACCAGCATTGTGTCTGGTATTATTGCGTCTGTTATTGCCATGTCCGCCATTATGTTGTCCATTTGCATTGTGTGAAATGTTATTGTGTCTGTTGTTGTTGTGTCCGCTTTGATGTTGTCCGCCCGGATAGTGTGTAATGTTGTTGTGTCTGTTATTGTTGTTTCCTGTGTGATGGTGTCCGCCGGCATTGTGTGTGGTGTTATTGTGTCGGTTATTGCTGTGTCTGCCATTATGGTGTCCGCCAGCATTGTTCCCGCCACCTTGTTGTCTGCCACCATACCAATTACCACCAGCAGTAGCAGGACCAGTAGCAGCCGTAATAGCTACAGGAGCTGCCGGAAATACAGCAGCAGTACTAGGCGCATAAGTAGCAGCACCAGCACTATTTTCACCAACACTATGACTAAACCAACACTTATCCCCCCACTTACAATGCCCGGTCCTAAGAAAGAACGTACACAGAACATTCGAAACATCTTTCCTGCCCTGTGCCGGCTTCTGATCTGCGAACCCTTCAAAACCGAATACAGTTTCAGGAGGAACATATTCCTCCTCCTCCTCCTCCTCCTCCTCCTCCTCCTCTACCGCATCAAGCTCACGGTCTTCTTCCACAAATGGTCCCGGCCTTATAGAATTAGACTTCCTTGAATTGATGATCTGATCGAGTTCCAAATCGAGTGAAGGGTGGATTATGCCTTCCATTGGAGGCTCATTGTTGGGACTGGTGTCGAAGGGGTTCTCCGTTACGGTATTGAAAGGGGTTGGTGTGTTGGATGGAAATGTGAATGTAGGCTCAATGTCCATGTTTTCGGGCTCAGGGGTACTCTCTTGGCATATGCTCATTCCACTAGGGTATTTTTGCTGCGCGAATGGCTTCGGTGGAGGAGTTGTGAGAAATTGTTGCGGTGTGGTTTGTTGAAATGTCCATGCGGGCTTGATTGCTGGGACGAAAGGGTCTTGCTTGTGGAAGGGATTTGTGCTGGTCGCATTGTGGTGGGATGAATTCGTGGCATTTCCAAAAACATTTGAATGATTTCCAAGAGTATTCGAGTTATTACCAAATGGGCTCGCTTGTTTGGCAAAAGAGTTGGTGTTGGTGGTCTGTTGGTCTTGAATCGCCGGCTGCATAGGAACTGGCACCGTTACCGGTACTTGTGTATGCGTCTCCATTTGAGGAGGAGGAGGAGATTGTGCCTGAGCAACAACAGGAACTTCCTTCGCCCTAGCCTCCGCCCTTTCCGCAAATTTCTTCTGCTCTTCCGCCAAAGAAATCAATCTCTCCGTCACCTTCTCTTGATTTTCCGAGAAGCTTTTCATTGTTTTAGTCAGCTTTTGCACCTCTTCATGGAGCTGCCTATCCGGTTGATTACTAGCTTTCATCGATTTGGCGAGCGAGAGAAGATGTTCGTTTATTTCGGCAATAGGTCCGTTCTGTATTGTGTCGATTCCTCTGTTTATCCTCCTGTCGATAGAGTCTGCTAGTCGCTCGACTGCCCTGACGACGCTTGCATCGACGTCTAAGCTTGGTTGAGGCGCGACTGTGAGTTCTGGTATCTCGCGTATAACCACAAAGTTGAGATTTTCTGATGGTTTGGAGTTTTCCACAGAGTGATATTTAATGACCTCTTTGCCCGCGGCCTTTGCGCCAGTGTTGTCACCACTAGGAGTTTCGTTGCGACTGCATTGTCGCAGGCGTTGGACCATTGCGGCTTGTCGTGCCCTCCATTGCAAATCATTCCTCTCGACTTCGCTCGCGAGCTGAGCAAGCCTTTGATCCTCAGCACGCTCGGCTTCTGATATCGTTGCCTTCGGGAGCTTGATTGGATCGAAGATAGATCTGTTTGGCACAATCCGTACTTGTGTACCGGGGTAAATCTTCGCCGCTCTGTTCGGCGTTGCGAGTTTCCTTTTCTTGGAAGCCCCCGTTCTTGTCCCCTGGACTTCTTCGACAAGAGAAGCATTAGGGGAGGTTGCTGAAGACTCTGAGATATCCGAGTGATGGCGCGATGCTTTGGGGGAAGGCGAACGCTGTGATAGATCGAGACTCGATTGAGATGCATAACTTTCCGCACTGTTCACAGATGCTTCAGATACGGGAGATTGTGATACCACCGGCTCTCTGGGGCGACCGGATCTTCTCTGAGAACGAGGTGTACGCTTAGGACGGTTACACACCGTCTCTGAAACAGCCACTTCCTCATTCTCCTCAATAAACGATCCTGGAAGCACCCTCCGTCCCTCATTAGCCAACACAGGACCCATGCGGCCATCACGTCCATATCCATGACGTCTTACAGGCGACGCTGTCCCCTGTTCATCCAACCGAACTCTTGCATCTGGCTGTCTTGACTCCTCGTCATCCGCCCCACGGCCCCTCTTGTTGAAGAGCCCCTTAGTAACATCAAGCGCCTTGATAACAAATCTGGAGAAACTCATTTTCGAACGTAAGGTATAGTATTATGTCGTGATATGGCGATTTGAAAGAGGGTGAATCTTGGAGATAATGGATTTTGAAGATCAAGAAGAGTGAATCGTAGGGATAAAGAGGATTGAAAAGGTAAGTAACTTAATCACACTGTGCAGTCTATGACTTTGTGTGTAGATAAAGGGATGGGTTGTTTGCTCAGTTGGTTATTCGAATGTCTGAGGGCGTATTGTGTAGGGATTGACGCCGGGATAATAAGCAAGCAACAAGCAAAGATTCTCCATTGTCTGCTCGCGGTGAATGTGAAAGACAATGATATGCTATTCATCGTTTATTCACCGTTGTGGCGGATCAGCAAACGTATGGTACATGTCGCTTACATGCTACCATAGGTAGGAAGTGCTTTCAGGTAAAAAAAAAAATAGCTTCAGCGTATTATTGACAATAACTCAGGTGTTTATTGTGGTATACAGTTCAGATATTTTATGACATGGGACGTTGCATCCAAGAGTTTTCAATCAAAAGTCAATTCAATGTGCTTACCCCTACATATTATAGAGTAAGGTCTACTAGGTCTGGTTGAGTCATGGCCCTAAGCGGGCGGTAGCAATAAAGAGAGTAGGTTTGCGTCGCCTACAAATCCACCGCAGCCCAAACTGCAATAAAGCCAAGGCATGAGACCCAGCAAACAATGTATACACTATCATAGAACTTGTTCCACGCTCACCAGGAGCAGATATAACAATAGTACTAGAAAAAGGGATATCAACGTATTCATTCATTTTTCGCTCTATATATACACGTTATTTTTTCCACCATCACTCATATCCCAATGCGTTTACACATTACCCAACATTCAATCCGCTCAAAAAATCATTTACAACATCATGAAAGCCGCAGCAGCAGCAATCACGCCAGCACCCATCACACCGGACTGCAGAGCAGAAGCGGCACCAGTCTCCCCCGGAGAAGGAGCACCGGTACCAGAGGGCGAAGGCGAGGTGGTGCTGTTTGAAGTGCCGTTGGTAGAAGGCGACGTCTTATCAGTGGTAGAGATCCTACCATCCAGCTCAATTTTGACGGGGCTCTGAGTCAAAATGTAGTTGGTAAGGACTTGGTCCTGGGTGTCGAGAGTAACAAAGTCCTTAGTAGGCTCGAAGAAGTTGTCACCGCCGCCAGCGATGAAGTCAAGAGTGACAATCTTGTACTCGGTTGAGTTGTTGATTGGCTCGTCGTTGATCTCAACAGAGATGAGTCTGGTGTTGTTGGGATTGTTGGGGTTATACTCGATTTTGATGCCAGTGCTGACCTGGACGAAGGAGGTTACTTCCTCGCCGTTGTATACACTAATTTCGGTGAAAATACCCTCCAGGACCTTCCAGATGTCCTCACCCTTGACGGTGAGCTCGACGATGGAGTTGCCGAAGGGGAAGGAGGTAAGGACTTCGCCGCGAGTAATGTCACCTTCGTCAATGGTGGCGCGGATACCACCAGCGTTGATGAGGGCAAAAGCGACATCCTGAGAGCTGTTCTTGCGGTAGGCAAGCATGGCGTCCGCCATAAAGTCACCAAGAAGGCACTCCTGCTTCTGGCAAGTACTTTGGTCCAGCACAACCTCGCTCTGTCCAAGGACCTCAGCGGCAAACTCCTCAAAAGGACCTCTCCACTCCTCAATTTGATCCTGGAGTTCTTTGTCCTGCTCTGTGGTGTTGGTGATGTGGATGGGAGCACCATGATAAGCAAGGATCTTGCCTTCAGGGTCGTAGGTCACGTCGATGTATCCAACATATTCACCCCATCTGTAGGCAGTGACAATGAAGACTTCCTCACCATCCTTGTTCTTCTTAATGGTGGGGTACTTGCCCTCAGCGTCTTCCATGTTGCCGAGCAGGGTGTGAGAGTGGCCTCCCATGATCAGCTGAAGACCGGTGGTCTGCTCAGCAAGCTCCTGGTCCTTTTCGTAGCCAATATGGGTAATAGCGGCAATCCTAGTAATGTTGGTCGTTGACTTGATCTCGTTAATGGCGTTCTGCACCGCCTCGATAGCATCCGAGAACTTGGTGGTCTCATCAGGGTTAGAGATGCTGGGAGTCTCTTCGGTAGTGACGCCAATGATGGCAATACCTTGCTTCTCAAAGATGTGGTACTTCTCAATCTTCGACTTGATGTCCTCGTTCTCGGACTCAACGTTTGCGGCAACAACGGGGAAAGTCAAGTTTTGCAGGAACTCTCCGAGCTCGGCATCGCCTCCGTCGAACTCGTGGTTACCGAGAGTCATGGCGTCGAAGCCCAACTGGTTAATCGTCTCGGCGATCTTCTCGCCACCGTAAAATGAGTAGAAGAGGGTGCCCTGGAACTCATCGCCAACATTCAACCAGAGGCTGTCGTTGTACTTTGGTCGCTCCGTATCAATCACATGTTTGATACGAGCGTAACCGCCGTAGCATCCTCTCTCAGGCCTCGTGCAGTCAGTACCAGAAGAGCTGAATTCGTCCAAATGGGAGTGGACATCGTTGACATGGAAGAAGGCTAGAGAGGCGTGTTAGTATATGCGGTGGATCTTGATTTCTGGGGAACGCCAAAAGCCAATGCTTACAGATGTTGTAGTTTCCATTAGCATCAAGCCCTCGCTTTGCCAATCGTCGACTGTACAGCACATCCTCTGACTGGGAAGCTCCTGTAAGCGCCGAAAGGGCGACCAATGGCAATGTTCTTGTCGTGAACTTCATCTTTGCACCTCAAGCAGATGACCAGAATTGTCGAGAGAGTCGTTGCGTCTCACAATCCCACAGTCGACCGAGCAGACAAGGAACCCGGCCATTGCGGCGTGGGAAGCTCTTATATGCTGACGATGAGCGACGGACTACTCCGAGCTGCATGTTTGTGGGAGGCTTGGCATATGGCTTGGCCAAAGGCTTGGAACGATGCACATGCCTGTTGGGGTTTGGTGGTTCCCGTTCCTGATAACAGTGCACCAATCAAAATCACACGTGCGACTCTCCTCTCCTCGTTCCCTCGTCCTGAATGTCGCCTCTGCCCGCTGGGCTCAATCTCTCATCCGGGAAATCGGGCTGAAGGTGCAGATATGGAGAAGACGACCGCTCCTCTGGATGTCCGGCTCTGCACGTGGGCTTCAGGGTCCTTGGCTGTCGTGAATGTCTACAAGACCTCCAATGAAGCTTTGAAAGCAGGCTCCTGCAGCTCGTATATTGAAAAGGGAGCACTTGTACATGCTCAATTACCTGCTGACGCCGTTCATGTTGATCCATGGCACCGTGTCCCGGCAAGGCCTCTTCATTGGAGGCATGCCAACGCGTCGTGACCAGACAGACATATCTGCCATATGGGGCCAATAACTCGGTGTTTCCGATTGTTACCAAGGCACAATCCCCAATTCAGTTACTAGTCTCTACTAAATTGCAAGCTTCCATCACATGCACTACCGCCTCCAATGTCTTGCTTCCCGTTTGACCTTGAAAGTACTACACATGTACAACGCCTATCTCTCCCTCACTACAAAACTTTCCCAATCTAGTGGCGAAGTGCACCATATTAAAAATCTCATAACCGTTCCTCTCCAGCACTAGCTCGCGGATCAGTTACCCGCACATGTGGCAAGGTTATAGCCGCGCACGGATATCAGTCTACACTGAGCAACAATCTCCGACGGTGTATCTATAAGGCCGTTCAAAACAATGACAAGACTGATTAGACTCAGCTCCAGAGGCCTGGATTGTGGTTTTGGCTCTCTCTCTTCTCCGCTTAAATTTCATACACACAGTACAAGTACTACTTGTCAACACAAGTGCAACAGTCGGTTCCCTTCACCTAAACCTATATGTGCAATGGATATGTGGTTTGCAATAGCCGATCATTACTTATTCAACAATGACTTGAAATGGCCATGCCATGTCTCTACGCATGAATTATCACACACCATCTACGTCCTCCCCGCAAACCAAAACTAAGCCTACCAAAGACCCCTTCGGCGAGCACCGACTCCCCGGTCTCACACATGCGCCACACGGATAGTCTTACCAATGTCGCCTAGTCCTTATCATTCTAGGAAGATCATGTAGCAAATACATCTCACGGGTAAAAAAAGAAAGGATCGTATACTGCCATCGCCGAGGCTATGAGAGATCCTCCAGGTATATTACTAGATGTATCATCGATGATCTTTACAACGTTATGAAAGACGTGATGGCGAATCGGAAGCCTGCCGTAGGTAGAATGTTTGCATTTGTGGAGAATGCGGAGAAATTGTGGGGGCGTTGAGGAGTGTAATGGGAGCAGCGGAAGTATCCGACATGCGGTAATGGTCGATGCAGAGTACCCCATTTAGCCAATCCGATTGTCAGATTGTCGGCTATTATGAGCAGCTATAGGCAAAGTTGCTCGATTAGTGTCCTATGTTGAATCACTCGAATGTTACCCGCAAGATTGATATTATAGTAGAAACTATTCATTTTCTACCTGTTTTCAAGCCGTCATGCGAAGTTTTGAGAACAAACTACTCATCTATGGGGTATATCAATCAAAAACCACCTTCTTTCCTTGAGGTTTCATATCCAACTTCTTCTCCTTCGCCGCCTTCGCAGCCTGCCAACTAGGATGTAACTGACCCACATCGTCTCTCTTCGTTTTCCTCTGTCCCAACGGAACCGCATTCTCCCCACTTCTTTCTGGTCCGTATCCTGTCTTCATGCCGCGGGGGGCTCCACCTTTGCCTCCCTTGCCAGACCCCCCTTTTCCACCTTTTCTACCTCTGTCGTCACTGACAGCACCTCGCTTGGCGTCCCAGCCTTTGTTTCGTTCTTCTTTTTGGAGATGCTTGGCCTTTTCGCCATATTTTTGCTCTGCAATCTTCTGCCGCGCGCGTTGGCCACGTCTGTTTTTGCGCGGAGCGAAATCAGTGTTGTCTAGGTCCGAGGCTTCGGATTCCGAGCCAGAGAAGTACGCCGCGTGACTGAGAGATGGAAGAAATGTAGATGTGGAGGGTTTTGCCTTGGGCGCTTTGTCTTTTGCCTTGGGAATAGGTATAGATTCAGAATTGGACTCCGATTCCGAATATTCGGCTGCGTCTGAATCTTCAATGATGCCGCTGTCATTCTCTTCATCTTCTCCCTCACTACTGAAATGGTGGAACGAATCAGATTCTGAGGGCTCGCTTGCAGCTTCCAAGTCCGCATCAGGATCATGTTCGCCTTCGCTGTCAATTATACTTGGTGGTCGGTCATCCTCAGAGATCGATGCATCACTATCCTCGTCTCCAGATGATGGCGCCGCGATCCGTGCGCTATAAGAGGCATAGATATCGTCGTCCCCGTCACTGAACTCCTCAGCAGACTCATCCTCCTCTTCTTGGATTTTGGCCTTCTTCTTTTTGCTGCTTGTTTCCTTCGCCTTTCCACTTGTCGTTTTCGTGGCCGCATCACCGGCCCCAACGATAATTTTCAAGTCATTAATGACCTCATCCACAGAATTCTTGACTGCTGCAACCTTCCACAATCTCGCCGTTACATTTAATGTAGCTGAATCCTTCTCTCCAGCCCCTTTCTCGATTTCCTTTGCGCTCTGTGGTATAGCCTCATATTCCCTCAAGCTCTTCACCTTCGCAATTGTCTTGCGTAAATGTTGCTCAGCCAATTTTGGAATATCCAAGCCCTTTAGTACTGCGTACTCAGCGCCCAATCGCTCTACTGCCTTTGTGTCATTCTTTTGCTGCGCTGTTTTCTTGCGCCGACTGTGCTTCTGACGTTCAAAGCCAGCGCCTAGGCGGAGAGCGGCGACGATAGGTTTTTGGGCGGCCGCAATGCGTTGGCTGCAGAGCTTTTTTTGACGAGAAAGCTTGCGATCGGTAGGGGCAGAATCGTCCGAGGGTGTCGGAGAGGGCTCAGGGCGTTTTCTTTTCGGCATTGTGGGCGCCGTTCAAGTGTAAGACGGGTATTGTGCGGGCGACGACAAAAAATTTTGGATCTTTGATCTTTGATCGATAGTCTCGAGTAAAACTTCCCTTTTCGAAATAGTCCGTGCATTATATCACGTGCGCAGAAATCTCCACGCGCAATTCTCGTGAATGAAACATCATTCTACGTGTCTTTGTACAATGCCCCTTTACTTTCCTATTTCTACTAAATGCGCAAGTCACTATGTAGAGGGGCTGATTCAATAATAGCTAAGAAAAGCAGCATCTCATCATCACAAAAGAATCCCCACGCATCTCACACCCCCCAACCATACTACGCAATCAGCCATCCTCAGCGCCACTCAAAACACAGCCCATCTCAAGTTATTTAGTCACTCCCTTCCTTAGACTTTTCCTTCTCGTATTCAGACGTCTCAGGAAGCCAAGGATGTCTCTCCCCTCCAACTGTACTCTTCCCCGCATTCGGCCCGATACTTTGTTCCCCAGGCTTCTCCCCAGTAGTAGTACCCGACTTCACGTCCTCAGTCTGCTGCACATTCCCCCTAATCTTATCCCCCCTTTTCGTCATCCCTCCATGTTTCAAATGCGCATCTAATTCACCAGGCGCGAGTTTTCGAGGGTTGTCTGTTGGAGGGATGGTTGTGGGGGCTTGTGTGATGCCGTGAGTACTGTGTGTTGCTGGGCGAGTATCTAGACGGGTATTTGTACGGGAAGAGTTTCGCTGGTGGCTCGAATGCGACCTTCCTCTGTGTTCGGCGCCTCTGGTCCGCGGTGGGAAACTTGTACTTGGCTGTGCTGAGGAATAACTTCGATTTTGTGGCTCCGTGCCGCTAGGAGCGGTCGACCTTGAAGGGAAGCCTGATCCTGTGGGGAAGCTTGTGCTTCGTTGGTTGGTAAAACCTTACATCCATTATTAATATTGCGAATCTTGAAAAATTTCATCTTTATGCTAAAGGGGGCAAGTGTCTTACTTCCAGGGTCTCCTGAGCGCGAGCTCGAAACCCTTGTGCTGCTGCTACGACTGCTCCTACTCTTCTTCTTGGACGTTGGAAAGCATAAGCACCCTGAAGGCTCTACGTGAGGCCGCACCCATGCTTTTCTAGATCGTTCTCCCATAAGTACTAACTTTAGTTGTTGATTTACTTTTTACTTTCTTGAGTCCTTGGAATTGTAGCCTCTAATAGCTGTGTTCAGTGTGCAGAATATGGCCGGCATTGGAGGTAGGCATAGTTAGCTCTTTTGTGAGCTCCATTCTTGGGAATCTTAGCCGTCATTCAATTTACTGTAGGATTGACGTGGAAGTAATGAAGGCGTCGCTCATTCACAACTAGCATATCACAGTCATGAGTCACAACAGCCATCTTCGCCTGACTGTAAGGGCCTATAATTTCATGTCAATGACGCGGGAAAACAGCAGGAAATTGGATTTGATCACACAATTGAGAGCCTCACTGTATAGCAGCACACATTGCAAAATCTCAGCATCCTCAAGATTAAATTTTGAGTATAAATTCGTTCCAAATATATACAACACGATGTCTATATCGCGAATCCAGTATAAGCCACTCATATAAAACTATATAGTTCTTACTTACGGGCGCTTGGGTACTGCCAGTCTTCTCCAAAAATTGTTTAGTCCCTGAACAACCCAAGACCCTCCTTCCTGCGTGTGAAAATGTGCATGAAGATGTATACAACGACACCAAATCCCAACATGCCAGAGATGACTCCGAAACCCATGAGGTACTTGGGCTTGTCCTCAGCAGGAAAGAGGTAGGCACCATAGATCTGCGCCAAGTTGCCCATGGCATTGACCAAAGCCAAAGCGATAGCCCTGACTTCAGGCTCGAGAGCACCAAATGACGCACCAGCGAAGGAGAGAGACACCGCATTGGCAGTCCAGAGGCCAGCGGCCATGAGGACGAGCAGAGCATATCGGGCGGTGAAGTTATAGATGACGCAGACGAGGATAGATGTTACGAGTGCGAAGGCGAGCCAGGCCGCGATAATGAGGCCACGGTGGTTGGGAACGCGATCAGCAAAGATGACGGTTGCGGCCATGCAGACAAAGGCAACTGCGTAGATGGGGACGGTCATGTACTGAGCTTGGACGGTGCTGGTGTATCCGAGGCCATTGACAAGAGTGGGGTAGAAATAGGAGAGGGTGGAGGAACCGACAATGACCTTGTTGTCTGTTAGCCATATATTCCACCTTGCAGAACCTTTGATTCAAACTCACCATATAACCCAGAATGAAACCGATGACACGTGTGTCCTTGCAGGCGAGAATGAAAGATTTGCCCTTCCCAAGCTTGGGGTGGTCAGCTGAGTTGGTGACGACACCGCCTTCCTGAAGACGAGCAATGGCGATCTCTCGCTCGCGATCAGTCAATCTCTTGGTGTTGGCTGGGAAATCGAGTAGCAGGAATCCAGAAATGACAGCCCAGCCAATGGTGGCAAGACCCTCAACAATGAACAGCCATCGCCATCCGCGGATGCCATGAGCACCCTCAAGGCCTCCAGTAATGGCGCCAGCAAGAAGACCGCCAAAAGCGCCAGAAAGAATGGCGGCAGACATGTACACACCGAACCTCTTGGACTGTTCCTCTCGCTTGTACCAGGAAGAGATGATGAGAAGAATACCAGGGGCGAAACCTGCCTCGAAGACACCGACGAAAATTCGAAGAACTACCAGGTGCTTGAAGTCATGAATGGCAGCCATAACGCAGGTCAATGCTCCCCAGATAACCATGATGATTGGGAGATAGATTGAAGGCTTGAAACGGACGAGAATCATGTTGGAAGGGGGTTCGAAGGCGACATAGGTAACGAAGAATACCACCAGAGCAATCGAGTATTGGTTCGAAGTGAGTTTAAGGTCGTTACCCATGCCAGCAATCTTTGCATTTCCGATGCTGTGAAGCTGGTTAACATCGTTTAAGATGTCGTCTGAATATATCAATTTGATACGTACTTTGTTCGGTCCATGTAGGAAAGGAGGTACATGAGCCAGATCGTTGGGAGAAGATACAGATCAATCTTCTTGACAAGGGCCTTCTCTTCCTCGGGCGTCCATGTTATGGTCGAGGTGACCTCAACGTGCTTTGTTCCATTCATATCTTTGCAGTCGACAGCGTCAACAGACTCCTGTGGCGAAGACATATTTGGCCCAATCCACTGATGACAAGGGTGCAAACGACGTAGTGACTTCAAAGAGATGAATCGGGGAAAGGTATAAACAGAACCACGATGCTGGAATGATGAGGTTGATGGACAAACGGTGTAGTTTTATAGCAAATGCCTCCTGTGTGATCAGGTTTTGGTGGTGTTTCTCACCGAAAGGCTTAGTTGCCCCAGATTCCTTTCGGCCCTACTCGATTTACCCCAGCCCGTCGCAGCTGTCGGCTCCTGGTGTCAACCAAGGTCAGCGAACAGCACCCAGAACATGGGGTAGGCGGAGCCGAATGCGGGTGATTGGTTCGGTTCTCAAGTTGAATATTTTGGTATGCCCTAACGTCGAGCCAAAAGGGGTTGAGTCGTACCTGTGCCGAGAAGGTCTACCCTCGACGCGACGACATGCCCGTTAGCGACTGCTCGCCTGAGTAAGAGAAGAATCTCGTATCAAAGCTTACTAGAGTCAGGAGAGAGCCTCGCCTCGAGGTAACTTACTCGTCGTGACTGGTTGTGGCTCGCTTCGAGGAGTTCTCGTTCCATCGCCTTTGGAAATCCCCACAGAGAACGGTACCCCACTGAATTCGCTCGTCTCGTTGCCAGCTTTGTTCGAGTTTGGGGTTAGGCAGGCGCTAAACCCCCTCTAAAGAAAGTACGAACTACCACCAAAAGGAAGTCTTATCGGCAATGCCCGATTTGGGGTTGCCACTTCCTAGTTTTGAGGGGATATGGGGTCGTATTAAAGAGTCGTTGCCCTGCACAGATGCGAGCCTCCATCACACACTCGATTCGTTCTTCCATCTCCTTCGTTAGCCTAGAGCTTTTTCTGTTTCTTTGTCACAATGTCTCCGTCTGCCATCAACCCAGATGCCGTTCCGGCTCCTGCCAGCGGAAGCGGCACTCAAGTTGAACAGAGTGTACCGAATCCTGTGTACCTTTCCACTGAGCCGGGCCCCGACCACGACTGGAAGATTACCCTCAAGGGCAAGATTATTGCCATCACCGGAGCGAACCGAGGCATTGGTTTGGGTATTGCGACTGTCTGCCTTGCCAACGACGTCGATGAGATCTACTCTCTCGACCTCTTCGAGCCCGGAGAGGAATTCCAGGCTCTTCAGAAAGCATACCCCAAACGCCTCAACTACCTCCACTGCGATGTCACTTCTGAAGAGAGCGTGTCTAAGACCATCGACCAAATCGTCGCACAGTCGGGCCGAATCGATGGCATGGTCGCCAACGCTGGTATGACCAAGCACCAGCCAGCCTTGAACTTTGACCGTCCCCAGCTGGAACAGCTCTTCAACCTGAACGTTTTCGGTGCATACTTCTGTGCGAACGCTGCTGCGAAGAAGTTCATCGAGCTCGGCATCAAGGGCTCCATTGTCTTCACAGCTTCGATGACCTCGTACCGACCGAACCGCGCCGCTCCTTCTGCCCCATACGGTGGCACCAAGGGAGCTGTCCGCAACATGGCCCACACCCTCGCCATGGAGTGGGCAAAGCACGGCATCCGCGTCAACTCCATCTCGCCCGGCTTCGTGCGCACTCAGATGACCTATTATGTCGAGAAGGCTCCGGATTGGAACTTGAAGATGCAGTACTATGGTGGCATGCCCAGGTTGGCTGACCCCAAGGAGTTGGGTGGGGCGTACGTGTATCTTCTGTCAGAGGGTGCTAGCTACACTACTGGTATTGATATCCCTGTGGCGGGCATTGTTGGTGCGTGGTAAAAAGGAGTTCGCTATGGCAGGATACCATTTGAAGAGTCATTATGCATTTATGGTGTTATTTGGTGTCTGGGTGGCCTTTTTATGACAGTAGCTTTTTGAAATGAATACCAAGACGACGTTCATGCTCTCCAGGCTGTATTCAGCAATGAGTGTAGATGGCTTTTGTGCTGTGTTCCGTTTGTCCGTGAGCGAGTGTTTGACAGCGGAGATGGGCGATGTTGCAGGACTGGACATGTCCGCGACCCCTCGCTGCATGTGGTAAATACGAGGCTCTGAGACGCGCTCCCAGTGGCTGCTCCCAGCCTCTCGAATCAGGGATGTGCATTCCGCCGATCGACTTGGACTCGTACAACCTGCGCAGCCAGCCTGGCCCTCAGCTTTTGCAAACTCTTCCCTCAGCCCACAGCCCACAGCCCACGGCACACGGCACACGGCCTTTGAAACTAAATCACGTGTGGCTCTCCCGCTTTTCTCCTCCCGAGCTGAGGTTTTGTGGGGTTGGGGTGGGCCCGGCCTAGCTCCCTGCACTCAACTCCGCCAACGGCAAATCAGCCTTCACTCCTTCTATTCCCTTCATCCTCGAAGCGGCAATCTCCTCGACGCGAAGTCATCCAGTATGTGAAACGTTTCTTGTGATGCCAGTCCCACCTACAGGCGTTCCCAAGCCCCGAAAGCCCCGTCCCTCGCGTGCACGCGGTCTGCGGACAACCACAGGCTGGTAAGCTCAACACCTTGACGCATGCGCGATGCCTATCAACACTCCTCTTTTGGGACTCGCTTTCGGCTATTCGGATATCCCGGAGACCGTGTCCTTACTGCTTTTCTTCGGCCTAGCTCCATCTTTGGTAGAAGGTGCCCCGTAGTAGCTTAATACTGATGTTGACAGTTTGACATGCCGTAAGAGAAGAGTCAAATGCGATGAGCAAAAGCCTCGTTGCGCTGTCTGTACAAAGTCAAGCAGAGACTGTGTCTACGGCTCTGCCACCAATTCAGCGGGGGACTCGGGGTCCAACGAACAGGAGGGTTCACAACAACAGTCGACACCATCATCAACTTCCAATGCACCTACCAGCGCTCCAGCCAGTGCACCATCTCCACAAACCCGAAAGCTGGCTGCGAGTGAAATCGACCCTCAGCTATTCCTCAATTCTCCCGAGTTGCTATTCGACTCCCCTTTGACTACAACCGCTTCTCTTCCATCACCCAACTCTGCTCCATTGGAATGGTACGATCTTCTTGCTGAAGATGCTATCAATAACATTCAAAAGTAATTGAATACTTTTCTGCTTTGAGATTATCAAAACTTATTTCCACATAGATACAATCTTGGCTTTGACCAAGGAGCGTTGTCAAGAAGGCAAAGCCCCGTGCCAGACACACCAAATATTGACCCTGAACTGCAATCGCCAAGTCAGGTAGCTGAACCATCCACCCAGGAACCGTGGAATTCGTCTGAGGTTATACCCCTGAGTGATGACGAACTCACTCTTTTCCATCATTATGTAAACGTCCTAGGCCCTGTACTTGACCTTTACGACCCGATACGACATTTCTCTACTGTGGTTCCGCGATTGGCAGTCCACAATGTTGGTCTACTCAAATCATTACTTGCAGTCGCTGCACGGCACATGGCACTTCATTCCGATACCCAGCATCAGATTCCTACAGTAACTGCCCAAACCCCCGCCTCGACCATAAGTGAACCCAGCGGACTCATAAATCCACTCGCTCAAGTCGCAACACAGTACTATTACGAAACTCTGCACTATCTATCCCAAAACCTTCTCTATCCGTCTTATAACAAGTCTGGAGAAATCATTGCCACCGCTCTGTTGATCAGCACCTATGAGATGTTTGATGCAGAGGGTAAAGCAGGGGATGGAGGCTGGGAAAGACATCTGCGGGGAATCTTTTGGATTCAACGATCACAAAACAATAATGGAGAGTCAAAGGACGGATTAAGGAGGTCCGCATGGTGGCTTTGGCTGCGTCAAGATATTTGGGCAGCCTTCCGAGAGTGTCGTCGCACATTAACAATCTGGAGACCTACGAAGCGCCTCTTCGATCTCAGTCCTGATGGACTTGTCACAAGAATTGTATACATTACAGCCCGATGCGTGGACTTTGCTGCGAATGAGAAGCGGTACGATATGAGTATTCGTATCGACCAAGGTGACAAACTACTACAAGCACTTGAAGATTGGCATCGAATCTTACCTTCCGCGTTCCGGCCAATATATACGCTACCTCCGAATCAATCGAGCCCATTCCCCCCGATTTGGATTCATCCTCCCTCATATGCCGCTGCTATACAAACATTCCACTTTGCCCGAATCGTTGTCCTCATCAACCAGCCTTCCATAGGAGGTATGAATGCGTTCAGGCAAAGACAACGCTTTCTTGACGAGAGCGTGGAGACTATTTGTGGCATCGCAATGATCCCTCAAGGAAAAGACTTACAGAGTGCATTTGTGAACTTCCAGTCACTCTATGCAGGTACGTGCCACAGCATATTCGAATGGCAAAAAAGCAAGTAGCGAGTATAAATTTTATGCAACTAACAAATTCCAGCTGGCCTTTGTGTTCAGAACCCAATCAAGCAAGGCATCATTCTGCAATTACTTGAGAAGACATTAGACGTCACCAAGTTCCCACCGAAAACTCTTCTCGATGACCTAGCCAAGTATTGGCAGGCAGGAGCATAAACGAAAATCTACGTTCGATATTTCCAAAAAAAAAAATAGTGTCTGTCTCCATTAGCATATGCAAGGATGAGTGATCAGTGACCCTGTCTCGTCTCCTTTCAACCTTCCTCGGAACTTAGGAACCGAGAGTCAGTGTCATGGAGGCGTTCGTGACGTTCATACAGTTCATGCTTGTTAGAACTATAATCAGCAAGGCCAACAGCCAGACATGCAAGCCACCGTTACCAAGCTCATGGGACGAGGGCCTGTCAAGCCTCGGGCCACGTTTCGAGCACGACATGATCCGATCGCCTGCGTGCCTAGAATGCGAATCTGCAAGTTTTTGGACTCATCCCTGCAACAAGATTATATCCGAGCTAGATCCAGATGCGGGACTCCAGATGGGGTGAGTGTGGGGCGTCGGACCGATGCCAGAGAAGGTTAACGGCTGGGGATAGTGTCATTGAGACACATTGTGCCTCGAGACGAGGTGCCCATTTTTCCCCAACTTCCTCGCTTGCCCTCGTTCCGAGTATTATCATGAGATTCCCCTCAGCTTCTCTTTGTTTTCTTTAGCTATACCGCTTGTAGTAATTCCGTGTGCCCTGTAGCCGAGAGAACGTTTCCGGAAAAGAATAGATTGGAAGTCTAGTTCCGAGCTGGATTCCGAGCCTCTGATATCATTCGTATTTGCTTTCCGCGTTGCCTGGCAGCTTCCTTTTTCTCCAGTCCCTCATCTCTCTTACCACAGTTTGCGAACCCGTAGCTGAATATCTAATCTACTACATCTCATCATGGCCTCATTGAGCGAAAACCGGACACTGCGTATCCTGAATGCCGCTTCTGCAGGCAAATACGGTGTTCTTGCAGCGATTGCGTGAGCAAGCTTCGACTGACAAAGCTGACCTATTCTAACAGCCTACAGCTACAACATTGAGCAGCTGACAGCACTTGTACGCGCAGCAGAGGCAAAGCGTTCCCCGCTCATCATCCAGCTCTTCCCCTCCACTCTCAAGCAACTCCCAACCCTCGCACATGCCGCAGCCGAAGCAGTCAAAAGCGCAACCGTACCCCTCTCATTACACATCGACCACGCCCAAAATGAAGAACACATCCGCGAGATCATTGCGAAACTACCGGTGGACTCAGTGATGGTAGACATGTCACATTACGACGAGAAAGAGAACCTAGAAAAGACAGCGCGCCTGACAAAAGAGTGCCACGCCAAGGGTATCGCAGTGGAAGCTGAGAGCGGAAGAATTGAAGGTGGGGAAGATGGAATCGCAGATACCGGCGACTTAGAAGGTAAGTTTTCACATCGCGCTTTTCTTACAGGTTACAATTCAAATCCAAATATTAACAGAACATAGCCCTTTTCACCTCCCCAGAAGACGTCGACAACTTCATCGCCGCCGGCGTCGACCTTCTCGCCCCATCAATAGGCAATGTGCATGGCGACTACGGCCCTGCAGGTCCCAAACCCGGACAGCTACATTTCGACCGCCTCGAATCAATAAACACGCAGATTAATAGCCGCGTCTTGATTGCGCTGCACGGTACCAACGATTTCCCTCCTGAGATTATGAGGAAATGTATCGTGTCCGGTGCTATCAAGTTGAATGTTAATAAACTGTTGTTGGAGGTGTGGAATGAGTACTTGAGGAAGAATGCTGCTGGGACGCCGTTGGTCAAGTTGATTGATGAGGGTATGAAGATTTTGCAGGAGGAGACAGAGAGGTGGATGGATATTTGTGGGAGCAGTGGAAGGGCATGAGTGGGGAAGTCGGAATAGTATCATTTGATATGACGTAAAATAGAGGTCTATGGGAGGTTCAAATACCAATGTGTGAATGATATACGAAAAGTTGGACGTATCCTTAAGTTCAATCATTCGTGACTAATGTATGTGTAGACTATCGTATCCACGGTCATTCGCTAGTAGTATGCCATATCGGACAGTTTCGAAACCCAGCTATAGCATCTGGAAGCGTTTTCTCAGAAATTCAGAGGGGATTCTCTCTCCTAGGCTGCTATGCGTCTCGGATGACAGCGAAACCCTTCAACAAATAGTAAAGAGGAAAGAAAACAACAGCCAAACTAACAAGACCTTCATTTTTCCAAACTATAGGGCCTTGCGAACTCTAGCGCCAACATTGGGCCACGAACTTGACTAGGCCATTTCTCGACTCGCTCGGCTTCCCAAAAGATCACACCGTTAGCCTGAGCTAAACTCTCACAACCGTTGCACCGCGGTTCGAGAACACGCTAGAAGCTGATCGACAGCGAGCACAGATCAGATCAGATCAGCGGACCGCAAACTAGAGGTCTGACAAGAAAGAGGTGAACATCGGAAGCAACATTGCAAGGGCAGAAGAATGTATCTTGTCCGCTAGATAAGAGTTTAATTGAACATCGTGTACCTTGATTGATGGAGACGACGCCGCGATTAAATAAGACAGTCGCATAAACGCGGAGTTGGTAGCTGTGGGTGAAGAATTCCATGTGAGGCAAGAAACCCGAGGAGAGGGGCGACGGAACTTTGGGATCTGCGAGATGTGCCATTCTTTTACACAAGATGCGACAAGTGGTGCATTTATCGCTATACTAAATTATCTGTATCCTCCAGACACAGTGGTATATGAAGTACAAGAGAGCTAAGATTTGTCGTTGGGCTCTTGAATAAAGAAATTTATCAAGCTTTGGGAGCCAAAAAATTATCAAGGGATATTGAAACGTCAAAACATTTCTATATGTGCTAAATGTTTCGTTAATGATAGAGTCCAAAAAGACTGTCCAAAAGATAAAACAGGCAAAAAAAAAAACACCAAAAAAACTTGAATTGAGGTCTTGCCCGGAACTAATGCTTAGTTAGTTATCTGCTAGATATGAGCAGTGGCAAAGTAAACTTACTCGAACCGGGGTTGCCGGAAGAGTTCTGAGAGAAGTATCAGAATCCGGAGTGATAACCGCTACACTACAAAACCTGAAGTGTGTTTTGATTCGATGTTGGAGGGCTTTGCAATTTTGATTGTATTATATAGGTGGTGTTTGAAGCGGCTCGATTGAGTAAAATTAGCGAGTTTTTCATGTGGTGTGGATCCGGGCGGCATTATCAGGAGGTATTAAGACAGGAAAATAAGAAATGAGATCTTGCTTGCTGATAGCTCTTCAAACCCCAGGCTAGTTTTTCCACTCCTCAGAAAACGTATGATTCGCTTTCTAGTGTCTCCTTTTGCGACCAGCCCCTATTCTACCTTTCTTGACACCTGTAGTGGAATACTTTGCTCACCATCAATAGCACTGGCCCAAATCAGCTTCTCTTATCAAAATTTTAAGCAGAAGTAGTATGGGATCTCTGACTCCTTAGTATACAACGGAGCCGTCTTTCAACGTGATTACAATTAGCCAACAAAATCCTTCTTCATTATCCACACTGAGGACACGTCTATTATGTTTGTACTAATCAAGAAGTGGATCAAATACGGAGGATGAGATTAGGTGCAATTCCAACTTTTAGATGGCTAAATAGACGTGCTAGTTTCTGCACGCGCCTCCTTTCCAAAAATATTTTCTTGTCTTGAGTCATTGTACACTAGTCGCCCGAGAGGCGCAAATAGCAATTCAAGACAGTGCCTTCCATCCTCCTGGACGCCTCTGACATGTCCCCTACAGCACTAAAAGCAATAAATATAGTCAGAATTTCATTTCAATATTCTATACAGAAGCAATAAATGTAGTTCGACGAAGTGGATACCCGGACACAAACGCCCGGGAGGCAGACTGTCTTGAGAAACTAGAATGTTACAATTTAGCTATTGCCGGCTATTCCGCCTCATAAGCAATTCACCGCCATCCTAATTTCTTACGCCGCAACTTGGCATCCTTGAAGATAGTTCATTCGCCCGTCTCTTGCAATATTTTCGCGGCGTAATGGTCTACCCGCCGAAAGTCTCATTTCGAGCGGCTTGCGCACACCACACTTCTTACTGACCATAGAAATCAGCTACTCTGTACCCAAGAGCCTCTAAACTATCCCAAAATTACGTTATAGCTGTATCAGACTGTTCAACTCTGATATCTACTGAAGCTTAATTTCGTCGTCGCACTAAAACTTGTAATCTAGTCCGCTACGGGTTCTATTGTTTGGTTTTTGTCATCCATCCCTTGCTGTAATTGTGGAGATGGGTTGAGTTATATCTCCTGACGTAACTTGCTCATGATACACCCTTGATGCCCAACCTTCTGACGCGTCCTCATGAGCTTAAGATTAAACCCGCTAAACTTTGCCTCGCAATCATTACACTCAACAGTTTGAGCTTGAAGTACGCTTTGTTCTCGAAATGCATTGCATTCAACGCCTATGATTCATGCCTAGCTTCGAGCTAGGTCCCTGTATCACTGTTAAGTGAGTTGTTTCTGCTTTAAGATAGCCCTATTGCCAGACTGGCAAAAGGACGCAGGACGGCTAGTATCAATCGATAATGCAACCCAGGTTACCTTGCGAGAATAATATAGCGACACATGTTATTCTTAATCCAAATTAGGAGACAGGGTAGTTACCTGGCTCAAAATCTCGATCTGCAACCACGTCTCTAAGATACGGCGATCAACCTGTCTACAACGTTCATCATTCATCTACAAGGCCGAGACCAGCCGGGCTACTGCTAAACAGACCCCAAATACAATCCTCCGTTCTCCGGGGCCACCTAGTGACGCAAACAATACACTTTGCGAAGTCCCGTATGAGCGGCAATTTACATGAATTTCCTGAACTGTGTTTGTCGCGAAGGCGTCAAGGTGTTGATTGCTATCATAATATTTTAGACCAACTCCAATACACCTATGGTAGTTATGGGTTGCTTTAGCTCGCTGCACCTGCAATTCGAAGCACTAAGACGGGCTTCCGACGAGGTCTCTAAGTTTACAACAATGATAACTAATTATGTGTTGGAAGAGGCAAAGTTTTGGAGCTTTTGCGGCCCTACCCGCCAGTCCCTCAGTAAAAACCTCGTGCGGCACAGTGCCTTTGTTCTGTTGGGGGATTCCCACTTCCGCGGCGTTTCAACCCTCAGGATCATGGAGTTTAATCTATTGCGAACCCACATATTTCCTTGCACATCCTGTTGCAGACAACTCTGGATCCACCTCGCTTCAATTACCTGCTGCCTCAGGAAACCCAAGGTTCTGCATCCTCCAACCCTCTCCAGTTCTTCTACCCCATCTGCGACTTGTACGACGTGCATCTGCACACCTTCACTTGGGTGCTTTAAGAATTGCTCTCGGGCGCTTGAATGCCGATGTTCTGTTCGGCAGTCACGCTCCCGATCGCCATATTGCGCAGGGGTCTGGGTATTGATGAGAGTGATTGCGTGCATATCGCAAGGTATTGTGTAGGGTGGGCAGATAAAAATCAATGCTTAGCATTTCCTGGGCATTGAATGAAATTTATCGCGCATTGCAAAAGCGTGCGAGATTATTAAGATCAGGAAAAAGCCATTATTACAGAGAGGCAAAAGGAAGAAAGAAATCAAAGAATTTGTTTTTGAGCACGTAGATAGATCGGCATATGCGATTTCATCTTGAGCGGATTTGGAGACTTGTCATATTACTATATATATTACTGACGTCGGAATTCGCTCCATTCTGGATGTTTATAATAGTGATCGTGCTCGGCTGCTGAGGGTCTGCTTGGAATGACGGTGTCCATTTCCCATGACAGCTGCGAAAACCGGTTTCCCACGTATTCGCGGTTCATCTGCTTCTCGACCTCAATCGTGGCTTCTTCGGCGAGTGCCCTATCTTCGAACAGGAATGCAAGTTCTTCGAGAGTGCGACCGTAGGTTTCGGGGAACATTAGGTACTGCATGCAAGTTAGTTTCTGAGCTAGAAGGGTCATCTTCTTCATAAAATAACGTACGATGAAAACAATTTCAAACGCAAGCCAGCAACAGTATGTGATTAACCACTTCCACTGGATCTCCTCCAAGCCAATAGGATTAACAAATGTCGTAAAGAAACCGGCACCCCGTCCAAAAAACTGGAAAATCGTAATACCCTTTGCACGTTGCGCAAAAGGGAAGAGTTCGACAAGGAAAGCTGTTGGATCTGATTAGCCTGGTCCCAATACACGACCTACTCTGGTTAAAAACTTACTGTATGTGAGGGCGTTGTATCCAATATTATAACACGCCTGGTATATAAAAATAATCGCAATCGTAAACCGGGCTGCCGCCATGCTCTTGTTCGCCATATACTGCTGAACGCTCACCGTCCAAGCAACGTAGCAAAACAATAGACTGCTTGCGCAAATCAAATACATCTTGCGCCTCGGGAACCGTCTCACAAGTAGTGATATGCAAATTGCATTCACCAAATTCCAGCTATTCAACCCCACGTTGAGCTTCCCCTTGAAATTCGGATCGGTATATCCAATCAAACCGAGTAGATCGTTCAAATAATACGAAAGCAACGTGTTGCCGCTCCACTGGGTGAACAGTCCGAGGAAAGATCCGACGATGACACGATGGCGCATTCCAGGAGTGGAGACCATTTCCCACCAAGAGCGGCGTGAGTGTTCTAACTCGATTTGAATCGTGGTTTGGATTTGCGTCATTTCGGCTATGGCGAACTCAGAGCTGGAGTCGCCTTCGGCATGGTAGGTGACAAGAATGCGGTATGCTTCGTCGAGACGGTCCTTCGAAATAAGAAAACGAGGGGATTCGGGTATCATACTACACCAGTCAGTCTGAACAAGATATGGTTAGGGAATAATAGGATCCAACATACAATATAAAAATAATTTGAATGAGCGAAGGGCAGGCTTGAAGGAGCGATGGTATTCTCCATGACCAATCGCTCTTGATAGACTGAGTTCCGAACGAGATGCCAGCTGCTATCAACGATCCAACGAACCACAGAGCATTAAATAGTGATGTCATGATCGGTCTTTCCTTTGGATATGCGAGTTCACCCATCAACGATGAGCCAGCAATAATGCAGAATGGAATACCAAAACCTAGAGTCCATCTTGCTGCGATGTACATTCCCGCTGTGATACGTTAGTATCCTTTGAACAACGATAGATGGGCGGAAGTACCGTTTATGGAGAGCGCTTGAATAATGGAGCCTACCACCATGATCCACGAGCCGATGAAGATTGCCCATCGTCTCCCATAGGTATCATTCAGATAAGGTACTAAAGGAAGGGCACAGATGGCGCCCAAGTTGTAGGCGGCAGATATGATACCGAGTAACGCACCCTCAGGAGTGTCGAAGTCTAGGATATTTTAGCTGCTCGCTCATCGACACTGATATGTACGATACTTACAAGTTTGCCATGCAGGTGCGATCTGCACGGTATTGATCATTTGGGAGTCGAACCCAGATGTCATCTCGATGCCGATACATGTGGGCAGCAGCAGCGCATACAGCTTCCGGAGGTTCCTCTTCTTGTACCATGGCACTTGATCCTGCTCGACCACACGGGTGAGCACTGGATCTGCCTGTCTAGCAGCAGCAGCAGCGCCTACAGGCGCCATAACGGCGGAGAGCCTTCAACTCGATGTCGACGTTAAGTGGGAGGTGTGGAGCGCATCCAAAGGTGAAGTCAGCAGACTCGGACATGGAGTGCACGCTCGCGGAGGGCATCATGTCTAATTAATACGTATTTCCCCAGTATGGGGCCTAGGACGATCCCAACTCGCAAGGGTTGTCAGCACATCCTGGTGAAACCGCAGGCCTGGGACATATTGCTTCCCCAGTCAAATGACCGTTGGGACGATCGATTATCCACCTGGGCCAACTCGGGGTCAGCGTAAGCGCAAACTTAGTCTCCTAAGCCATAGTCTACCTATTCATCACTTGTCGATGAACTGTGATCTCTACTAGATTTCTCTTGTCAACTGACTCCTAGGCGGAGAGAAAAAGCGAACTGTAAGGCGTAAAGTCGTATTACCACCACCAAGTCTGGCTGATGGTCCACTACCCCAGGTAGAAAGCATTGACATTGGCCCCGCATGTTGGCGATAATATAAGCATAGTAAGACGGTCACCAATCACAAAACCCGGATGGTTGAATCCGTCATGCACAGATTCACGCGATTCAAGGATACATAGTCAAAAACTGCAGCCCATGAAACTCCGAATCGCATAGACGCCCACCAGAACGAGCAAACGACCTCGTCCGCATGAGGACTCACGACTGCTCCACCATCAAGGCATGCTCCCAGAAATAGAGGAGACTGAGGGAGCGGACTTCTGGAAGACAGCGGCCCGCGCCTTTGGACCGAAAAGGATTGCGGGAATTTGCCAAGAGGGATAAATGGACGTCGTCTGTTGTGCCACCGCCATTCTCTGCTCCTAAGAGGCTTCTTTGCTACGCCACACAAGCATGCACAGACCGCGATGCACATCGCCCTGTTGGCTGGCTCCCCGAGTCGTGCTCACTATATACTGCTCTTTGCGCTTTCATTTCCAACAGGTCGGGCGGTCCACGCGAGCTCGAGCTGACCGCATATGTATGTATGTGCGCCCCGACTCACGCAGAGCAGCAAGAGCCAGCCATAGACAAGGCAGATAAAGGCTCCTCGGAATCACCTCTTCGCAGCCAAACCTCCTGTTCACTAGGTCTGAAAAGTAAGACCAAGCCGGGGCCACCCGCCGTCATGCTGACATGGGGCCGCTTTTTGCGCAATGAGACGGTAGATCGTCGTCCGGGGGAGAGAAAAATAGGAAAACACTCAGACTTAGGGACCCAGAATCACACGCCCGGAAATATGTCGTGTGAAGCACATGCAGAGGTACATAAACTTTGGAACACTAACCCTCCCCTACAGTACATATCATCCAGGGTACGCGAGCGAGAACATGGGAAAAAGCTGACACTACTGCTTCAAGCAAACATGGGCTTGATCCTTCCTGCAACCCTTTCAAGAATCCTCTCAGGCAGTAAACTTCCGTACACGTGATCTACCCACTCACAGCACACTCTCCTTGTGTATGCTGGATCTATAATCTCTTCGACGCCGAAGTGATTGGCGGTGCGAACAGGGTTCATCAGCCGCCTGTACTCGTTCTCGAGTTCTGTGTATCTCTCGTCTCGCTTCTCTTTGCCTTCTTTACGCTCAATTTCCTTGAGCTCGAATGAATGCCCGACTTCTATACCGCCCTCTAGAGGGAGCGATCCCCACATACCACTTGGCCAGGCAACTCGCATTCTAGGGTCGCGGCAGTCAAGCATAATGCCACCTGCAACCCCGTAGACGCGACGTACAATAACCGAAAAGATAGGCATTGTCGTGCTGTAATAGGTTGTCGCAAGTGTGACGCCATGCCGCATTGTTGCAGTGCGCTCTGCAGCTGTACCAATCGCGTATCCAGGTACGTCTACGAATTGTACGAGAGGGATGTTGAATACGTCGAGGAACTTGAGCATGCGCGTTATCTTTTGCGACCCAAGCGCGTCTAAGGCGCCAGCATTAACCTCACAGTTGAGCGAGACTATGCCAACGGGTTTTCCGCCAAACCGTGCAAGGCCTACGATGGCCGTAGTGCCCCAAAGCGCGCCAATCTCAAAGAATGAACCCTGGTCGACGACTTCAATGATGATTTTTCGTGGGTCATACATTCGATTTCTCGCCCGAGGGATAATAGACCGGAGTGATTCTGACATGCGATCGATTGGGTCTGAGCAATCGATGGTTGGTGGCAGCTTATTTCCTGAGTCTGGGAGGTAGCTCAGTACGGTCCGCATCTGCTCAAAACAACTCGCCTCGTCAGGGGCAAGGTTGTCAATGGTTCCATTCGTGCAATGCATCAATGGCCCTCCCAAGTCCGTAAATGAGAGGCCTTCTTCAAACGTGGCGTTCTTCACGACATTCGGCCCGGCGTTGAAAAGTGAGCCGACGTCTGCAGCCATAACCGAGAAGTGACAGGCGACGACTCGGGCCGCTCCTAGCCCAATTGCAGGGCCCAAAACCGCCCCAAGGTTGGGGATTCCCATGTTAAGTTGCTCTACGACTTGCGTAAATGAGGGAAGTGGAGGCACATAGGAGAATCCTGTTTTCCGTATTGTGGTCACAGAGCCTCCACCAGATGATCCATCCACCAGTTTGACTATGGGAATCTTGAGGGCTATAGCCAGCTTTTCCATGTATATCTGAACTGCTATTAGCGTTATCTCCACATGCTGAGGTGGCTGATATTTCTCACAGTCTTGTCCATCAGTGCACCGTCCGCGTGTCCCGCTCGTATCGAGAAGTCATCAGCCGTAAACACGATTTTTCTTCCTCGTAATCGTCCGAATCCTAGCTTACATCAATACCTGGCGTGAGGTGTTTTTAGAAGTCCGACGAATACGAACCTTGGACGTTGTTTGAAGGCACGTAGTCGACAGGCTCCTCTTTGACAGGACCTAATTGCTTCCATTCCACTGTCCCACTCACACTTCCAACCTCTTGAAAACTACCAGGGTCAAGCAGTTGTTCCACTCTCTCACGCACCCAGAGCTTCCCTGCTTGCTTTTGTCTTACATATCCTCGATTGTTCGGATCCGGAGTGGCAGCAATCTTTCGGAGCGTAGCAATCTGACCAAGAATGTCTGAGTAGTCAGCAGGAAGATCCGACTCGACACCCTTTCTTCGACGCCTTTTTGGTGTATTCGGTGCAATGTGTGATGTGACTTGGGCAAGCCGATCTTTGGCAGCCTCAGAGGACTTCTGGGAGTCTCTAGAGCCAGTCGGGTCCTGATCATCACCTGCCATAGTGGAATTGTGACTGTAGTGTAAGAAGCAACGTAAAAGACACTCGCAAGATGGAGCAATTGAGCAGACATCACATTGCACTAGCTTCGGCCTTCGTGAGACGTGCGGGTGTGGAGAGCTGGGGTAGACCAAAAGGAACCGAGGCACATTGAGCTCCCCGCAACCAATCCTCGTCATTCCCGCTTAACCTCCACAGCTACGTATATCCGGGGATATGACTTCGACAGCTCTATTCAATGCACCTGGAAGAGGGCATTCTATGACCTCTCGCCATCTGAGATAGCGTCTCAATTGTCCTGACGTGAAATTATCATCTCCATCCAAACTGTTCTCACTATTTGGCCTTGGCGACTCTCCCAATCGAGTCATTTGCTTGCGCCATACAATTGGCCCAAGTACTCCTCAAACACATCGAAGTCGGATCATAGAATATACCGATTATCCCAAAAATGGATCGGCCGCCCCAAAGACCCATAAAGCGTCTTCTCATCGCAAACAGGTCTGCATAGAAAACACCCCACGTCATCCTCGATTCAATCTAATCTCATCCCAGAGGAGAAATCGCAACCCGAATCATATCATCTGTCCGAGAGCTTGACATCGAAACATATGGCATCTATGTCTCTGGCGACATATCGCATGCCGCACGAGCAGCTCACGCGATAGAATTACCTTCTGCAAGTTCCTTCATGAGTATTGACGCGTTGGTTGATATAGCCAAGAAACATCAAATCGACGCAGTCCATCCTGGGTATGGGTTTCTTTCTGAGTCTGACGAGTTTTCGAGGCGCATGTGGGAAGAGGCGGGAGCTGTGGTTGTGGGACCTGGTTGGGGGATATTGGGGAATACGGGGGATAAGTTGAAGGCGAGACAACTGGCGGAGGAGTGTAAGTGCGGATTTTGCCACATATGAGAGTGTACTTACGTAGATCAAAGGCAATGTCCCTGTATCTCCAGCTCTGCGCACGCCAACCAACAAGGTCGAAGATGTACGTCAATTTGCCTCTCAGATCGGTTTCCCCATCATGGTTAAAGCCGTCGATGGAGGTGGCGGCCGAGGCATCAGACTTATCAGGAGCGAAGACCAGCTCGAATCATCCGTCAAAAGAGCTGTTGAGGAGAGTCCCTCAAAGCAATTGTTTGCCGAGAAAGCGGCTGTGGATGGCTTTAGGCATATCGAGGTCCAGATCATTGGCGACGGTCGAGGAGGTGTTACCCATCTTTGGGAGAGAGAATGCAGTATCCAAAGGAGATACCAGAAGATTGTCGAACTAGCACCAAGCATAGTTTCGGATCGAAAGCTAGTAGCAAGGGTTATAGAAGATGCACTGAAAATGGCTAGACATGTAAGTTCATCAAAAAAACCTTTATCTGGAACTCAAACTTATTTGAACTACAGATCCAATACTTCTCACTCGGAACTTTTGAGTTCCTAGTCAATCCAAGCACGAAGGAATACTACTTCTTAGAGGTCAATCCACGCCTCCAAGTCGAGCACACCATCACAGAATCTATATCAATGACCGACATCGTCAAAGCACAACTGCTTCTCGCTCAAGGCGCGAACCTGAGCAACTGCGGCTTGCCTACCACGACGCGAGATCCCGAGACTCCTCCACCAGCCCACTCAATCCAACTTCGCATCACAGCCGAGAACGTCCAAAGCGACTGGTCACTATCAATTGGCAAAATCACCTCCTTCCAATTCCCCTCTGGCAACGGCATCCGAGTAGATACCCATTTGATCAGCGGCCATCCCTCAATCGTATCCGCCGACTTCGACAGCCTGATCGCAAAACTCATCATCACCGCCTCATCCTGGCGAGACGCTGTTCAAAAAGCCAAGCGGGCACTCGACGACACCCAAATCTCAGGCGTCAAGACAAATCTCGACGTCCTCCGCGCCATCGTCGCACATCCAGATTTCGCAGCAGGCCGATGCGACACTCAATGGCTAGAAGCCAACCAACAAGAACTGCTACAAACAGGCCAGCAAATATCTACATCCCGCACCTCCATCCTTGGATCAGACACAAGCTCGTCAGCCGGCCCCGTAGTCTCAACCGCAAACACGCTCTTCCGCAAAGGCGACGCATGGTCCATAACACTTTCCAGCCCCAAAGATTCAAAGACACAGACCGGACAAACCCCGCCACCGCATCACCTTGAACTGACAAAAGTGCTACGCAACGAGTTCCCCACCGGGCTAAGCGCTGAACTCCTCTTTACTTCTCCGTCGACGAATTCGTCTGCACAGCCCATCTCTGTTCCGTACACGATAACGCTTACTTCGACCTCTGCTAGTGCGGCGGCGGCGACATCGCATCACCGCCGCGGCAATCCATCAGACCCTTCGCATATCAGTATTCCATTCCCGGGCAAGTTGGTCGAAGTGTTGGTCGATGAGGGAGATACGGTCAAGGAAGGTGATGTCATTTGCGTGGTTCAACAAATGAAAATGGAGCTTGAGGTGAGGACGCCGAGGAGTGGGAGGGTGACGTGGGTCACTGAGGCGGAAGATGGGGAGGATGTTGCAGAAGGGACCTTAGCAGCGATTATTGAGAGTGAGAAGGAGGCTAGACTTTGAGCGGTTGATGACTGTCTGTATTGAATCAATTGATAGATTGAGGTTGCCATGTTCATATAGACCAGAGACAATTTCTTATGACTTGTGTTACCTCACTATTAGCTCCTTCTGTTCACTCTCATTCCCATTCTCTTCGGTAACTTCCACAACGCTACGTCCTCACCTCCACCCTCTTCTCAAACACCACATCAACCCCATGCATATGCGCCGAAAACCACCCCCTAAACCCAGGCGTCCCCTGAACCCTAACATCAAACTCGCCAAACAGCCTCACCAACACCTTAACCACAAGCAATCTCGCCAAATTCTGCCCAGGACAACTCCTACTCCCACCTCCAAACCCCAACCACATAGAATCCAGCCGCCCAACCTCCTTCCTCTTTTCTTCCGTGCCATCAAGCATCCACCGCTCAGGCTTGAACTCATCAGGATCGGAGAACACAGCGGGATCTCGATGAATCGCCCAGAGATGAATCGCCATGGTGGTGCCGCCGGGGAACCAGGTTCCTGCGAGCTTCGCGCCTTCTGGTGGGACTACGCGAGGCATTATAGATCCGATGGCGGGAAATAGACGCATGCTTTCTTTGATACAAGCCATTAGGAATGGCACTTTTTGAACAATTTCGGAATATTTGGTGTGTGGTCCGATGTTCTGCTCCTTAAGCTCACGAACGAGTCGGGCTTGGACTTGCGGATCACGCGCAATGTGGTAGACGCAGGAGGAAAGGGTGATGGTAGACGTGTCGTGGCCAGCACCAAAGTTAGTCATGGCAATGCCTAGGACCCATGTTGGGAGGAAGCGAGCTTCTTTATCGTAGTGAAGTTTCATAAGGGAGGCTAGGAGATCTTTCTCTTCGAAATCTGGGGTCGGAGCTGCTGAATCCTCGCTGTCCCCCTGCCTGTCTCTGTCCATCTTCACGGCACCCAAGATTGTGCGCTTTCCCGGTATCGGAATGTTTTGCGTACTTTGTAATATCTTAAGCCGTTCTAGCATCTCCGGGACGGCAAACTTGAAAAATGGCATCCCCGCGGGGAGCGGTAGTCCAAAGACGAACGCAATGGGAAGCATAAGCAAAACTCCAACCTTCGGTATATTCTGCACGATATCCACAAGGAAGGGGAAATGACCAATTGTTGTGAAATAAGCCCAGTGCTTATCCGACGCTTTCATGTTGCCATCCTCATGTCCTTGGGCGTGATACTCCAGACTCTTTCCAATCGTAATCGTGCTGAGTGCATCGAAAGCGTATATATGCATCCACTCAACGAGGTCGATCTTCTTGCCCTTCAATCCTGCGATCGTGGTGACATACTTGTCGATATATCCGTCGACCAAGCCTTCGTGCTTCTCTAGTCCCTTAATCGAATATGCCGGCCCAATCGCTCGACGCTGCATTCGATAGCGATCGATATTCGTTTCAGTCAATAAATCAAACCTCGCATCACCTTTCCACTTGGAATCTGGCACTGCGCAGACTTGGTACCAATGGCCCTTGGTAAACGGAGTTCCCGCGCCTAAACATCATGGTTACTATTGAGTGAATCATGTACCTCTTCCGATACAATAACTTACTATAGCCGGCCTTAACCGCATCCTCCGAACAAATAATCACCATGTTTGGCGCGATGCGCACAACCCTTCCATAACGTCGATGTAGCTCAGGCATCAGCAAATGGTTCTTGGCTTTCCTCGACTGTAACCCGAGCCATAACTTCGATATAGCAGCAAGCTTTGGTCCATGTACGTTTGCAAGCGGGTGGAAGAGAAGACGATAGATTGCTCTGATGAAGAGAAATGGCGGCACACATAATAGTGCGATGGTGAAGTACGAAACCGCCATAATAGATGGAGACGCACTTCAGGCAAAGAAATAAGAAGGGGAGAAAAGAACAGACAAAGTCTATAACCAAGCATTTTGGGCGAGCTAGCACTTTATTGTCTATTAATTCCCGATGAAGTCAGCGATTTTAGGTTGTTGTGCCGTGAACGGAGTACGCAATTCCTTGTTGCCCTCGTACGGCGCCCATCTACAGGCTTTTGTATCGTCAGCATATCAATCAAAAGAATGATTGGTTACGGACTAGCGATCATCTATGGTTGAGGAGAGGGGCGTATCTATCTCCTACCTAGCCTTCAATTGCCCCGTAAGCACTTGTAGGGTCGTCATCAGCATCATAACACCAAAACTCGTACACTTGACCTTCCTTTAGGAGCGTAAGCATAAGTGCAAGCTTGATGAGCTTATCCATCCATCACGGTGTTTTGCATTGCGGTCAATTAACTAATAGAACCCACTTGCAATCTGAAATACCCGTTAAAAACACTATTGGCGCCATGGCGATGCGTGCCAGTACTATGATACAATACGACAGTCGAGCCCATCCTCATCCTATGACCAGGCCGCCATTACTATGTTGCTTGTCACTAAGAGCCGATCTGGGTTCTCACATCGACTGAGGTTGAAGAAGGCCTTCCCAGAAACAGGGACTCGAAGAACCGGCGTCGTTCCTAACGCCTGGAAACAGGATCAACAAGCTATGCTCCCGCAAAGGAACCGTATTACCTCTCCCCTAGCAGTGGCTGAGATTCGCTACTATCTCCGCCCTTCTTCTTCTTACCTCTCTTCTTTCGCTTCTTCTTCCCCCCTGCCTTGCTACTCGAAGCCGTTGTTGTCTCGGTGTCAGCAATCGATTCTCTGTCATCTTCAATAGTGTCAGTTTGACGGCTGACAACAATTTTGTCTTCAGAATCACTTGAACTTGTCGTCTCCAGAACAATCTTCTTCACGCCATTCAAATCTACGATATTCTCAGAAATACTACCACTGCGAGCTGTATGGCGTTTCTTCGGAGGACTCTTCGGGTCGGGAGGAATAGAGTGGAGTGAGCCAACGGTACTAACGGAGTTGGTACGCTTTTTCTGGGTAGGGCTTTCGACAATTAATTTTGAGTTTTCATCGGCGGCAGTTGATTTTGGTGAAGCAGGTTCGTCATCTACCGGCTTTAGCCTCGAGTGATCGGATTTCCAAGACATTCGATCAGCGCTAGGGGTCATGGTACCATAACCCACTGCAACACTATGAACACCATCACTGGCCTCACGACCTGCCGACCCAATTAATCCTTCGCCAACTCCTCCCTGCGGGGCGTGTATCGAAATGGGCCTCCCTGAGGAAGTCTGGGTGCTCTCAGGAATTGTGTTTGGGATGCCGGGTTTAATTTTGACAGTCGTGATTTTCGTTTGTTTTGGTTTATTGGCGGCATTCGAGGGTCCTAAATGCTTCAAATGCGCTAGTACCTCTGGGTCGTCACTACGAAGAGGAAGGGCACCAGCGCGGTCCACAACCCTATTTCCGCTGCTGCGGCGTCGCATGAGGAAGGTTGTCTTCGGCGGGGTTGATTGAAACTCCGGCGCTGACATCTTTCTTTCGCCTGGGCGTCCGTCTGTGTGGTTTTCAGCCTCCGTCTCATGGTCAGATACATGTTCAGAGTGCTTGCGAGTGACATCAGTGACGATTTCACCCTTCGGCACACGAGTGCGTGGGGCCGGGGCCATGCGGCGAATGGCTTTGTGAACGTCGATGAAGACATCTGATTCATCAATGATTTCCCTACTACGGTCAGTACGATAGAATATGGTGTATTCAAAGAGTCACTTACTCTCCAATAAGCTCTTCAATAACATCTTCCAATGTCACAACGCCAACGGCACCACGCTCCTCACCAGGATAGTCGCTAACAAGGACCATATGAGATTTGCCTTCTTGGAAGAAATTGATGATGTCCAGACAGCTTGTTTCAGGCCGAGTCTCAGGTAGGGTGGCCAAAGCGAAATCGCGTACGCGAAGTGCATCTTCCGGGTCGTATGTGATGAGCATTTTGACAAGCAGCATACCCACAAAGTTAGTCGGGTTGTCAGGAGTGTGAATCGGTATCCTAGAATAACCAGCAGAAAGAATAGCGTCCATCATCTTCTCGTCAAGCACCGTGTCCGCAGACATGGTAAAGACATCCTTCATGGGGGTCATAATACTGCCGACAGCCTTTGCCTTTAGATCCAGCACAGCTGTGATTATCGTGACCTCGTCCTCATTCAAGCGCTCTTCCGTTCTGCCCAAAGACTTGTGCAGAGTAACCAGGGTCTTCAAACCAGCCTTCTTGTAGGTTGTGCCGTGATCCTCACCCAGCAGGTAGTCGAGCAATTTAGCCGTGGGCCAGGCAGCGGGAGCCATAACGTACATGAGGCCCAGAACAATGGGGGACATCCAGGCTCCAATAGGGAGGCCATAGCGAACGCAAATCGATTGAGGGACGACCTCACCGAAGATAACTAGATGTTGGAGTTAGGATCGCAGCCAAGATTATTAGATGGACGGCCAAGCATACCAATTAGGACAGTGGAGCTGACAACGGCAGGCCAACCGCCTCCCAGGGACCTGTCAAGAACAATAGGGAGAGTTTCGTTGGTGATGACATTGCTGAGTAGCAAAGTCACCAAGACCCAGTGCTTGCCCTTTTTCAGTAGCCGGAGCACACGCCTAGCGTGCTTGCGCTCAGGACCTTCACCCGAAGTTGCAATAACTTGGAGGTAGATCTCATCCTGGCCCATCAAGCTGTCGGAGGAGACGTGTTAGCTCAGGGTTCACAAAGTTGTACGATGGTGGGACAAGGGGAACTCACGCTATTGTCAAGCCGGCGAAGACCCCTCCGAGCAGAACAAGCGCGACGGCGACGGTCAAGTAGATCCAAAGGCTGGCATCTTCGGGAGATTTTGGGAGGTCCTCATCAGTCAGGATGTGAGGGACGCCTCCAAACAGAGGCAGGGCCTTGACAGCGGGTACGAGGCCGTGGAACACGCAGAGGAGGAGTGTGTTGATGCGCAAAGCTCGAGGCGAAAACAAGCCATTGGCGGCGCCCGGCGCGGCTGGCGAAGAGCTGATGGCGCGTGCCATAGCTTTGTGAGGGACCTCTACGCGAGGGAGATGGGAGTTGTCTCACTGGGAGATGGGGTGGACGAGGTGGTCGCGGAAAGGTGTGCGTCGGCCCTGCAATGGGAAGGAAGCAACTGTGGGTGGACCGTGCGGCCCAAGACTGGCGAATATGGTGAGGAGCTTCCGCAATCTCTCCAAGCAACTGCCAGCCCCACGAGGAATGTTTGCGTGCAGCCGGGCTCAGGTACAACGATGTTGTTTTGCGTCGCGCACAGGGTGCGACTGTGGATTTGCCATTGAAACTGAGCAGTTGTGGCTTACGCAGCGGTAGAAAAAAGTGAGTAGAATGCTCCGCCACAGCATGGATGGGCGTGGGAGCTTGCCGTTCATGCCGTCAGACCCCACCATGGTTCGCTTCGCGGTTCGCAGTTCGCAGTTGGCGCCTGCTGACATGCTCAACGTCATGTCATGCCTGTCGTCAACGCGCATCACGTGCACCATTCAACATGGCAGGCGCGCTCGACGGAGTTAGCTGTGCTTGGCGCCAGCTAAAGCCGCAGTTCCTGGAGTTCCTGGAGTCTGGGGAAGCAAACACCACGCTGCCAAAGCCGCTGGTAGCCGCCACATAACCGTCGGCTCTGCCAATTCACCTCCCACCTCCCACACAATGGCCGAACCCGAGCCCCCATATCCTCGCGTTTTGTCCTTGCTGTGCTCTGTTCCTCGCCCATTGCTCGCATCACCATCGCAATGGCTTCCAAAAGCCCCTCGATTCGCGCTCTGTCACGATACCTTCTGCGCCCGCAAGCACCTCTCCATGCTCGGTGTCAGCATCGGCTCCAAAACAGACACTACTCTGCCGTGGCAGCGGGAGCTCGCCTCAATGGATCTGTGGAATATGACACTACGCCCCTTCTCAACCATACCTCAAAAGCCGCCCTTGCCAACCCTGAACTACCCCCAGAGATCCGCAAAGGCCAGACGAAGCGCATGAACTTGTATACCGCCGTCAACGAAGCCCTACGTCATGCTCTACAAACAGACGAAAGGGTTCTCGTCTTTGGAGAGGACATTCAGTTTGGAGGAGTGTTCCGCTGCACCATGAATCTTGCAGCAGATTTTGGCACAGAGCGCGTCTTCAACACTCCACTAAGTGAGCAGGGCTTGGTAGGATTCGCCATTGGCGCTGCGGCTGAGGGAATGAAGCCGGTGGCCGAAGTACAGTTTGCCGATTACGTCTTCCCAGCATTCGACCAAATAGTAAATGAGGCTGCCAAGTACCGATACAGGTCGGGGTCAACTGGCGTGCACGTTGGGGGTCTAGTCATTCGCATGCCTACTGGCGTTGTTGGACATGGAGCATTGTGAGACTATACACTACCAGTTCAGTGGGGCTTTTTTTTTTCAATGCTAATGCTCTTTTCAGATACCACTCTCAGTCTCCCGAAGCCCTCTTCACTCACACTCCCGGTCTCCGCGTGGTTATTCCCCGCTCTCCTATCCAGGCGAAAGGCCTTCTGTTGTCCGCCATTCGCACCAATGATCCCGTAATATTCATGGAGCCCAAGGTACTCTATCGTGCAGCCGTAGAACAAGTACCTGTTGACGCTTTTCACCTACCTCTGGACAAAGCTGAGATCCTCAAAACCGGCAAAGATGTGACTATTGTATCATATGGCACGCCATTATACACATGTGCCGCTGCCATAGAAGCGGCAGAAAAAGATTTTGGCTGCAGTGTTGAGTTGATAGATCTGAGGACTATATACCCTTGGGATAGGGAAACGGTTCTGGAAAGTGTAAAGAAGACCGGCCGAGCAATTGTTGTGCATGAGAGCATGATGAACTCGGGTGTCGGCGCTGAGGTTGCTGCCACCATTCAAGAGCGCGCGTTTTTAAGACTAGAGGCACCAGTCAAGAGAGTTACGGGTTGGGCGACTCATACGGGACTCATTTTTGAAAAGTTCATTATCCCCGATGTTACGAGTAAGTCTATTTGCACGCGAGTATATTTTTTATTTTGGAGATTTACTGACCTATCTCAGGGGTTTATGATGCGATCAAAAAGACGCTAGATTATTGAATAAATGAGCGATCATTCATTTTACAGCGTATTGTTTTTGGCATCCGGTTCATAAAGACTACCACCTTTCAAAAAGCGCATGCATACCTATGATATAAGTTTTCCACAATTAGAAACTCTGAATAGAGGCCTCAATTAATGAGAGCAACGCAACAAAGAATTTCTCAACAAAACCTTTAAATGATTCAAAAGTACACAGGAAACATACAAAAGAACAATTGATCCTAAACAAACATCCTAACCCCAATCCTCGGCTTCTCTTGCACTTTGTCCGGCAACTTCGCACTCTTGTCTCGCTGCCCGAATTCTCAGACAACGTTTGTTTCATGACGTCATGCATCGCGTTGAACCATCTGTCCTCATCGAACTTCCCTGAAGTATACATCTCCAAGTAATCCCGTACCTCGCAAGCTAAATTATTCCATCTCTTGACCAACAGCGCGTGCGCGTTAATCTAGGTAGTCTACCCCGCATAACATGGACCCCATATCACTCACTAGTATAACCCAACTCGCCTACCCACCCACCAACTACATCGGCACCACCCTCTTCCTAGGCTACATTCTCGCAGCGCTATATCTCACATTTTCCATATCGTTCTCATTATACACGCAATACCAAGCCCTCCTTTCCAACTCCACTACCACCACCACCCAAGATGACAAACTCAAAGCCATCAAGCTGGCCCGCGCACAACATATCAAAATCTACGCCTTCCTAGCTACTATTAGTTTCGGCACGTTGTCTTACCACATGCTTTTGTTCCTGGTGCAGTCGTATTTGAAGTGGAGCGGGAGCAAGAGTGTTTCGTTGAGGGAATTGGAGGCAGGGAAGTTGTGGGCTTGGATGCTGGAGTCGCAGCTTTTTACAGAGTTTGCGGGAGAATTGGTGAGGGACGGGGCGAGTGCATTTTGGGCGCAGGTAGGGGTGGTGGGGATGTGGTTCTGGAATATCTGGATGGGGAGGAAAGGTGAGGCAAAATCTTTGGAATCTGGTCTTTGATATAGGAATATCAAAAGCTAACCAACCGTCGTATTTAGCACGCAAGTACCATTTCAGCCAGCAATTAATGACTCGGTATATACTCCTCGGCCAAATCCTCCCGGTTTCCTTCTCGGCATCATTGTTCATCATCCAACTTCATCTCTCGGCCCCAGAACTATCCCAGGACTCCGGCGTCTCCAAAGAAGAGGAGAAGAAAAAGGAACAAGCTTCACGCCAAAAAGCACATAAGAAAACCTCTCTCAACCTTCCCAACATCCTGCTCAACGTCTGTGTTCTTGCCACCCCAGCTCTCCGCCAACACGATCTGTTTATCCCGCTTGTTTTGTTGACGCGGGTTTTGTTGCTGCTGCCGTATTCGACTAGGATTAGCCTTAAAGAGTCGGAGGTGGTGAAGTGTATGGCTGTTTCTGGAGGGTTTATTGTAGCGAATGTGGCGATGTTGAGAAAGGGTACTGGGGTGAGGGAGATGGCGAGGGGGTTGTGGACTGCTGGGGAGGCTGTTAAGGCGTTGGGGTGGGATGCGCATGTAGGGGCGTTTGTTTTTGGGATTGTGGGGTGGGCTGGAGGAGTGTAGATAGATGGTGGGAGAACATGCTTTCTTAGGGGAGTACTGGTGTCCGGTATGCTGGCGTCTAGGGGAACTATCATGGGGAAAAGGTCATTGTGCATCGTCAAATGCATTCTGGAGTTCCTGCCTTCTTATATCAAGTAAAACATTCTACGTAGCTATATATCTTACGATGATTACATTTTCATAGACAATACTTACCTCAATATGCTCGAAGTTGCAAATGCCACAATGATAAGCTACACCCACAACGCATTTGTACTAAAGAATGAGAGCATACAGACTGCTCTATCAGGATTAAATTGTGTGATCTGGAGATATGTTTTGGGTGGAAATCCTGGGGCGGTTGCCCAGTTGCACGAGGGGGCTGAGTCGCAATCATTAAGCAGATCAGCTTTGAGAAGCTTGTATTACAGTGTCTTTAAGCATCTAAGTTTCGACATGCGCGGCCTTCCTTCGATAATATCTCGGCTCAAGTTCTTCAAGAGTTTTCCAACGAAAAGTATGTTTCTGGCATAAGGATTCGAAATGTTGATTGTCACGCTTGGGACAGGACCTCTTAAAATAGACGTCCGCTAACATCAAACTATAGGTAACGTTCCGGATCGAATTCGAAATACAAAGGACCTCTCATGGCACACATACATTCCATTGAAGTCACCAAGGCACATCAGGATACTACGTCTGGACCCTGGCGTACCCAGCGATCCAATTCGGTATTCACTCATTCTGGCCAACATCAACACCCTCCCCCAATATGAAGCAATATCATACGCCTGGGGCCCTAAGCAGCCTACTAAAACCGTGATTTGTGATGGCCAGCGCCTTGAGATACGGCAAAATTTGTTCGATGCGCTCGTAATATTCCGGTATCCTGACCATCCGAAACAGCTTTAGGCGGACGCGATATGTATCAATCAGCAGGACAACCAAGTGAAGTGACCCCAAATGTAGCTCATGAGTCGTTATTCGATTGCGGATGCGACACTGATCTGGCTGGGTTGTGAGAACCCCGCAATGGTGCGGACTGCCTTGAATTATGTTTGCCAGTCTTTGATGGACGGCGCCGGAGAGATAGCGAACTTTTGGAATGATGTTGATACAGCCATCAATTATACACAGGAGGTCATTATTTTAACCTACTCGTGGAAGGGCGAACAAATTCATGAGTTCAAGTATGTAACTGATGCGGGCGAAGACAGAAGCATTGACGAATCATCCAAAGCTGCAATCATACGTCTATTTGAAATGGTTATTTTCAACGGGGCCGGTTTATTCAGAAGTGGTATTATCTCCAATCAGCACATATGTTTGATGGGAACACGGACAAATCTGGATTGTGAGGCTTTGGATTGCCGCCAGGTATCTCCACACCGTGAATTCACGTACGCTCATCCACGAAGAAGCGGCCCGGGACGATCTGTCAAGATTCTGCTCTATGTACGAAAATCGCGTCGTAGGGAGAAGTAAGCCACTTATCAAGCTCATTGCTGATTCTCGCGGCTCCTTATTTAGCGATCCACTAGATCGAGTTTATGGGTTGCTGGGGATGATGCGATATGAAGGTGAAGGATCCCAAGATGATACGACTATCAAGCCAATGTACGGAATCTACGTTCTTCAATGCTACAAAGAATTGGCCGAACAATGCCTAGCTGAGAACAATACTTCAATATTCCTTGAAGTACAGCATGATGAGGGCCCTGACCCGGATTGGCCTTCTTGGGTGCCTGATTAGAGAGTATGTACCAATACGTTTGGAATTCACCAACAAATTCCGACCCTCTGCGAGTGGGTTGACCGGAAGAACCCCCCAATCTTCATCAGTGTGGGTGGAATTCCTGACTGCATCTCCTTGAAAGGTGCTCGCCTGGCTGTCGTGGATCAAATCAAAGGTCGTGGTATCTGGCAAGAAAGCGACAAAACCATTCGACATCTTCTTCACGAGCTTAACAACCGACATAGAAAATTCCACGTAGCATGTGCAGCCACTGTGGGAAAGAACTCAAGTGAGAAGTTTTTGCCTAGACCAACGAATGATGCCCCACCCCGCTATAAAGACAAGCCGGACTATGGAGCTCACTTCATCGACTACTTTCTTTTCCTGAATGGGATTTCCAATCAGGCACGGATTATTGAGAGGGTCACGGCCATTTCTAGCAAACTCGAGTTAGACCTGCCTGATGACTCGTTCTCTCCTCTCAACTTCTCTTTCTTGTTATGCCGGGCTCTCAAGAGGTGATGTTTTTTTTTTTGAGACAAAAGAAGGAGGGTTAGGAGTTGGACCTGACGTGATGCGACCGGGAGATGTGGTAGTGCTTTTCCATGGAAGCCAGCAGCCCTTCATCCTCAGGCTAGCAGCACAAGATCTTGGAGATTGATAGGAGAATTTTATGTACATGAGCAGATTATGGCACTACTGATGCTGGATTATGCGACCCCCAACAAGCTGGCAGAAGTCTTTTATGTTTTCTGAACACATGCTTCAAATATGAGATGCTTGGAATTTACTCCCTAGCTAAGGGCGTAATATATGGACTAGAAAATACATAGCCCTCTGGAGACGAGCAATGCCTTTTGGGGCTGCCAAATGAGTGAACGCCCTCGCTTCGAAAGCGGCCTTGCTACATGGACCGACTGATCTGATATTACTGTCGAGCCGTTCCACTTCACTTCTACATCTGATTCTCGCTATATTTTTTGATGCCTATTTAATGTAGATAGCCTACGAATCTATACTGAAGACTGACCCTTTACGGACTCGTGCGTCCTATCTGTGGTGGCTACGAGTCTCTAAATGTATCAAATACAGTCTTGCAAGAAACTCAGATCTGAGTACTTCTTTCGTGCTTGTTGTAAGTTGGAACTGTAGTCTAGAACAGGAGGCCGGAGCTGGATACTAGAGCGTCCCCTATCACAGCGGACATTTCAAGTAGTGATTAATACCACAAAGGAAAGCTCGATATCGAAGATACACAGGACAATACACCACTCAGCAAATGTTACGCCCTGCTTATCTCCAATCCCCTATCTCCTTTCCCAAGGACCCAAACATTAGAAATCCAAACCGAAAATCATACATGTCATCACCTACCTTCAATACATAATTCATCCGCTAGGCTTAGCGCTGACCGGAAAAGCAAAGCGCGCTTAGTGACGCCCATCTAAATGCCTAGCAAAGGGATAGCGTAGTCGCGATTATACGCCCCGTTGTATATGTTGCGGAGTAAGCGTTAGAATTGATGTAGATGAGAACGAGATAAGGAATGATGATAGCGAAAGGCACTATATACCGTAGCACTTGGGTTTATGATACATTCAACGAAAGAATTATCTTTGGGATAACGTCGTTTCATTCACGCCCATGGGGTATAAAATACTTGAGGATAGTTATGTTTGTTGAATTTATGTGAACAAAACGCGGGTAATGGCTGGTGGAAATGTTTGCGTAGGGCGAAACATTTGAATGGCATGAACGTTAATAAGCAAATATGGTGGTAGCCCTGAAGGTGCGATGTACGTCTAGTGGCAGCCATCTCAGGGGTTCCCACGTGGAGCGGGTGGGAGTGCGGAATGCGCAATGGAAGAGGGAAAAAGCAAGTCATAACGGGCGGTTGAGTTTGTTTCCGGGATTGAGCAGGATGGAAATGCTAGAGATAGATGAATGCCATATGTAGTGTTTGTTTGAATACTTTGGCGGAAGGAGCGTGGGACTTCCTCCTGCTCCAGCTGCCTCCGTGCTGTCACCAACCCAACCCATTTCAGTTCCTATTTCATTGCCTCGATCTAGCAAACTAGTCCATTGCAATGCTGCTCCAACTCGAGCTAAGCTCTCTACAAAACATTTCCCTCCGATGATCGAATCTCTCCCGCCGGACTTAACTCGGGCATCTCCGGCCGCACATACCGCCACTGGTGATTACAAATAATACTTATCGTCTATCTCACTTACCTCCATCAACAGTAATTAACAAGCTTCCTCAATCAAGTAGTCCGCAAGAGAAAAAGTTAAACAACCTCTACAGAAGACAACTCGAGCTCAGGTTGAAGTCAAGCGATTGCAGGGTCTTGCGAAAAAGCTTGTTGTCGCGGAGCAAATTACTCAATCCAGAGAGTGAGAGACAGAGGGAAGAAACGGCCTGTTCAGGCGATGGTCGTTGATTCGGCAGACTTCAACCAAGTTAGGGCGGATGAGGCCACTAGCGAGATCTAATGACACCATCTAGCAGCACGAGTCACATCATTTGCCGCCCTTCAAGCCGGTCGCTGTGGGAAAAGAGGGCGGCGAGTTGGTCGTTTTGCCCTCAATTCCTTCTACAAAACATAATTTTTGGAAGTTGGTTCATGGACGGGGTCTAGAAAGCAGTGAGCGTTGCGAAGCACAAATTTTCTCTATCTTTACGCCTCCGGAAACATATCCGGTAACGCTTCTCGTTTCGTACTATTTTCCGCAAGGATTAGCTTCCTTATGACGAGGCCGTTTGTCATCCACTCAACCGTGAAAAGCAGTTAAGTGGGGGTAGAGGGCACGTATCGACTGCGGCGTAAGCTAGAAAGCTTATAAATTTTCGTTTGATGAAAGATTGTTCAGAGTACATGGAAAGGAGGTGTGCATGGGCCTTAGTGATATATATTGGAAGCAGGTGAAGAGAGGGAAAGGGACCACAAACGATTGAGAGTCAAAATCCATTGAGCTGGATAGGATTATAACTCAGAACAAAAAAAAAATTGCACAGCAATTGTTTAGGACGTGCAGCTTTGTTGATCCGCTCTGGCACCAGATATCCGCTGCAAAAATGACTGGTCCAGAGGAAAGGAGACAGAGCGTCAGTACAGTGCCAGAAGAAGAGGAACTCCGCACATCAACAGACTATGAGAAGCAAGCCGACCTAACCCAAGATGACGACAAAGACTCTATCTCAAACCCAACAAATCCATCACCCTTGGCTCTCAGGAAAGAGCTTTCGCGTACTGCAACACAACAAGGTCCCTCCAAGCCACCTCATGCAAAGAGCCTGCGGCCCATCAAATCACACCAGTCACGCGCAGGCACAGATGGCTATACCTTCTTCGACAATGATCAGGAGGACCAACAGCAGCACCAACGGCAACATGGGCGCCCGAACATATCCAGTGGTGGTACTGACACTGCGACTGACGAGCCATTTCTCGTGACCTGGGACGGGGACGCGGACCCAGAGAATCCACGCAGCATGACTAGTCTTCGGCGCTGGGCTATTGTTTTGATTAACAGTGCCAGTTCATTATGCGTGTAAGTTTAATTGAGTTGGGTTGTCGTGCCTACATCGCGCGTCATGGAGGGCTGTGGCTGTAGCTGTGGGGGTAATGCAAATGATGATGCAGAAAGCTAATACTCTTGATGCAGGACTTGCACATCGTCTCTGTATACGTCGACGTACGGGCAGCTGATACCGGAGTTTCATACATCTCGGCTCGTTTGTACGCTTGGTTTATCACTCTTTGTCGCCGGCCTAGGCACCGGCCCGATGATTCTAAGTCCCCTTTCTGAGGTGAGTAGTTATGCGTGTGCTTGGAGATCATCAGGGAAGGAGAAAGTGAATACCGCCACCGACCTGATCTTATTTGACTACCTGTACTTGCAGGAGCTCGAGACCCTGCAGTTCATTGCTGTTCTCGTTTCGTTGTACTGTACTGACGTTGTGTCCGTAGTTCTATGGCCGCCGACCCGTGTACATCTGCTCGTTTACGTTTTTCCTTATCTTCATGATCCCATGCGCAGTTGCGCGCAATATCCAAACCATGCTGGTAGCACGGTTTCTCGACGGATTGGCTGGCTCGGCTTTCTTGAGCGTGGCGGGAGGCACTGTTGGCGACATGTTTGCGAGACACGTACGTCCAAGTCCTGGCGCTGCCGTTGCCCGCATATGCGGCGCTGTCTGCTGGCTGGCTAAGGATCATGTACCTGGTGGCTAATGACTTCTGCTTGTAGGAACTCTCAGCTCCAATGATGGTGTACACTGCCGCCCCGTTTATTGGGTATTTCGGCCCCCCTCCCTGTTATCTCGTCTCATCGGTGTAGATTGGGCTAACCACATGCTCGCAGCCCGGAGATCGGCCCTCTGGTGGGCGGTTTCATCATGGAAAATACTACTTGGAGATGGTAAGGAAATTGTCATTCCCATTCTCCTGGAACTATGCATATTGCCCCAACACAATCTACCTGCAGATCTGCGCTTCTAGGACGGGATTTCCGAGGAGGACATGCAGGTCCGGGCCTTGTCCCTCCTTGGCCCATTCTTTTGCCCTTGCCCCATCCAGCCAGCCGTATACACCTGGTCACTCACTAGTCGAATTGATATTTTCAGCAGCAAGAAGCGGTGTGCTAACAGATTCTGAATAGGTGCTTCTATGTACTTGTCATCTGGTCCGGGCTCCAGGTAAGGCAGTGAATTCGATGCATCCCAAAGTAACCAGGACCACGGAAACATCGCAGCTAACCCCCATTTCTTTTGTTCCCTAGCTCACGCTGATTGTCCTTTTTGTTCCTGAGACGTATCACCCCGTTTTGCTGCGCAACAAGGCTGTCCGTCTGCGAAAAGAAACAGGGAATACGGAGTGGGTGGCCCCGATTGAGAAGCTGTCGAGGTCGATTGCAAAGACGGTGCTTTGGTCCTGCATCAGGCCGTTTCAACTGCTCTTCTTCGAGCCAATGGTGCGCTTACCCTTACCCCCCAAATGCTGAATTATCACAATAAGAACATGATTGGTGGACTGACATGCATGCTTTTTTGCTTCACTTTCAACAGTGCCTTAATCTCTGTATTCTATCTGCGATTCTGCTAGGCATCTTGTACCTTTTCTTCGGTGCATTCCCACTAGTCTTCCAGAACAATCACGGCTTTGGCATATCTCAGACCGGTCTCTCGTTCCTGGGCCTCTTTGTGGGCATGCTGGCAGGTGTCATGACGGACCCGCTGTGGAGGAGACGTTACGATGAGCTAGTGCGGCAGAACCAGGCGCAAGGGGGCGACTCTGAACCAGAGTTCCGGCTCACATCGACAATATATGGCGCTTTTCTCGTTCCAATTGCACTGTTTGGTAAGCTGTTGCAGCCTCCCCTTTTGGCACTCAAAGCATGCGTTCTAATCACGATGTGCACTATGCAGGGTTTGGCTGGACCACGTATCCACATGTAAGTAGGCAGAGATCTGATAACATGACCTGCAAAATTTCAGGATTGGGAATGCTAATCCGAGGCACCGTGATTAGGTTCACTGGATAGGTACGGCATACACTTGCTTGCATTTCACTAGTTTTGGGAAGTAATTATAGCTGATCATCTGGATAGTTCCAATAATTTTTTCAGCCATCTTTGGTGTTGGGTAAGTGAGGGTCCGCTTTTTTCTTTCTTTCTTTTTGCTTCAAAGGGGGCAGATCTGGTTGGTGATGGTGGCGGATCATGCAAGTGTCATAGATATGGTATGGGATCGCTGACCAACATTGTCTACTCTATAGCGTCATTTGGGTGTACTCTGGAGTATTTACCTTTCTCGTCGAAGCAGTGAGTATTCCCTGTTCTTGAAAGCAGCGTCTGCCCGACATCGGACGGAGGGCGAAGGAGGGTTACCAGCTTGATGGAGTAAACTGACGTCGGCGACCAGTACCCAGTATATGCTGCGTCGGCACTGGCGGCCAACAGCTTCGCACGATCGTACTTTGCAGCCGCCTTCCCACTATTTGGTGTCCAGATGTACAACAGTAAGGCTCTGAAACCCAGAACCCCCATGCAGGCAAAGCAGACATTGATGAAAAGGCGGTCATTGATTTGGAAATAGATCTCGGTTACCAGTGGGCAACGACAGTGCTTGCATTTCTGTCCCTAGCAATGGCACCGTAAGAGCTCTTTGGAGTCCCGGGAGAGTGGTCGTAGGTAGTTCGCTAACGCGTCGTGTTACAGATTCCCTATCTTGTTCTTTCGATATGGACGGCGGCTCAGGGGTAGTAGTCGGTATGCATCAGCGTAGGTGCGTGTGGGTATGTGTATGAGTGTGTGTGTTCAGCAAGGAGAGTGGATGGATAGACGGGCATGGGGTGTATGTGGCGGATTTGAGTGGAAGGGGCCTAATTATAGAGGAGGTAACACTGCATTTGGCATGCCATCATGTTTATTGAATCCAAGGATTGCTGCGTCCACACGTGAGACGACCTGAGGCACGCTGGCCGTGCCTTTGTGTAACTGGACTTGGGCTCCACGAGAGCGGCCACGCCAGCTTGTGATGGGGGCAAGAGGGTTAGCTAGGAGACACAGAGATAGAGATGGCGAGCCAGGGTTGGGATGGGAAGTGTGTGTTTACGGAATGAGACAAGGTTGGCGAGAGTCAAGCGGGAGTCGGACGCGAGGGAAACGTGGCCGGCAAACGCCAGAGACATGTCGAGCGAAACATTGAGTTGCGGGCACACAAAGGCTGGTCTCGTTCGCGAAGCTCTGTAAGAGCAGAGTAGAAGCAAGAGATGAGTGATGGCTATGGTGATAGTCGGTAGTACAGGGCGCACCAAGGCTTCAAGGACGAGCCAGTCACGGGGAGGTTGCCAAGGCCGCGATCACATATTGCATGCTGCAGGTGGTAGCCGAGCAGCAAATGATACTGACGCCAGCCAGTCGTCGAGGGCAGAGACAGGAAGTCGTATCCCATCCATGCGGCGGGTGCTTGCTTTTTCTTTGGGCGTGCTGAGGATGGGGTGAGGTTTGAGGGTGATGTGGGATGTGGGCTGTGGACCTGTGGGGATTTTGTTGAGGAGGCTGGTGAGTGGTATACTGGAGGGCATGGGGATGGGAGGAGGCATTTATTGGCATTGAAAATTTTCTCTGTTCGTTCCTTCTCATCGTGATGTGAGGGAGGAGCGAGCGTAGTGGTCGGTGGTCGGTGAGGGATGGCGCAATGAGTTGTGATTTGATTTGCCTGGAGACCATGGGGGTGGTGCTCGCTCGCTAGTGGAATGTAGTGGAGTGGAGTGTGTTGCGAAGCCCCCCATTGTTGCATTTCATGTGGCCTGGCCGCGTAGTGCTCATACTGGCTTACCCGGGGGTGTGAGCGCTGCTGGAGTAGTTTTGATGTTGATGTTGATGTTGGTGCTGGTGCTGGTGCTGGTGCTGATGCTGGTGGCACTTGCCATGCGACTGGTGTAGCCCCATCAGTCGGAAAGATGGCGATGGGAAGGGAGGTAGCACATTGCCAGTGGGGACTAGATACTAGGTAGATGCTGATACTGGGGATACCCAAGACGGGGCTGTCCTCGCACAACAGACAGACTACGCAGACGACGCTACACTCGACTCGCACTCGCGCACAATGAAATGCAGAGGCAGCGAGTGGCCAGCGGGCAACAAGGACGGACACAAGGGCACAAGGGGACAAGGGCACATGAGTGAAGGAAAGGATCATATGGAAAGCGAACAATGGCGGAAGAGTGGATCCGGGATTCGACCTCTCGATTCCCAAAGCAAAGTCTCCCAAGCACTGGCTTGCAGGGGGCCTGGGACTTGAGGGCCTGAGGACCTGAGGACTCCAAGGCTCGAGAGCCCGGGAAAGAGCGCAACTAGCCTAGGAAAGAGGTAGTGTGGAGAGGGCAGGAATGACCGAGGCTAGACGGCAGCTGCGAACACGGACAACACGGACTCTTCCGCCAACGAAACTTCACCTCCTCCCAACGACCAATTGCGGGGAACCGCATTTGCGCGCATCACGCCCACACCTCACACCTCACACCTCATACTCGCATCCTCACACGTCGCTGCCCGCTCCCACACACACATCCTCTTTCTCTCTGAACATTGCTCGCTCTTGTCCACCCTCTGACCTTCGGATCCGCGGCGCCGCCAGTGTGCCCAAACCCTGAACCAAGGACCTCGACTGCTGCTGCTCAGCACCGCACACGCACACGCACGCGCATCCGCACATTCCTCGACACAGCCCTCGCAAGCGCCGTCTCACAGCAGTTGCGCTCCTCTGCTCTGCTCTGCTCTGCTCTGCCCTTTCCTTGCTGGGCTGCTTGCTCGATTCCTCCATTGCCGCCCCAATCCATCTCCAAGCCCCACCCGTCAACTTGTCGTGTGCGCCTTTTTCCCCGTTGGGCCGTTCTCCATTCCACCTCCAGCTTTAGAGCTCTCACAGTCCCCAGTCCCCGTCCTCGACAAGCTTCCACCAGACCATCACTACTCTACTCCTGCGCCAGCATCCTTGTGCGCATTGCCAATTGACCCATTGGCCCCGTCCTCCCCACCGCTTGTACCCGCCTACTTGCCCGCCAGCATGGTTCGCCGGTAGTCTGCGTAGCCCACACTTCCTGCCCATGTACCATCATGAGTGCGTGTGCTCCTGGAATGCTTCCTCTCCCTCGATTGCATGGACCCCGGCTCTGTATCACAACAGCATTGTTCCATACCTGCGCGCCGGATTGAGCGCCCTTCACCCTCTGGGTCCTCAGCCCCCCCTACCCCATTGGACCTCCCCCAGTGCCACGACAGCGCCCGTTCGAGCGGCCAGCGCACGCCTGAGCGCATTCTCGAAACACACAGCTGGAACACGGCCAGCCGTGTCCCCTGCACGCATTGGCTGAGCCGTTGGGCTGGGTGGCCGCCGAAGCAACATTGACGGCTGCACGCAGAATAAACGTGCGTTTACAGCGCCGTCCGTAGCTTGCAACAGCATCCGTGCTTCCCGCTGAGCTTGTGTCTCATAGAGAGGATATTATGACCACCCCAGACGCCGAAGATGCATCTCCCTCACCGGAATACAGCGGTGCTCCAGACGACATGGCCGCCGAACAGAAGACTGAGCCGCACTCTGGTAATGCCTCACCAGACCAGAAGGCAGCGAACGGCCAAAAGTCTGCCTCCAACGCAAAGGATCCCTTGCGCCCGCGAAGGAAGAAGGCTCGAAGAGCCTGCTTTGCTTGCCAGCGAGCCCATTTGACCTGTGGTAAGTACGATATCAAGGAGGAACATGTCAAAAAGTAGACGCTATGGCGCCTGTGGGTTGACATGAAATCCCCCTAAACACCTTCATATTGCTTATGGGAAGGCTAACACTCAACTCCCAGGCGATGAGAGACCTTGTAATCGATGTATTCGGCGGGGTCTTCAGGATCATTGTATGGATGGCGTGCGCAAGAAGGCCAAATACCTTCATGATGCACCAGATGGTGCCCTTATGCCTGGTGTAGGCGGTCACTATCCTCACATGAATGGAAATCGACCAGTACCGCTTCCAAGCCAGGATCCAGGCGCCGTTCAAGTTGCGCAGCAAAATAACTACTACACTCAGCCTCCGTCGGCAACATATTACACTCCCAACAATGTCCCAGCCTCATTACCACCAGGCCAGGATGATAGCGGGTTTGGCAATCAACAAACCCCAATCTCGCCTCCTTACAGTCAGACAAATCAGCGCCCAGTTGCGACTGCTCCTGGTACTGTGTCTCAGGGGCCGCCGGCGCAAATGCAACAGCAGTTTGGCGGAGCTCTATTTGATCCTAGCGACCCCGCATTGTTCAATTTCGACATTTCCAGTTTGAATTTTGGGAATCATTATGGTGCCCTCGAATTTGGAATGCTCGGCCACATGTCGTCTGGTGCTGCTGAATCCCCACACAACGACAGCAATGTGATGAATCCCTTGAACCAAGCGGCCTCTATGTACAATCCACAGATGACTGGAACGTACGCCGAACAGCCGAGTCATGGAGGAACTGCACTCTCGTTTGGCCCAGACGGACTACCATCAACTGAGTGGCAAAATGCCCAGTCACGCCATGGTAGCATGCAGATACAGACTCCAAATAATACTCCCGTAACGACGACGTTGGATCACAGTGGTCATAGGCACGATAGTCTGAATGGCCCTCAAGCCTACGCTATCGGCCAGGGGCCTTCCAGCCTATCAAGCGCCAGTCCGGCCTCGACAGACGTCAACTCTGGATACGAGAACGACAATCCGTTAGCGGCAGCATCGTTCTTTGCGAATACTCAGCAGCAGCAGCAGACTCAGCGTTCGCCTACTGTCAACCGTCTCCAGCATGAGAATCGGCTGCCAAGCCATGCGCCACTGCAACCAATACAATCAAATGCCATTCGGAAGCGTCTTCGAGATACAAAGAACATTTACCATGGAATCACCAAGCCATATGACTATGTTCGCTCGTTTCACAAGCTGTTTGAGCTTATCAACAAGAGATATACGAAACCTGGCCAAATGAAAGCTCGAGAGGCACTGCGTACATTTAGACCGTGGTTAACGCACGTTGCTGAAGAGCTCACACAAGAGGACCTCATTCATCAGGAGAAGAATCTCCAGCGAGCGTTGTTAACACTCCAAGATCAATTCCAAGAAGTTGGCGTGCCATCATTAATGGCTCGACGTTCAGGAGAAGTAGTATGGGTCAACAAAGAGTTCACCATCCTTACGGGATGGAGCCGCGAAGTGCTCATAGGCCAGGAGCCAAACCTTAATGTCAACAGAGGGGTCAGCAGTGATATGAGTGAGAGCGAATTATCAACCAACAACACGACGCCCAACATCAGTGCTCAGGAACCCGAGCCTGGACCAAATCCAGTTAACATCATTGAGATCATGGATCAACGCTCGTCTCTTGGATATCTACAAGACTTCGCTGAACTCTGCTTCACGGATTCTCGTGGCCATGGAACCCAGCGGGTAAATTTCTTGAGATACCAAACCAAGGAAGATGTCATCCGCAACGAGGAAACGAAGGCCAATGCTGCAAGTGGAAAATACGCTAAACCTGATCCAATCATCAAAATGGAAGGGGGCTCTGTGCACCAGGGCGAATCGGCCATGGAGAAACTTAGCGGTAAGGATGGCATGGTGGATTGCATGATCATGTGGCATATCAAAAGAGACATTCTGGAGATGCCCATGCTCGTGTCTATGCAGGTACGTTTAGTTAAACTACTTATTTGCTTGTGATAGAGTGCTAACAAGCTTTTTTGACAGATCATGCCCGTGCTCAAGGCATAAACTAATCACGGCTGTTCACTCTACCTCGGCTATATACCTTTTTTTCCTTGTGATTTTCTATATTATCACAGGATTGCATCCATACGTCATATGGGAGATCGCGCATGCGACAGAACAGGATAATGACATGTTCGACACGGCGTGGTTGCTACCACCTACAACAAAAAAGTGCGTTCTAATGGGATCATATACTTGCATGGTTTTAGCTTTTTCTTTCCTTTCTCTTCGTCATGCTACAGCCACTTTCCTCTTGTGGTATTCGCAATATTTGTCGTTCTTGCGGCTTGGTACGTGCTGAGTTTGCCTCCATCATCTCATGCAATATGAATGGGCTTCTTGAGCAATGAATTGTCAATATCGAATGATTTACTTTTCGCTTTGCTTTTCGCTTCGTTCTTCATCTGCGGGTATTCACGCGACCCATTGCAGAAGAAAAGAGGATGGTGCGTTTCTCACCACGACCTGCACGTGTCATTAAGGGTAATTGTTAATGGTTTTGCTAAGACCATGCGAATCTTGGTCAGAGCGGTGAAGGGGTGTTCATGGTGCATTGGCGTTTTCTTAATGGCGAGATCTTGGCAGGGTTGGAAGGATACCACCGTGGGGAAAGGAAATGAATGTTGAGTTGTTGTTTGAAAATATTGGTTGTGTTGTTAATGTTGAATGCTGGTATGTTTGCTGCGTTGTTATGTCTATCGTCTATGTTAGGTTGGTGATCGTCCCGCCACCCACGCGGTCTTTGTATTCTTCATAGGCTGTGTGCTTTCTCCAAAATCTCGGAGACAAAGCCTTTCCCTCTCCTCACTCCATCTGACACATCGCCACCCCATCTTTCTGCCCCTTGCCCTCCGCAATACTCTTCACTTTCCTCTCTCCATCCTCAGCCCCCTCCCCTCTCAGCCACTCATCCCTCTTCCAATCCAAATACCCTTCCCTCTCCAAACTCCTCTTCGCAATACGTATATCCTCTCTAATATCCTCAACCAGCGCCTCCTTACTCACATAATCGTATTCGGGCCGTATATACCCAAGTATGACAAGCGACAGCGTCGCGCCATAAAAATCCTTTTCAAACGTGTGTAAAATGTGTATTTCGATGCTCCGTTGTGTGTTCTTATAGTACGGGTTATAGCCTATAGACAGGACGGTTGGGTAGACGGTTACACCACTTGAAGAAGAGTTTTGTTCAGAGGCGATATCGGACGGAGTTTGCGGATCGGAACTAGAGCTCGATTCCAGGTCTGCGACTGCGTGGTTGGAACTTCGTTCGGGCAGAGACGTGTCGTCTGTTGCGCTGGGGACGCTGGTTGCCGTTGTGTTTGTGGGTATCGTGGTGTGGTCGAGCGTCGCCCAGCCGTAGTAGATGCCCGAGTCGAGGTCTTCATGGCCGCCGATTGAGAGCCCTGAGAGCGGAATGTTGGCCGTTGGGATGCCGAGCTACTAGCGCGATTGGAGGGTTAGTGGGTTTTTATTGTGGCTTTTTGAAGATTGGAGGGGGTAATTGGATGGTGTGTACCTCTTTGCTGCCGCGGCCGAAGCCTTTTATTACTGGGCCTCGGAGCTTTAAAGGGAAGGGCGATGTTGGGGTGTCGGGGCCGGCAATGGGGTCGCGGGGGCCGGAGGGGCGGCCCATGGTTATGTAGTTTTGATGCTGTGTGTTGGTGTTGGTGGTATGAAAGGGTGAATTGGAGGACTGGGAGGGTCGGAGGTGGGTATTTAGGTATCGGTGATGTTTTGCTATGACTAGATTAGTGGCTAAGGTGTGATGTGATGGAGGGGCTCGGTCGCTGAGCAATCATGAGCGGTGGGGCAAAGGCGGTGAGACCAAATCGCATTCCGATCGTAATTCGTATGGTGGATTAGTCAGAGTAGGGTTAGCTTAAGGTGCCCTTTAGCTCTAACCAGGGACTTCATTATAGTAAGCTCTTTTATCTTAATTCATTGAAGGAAAATTTTGTGTTGTAGGAGATCAATTCATAGCCATGGTTCATTAAAAATGATCCTAGCCAGAGCTCGCTTATCAGGTATATCTCTTGTGATACCCCGCATAACTCGGATGGGCACCTCTTTTTCATCTACGCGCGAAATGGCCTCTGCAGCTTCAAATAGAGGGATATCGAAGTTGCAGGATAATGAGCCGGCATTCATCTATGGAACAGCATGGAAGAAGGACAAAACAAGTGAACTGGTGAAGGATGCCATTGCCAGTGGGTTTAGGATGGTGGATACTGCGGCTCAACCTAGACATTACCAGGAGCCTTTGGTGGGTAAGGCGCTGAGAGAATGTTATCAAAAAGGTGGTGTGAGGAGAGAGGATCTATATGTGAGTCTTTCCTTTGTTCATGGTACAGGAGTTACCTGATTGTGCAAAGGTACAAACGAAATATACCAGCCCAGCCGGCCAGGATCACGAGAACATGCCGTATCACCCTCTAGATCCATTGGATGTTCAGATTCACACATCAGTCGCTTCATCGTTAAAGAACCTTCGGCCCAATGAAGACTCGGAAGAAGATTCCTATATCGACTGCTTACTCCTCCACTCTCCACTTCCCACAATCGAACAAACCCTCCAAGCCTGGACATTACTAGAAACCTACATCCCAACCAAAATACGCTCCCTCGGCATCTCAAATGTCACCCTGGATACTCTAAAAACACTCTACAATAACTCTACCATCAAACCATCTGTTGTCCAAAACCGCTTCTACCCCCGAACAAGCTATGATGTTCCTCTCCGAGACTTCTGCAACAAGCATGACATCACATATCAATCTTTTTGGACGTTGACGGGCAATCCGGCGTTACTGGAATCTACACCTGTTGTTAGCCTTGCTAAGGTTGTGGGGGTGAGCGAGTCGGTTGCGCTGTATGCTCTAGTGATGGAGTTGGGGGTTGTGGTGTTGAATGGGACGACTTCTACGGCGCATATGCGGGACGATCTTGAGGGGATTCGGAAGGTGATTGAGAGGGCGCGGTCGAATGAGAAGGAGTGGGGGAAAATTTGTAACGCTTTCCGGAAGTTGACTGGATCTACCTTGTAATTCTTAATTCTTGAATCCAGTCATTGATAACCCTTTAGCAAGCTGTGCGGTTTCAATCAGAATTGTAGTTGGCAAGGCTGCGTAGAAAAAATGCCACCCAATTGTGATTGGTCGTGACCACTACTCATCGTGTTGAATGCGCCTTCGCCATCAGCTGGGGCTGACTTCTGCCTCATGAACATCTTCAGCCTTGCTCCTCCACCTCACCTCACCTCCAACCGTCCACCTTCTTTTCGTCATCTCCACATCAGATCAATATATTCACTGATGGTTCAAATCCCCCATTAGTTCCTCTTAAACACCCAAATGACGACCATACGGACGAGTCTACCAATCGCAACAGAGCCTTGGGAGGCTGCCAAAAGACAGTTTCTTGTAGGCCTGTCCCCAGAGGAAATCAAGCGCTTTCAAGATGCAACGCTCGAAAACCTGTTCTACAGTGCTAGTGTAGCCCAAAAAAAGCACGCACGGCACAACAGAAGCTGGCTCCTGCAGGAACGGCTTGCATCGCTGGTAGACGCCATCGATGACTATGGGAAAGCATTCGATGTTTTCTCAAACACGAACGGGCTTCTGTTGAGCCCAATTTGGGGGAGCCTAAGAGTGATACTGCATGTGAGTATTGCGATTCTATCCATCACGATGGTCCTTTTAGGTCACTGCTCTGACAGATGTCTGGACATTTGTGAGGCTCCCCACGCTTTGGTACGTTGTTGATTCCATTTCAGATCGCTGGGGAGCCTGGCAAGTTTCAAAAAAAGTTAGTGGGTATGCTGGCGCAAGTTGGGGATGTGTTGCCACGCTTCCGCATTTATCAATCACTCTATGGTAACCACGAACGACTGCCCGCCGCCCTACCTGGTGTATATCGGAAGATTCTTCAGTTCCGCCTTCGCACCAAAGACTTCTTCATGCGCTCAAAAAAGTCAATGAGTAAGCATGTACATAGGGGAGCCATGAAACGCAGGTTCACCAAATACACAACATTTCTTCGAATCAAGATAGTATGATACTAAATATTCTAAAATGCGCGCTGTGCAATTTTCTGTACCACAAACCACTATATATATATATAGTTAGTTGGCGAACTATCTGGAAATCTCCATGAACTCCTCAGGTCCTGCGGTACAGCAACGGCTTGAGCCGAGGAACTTTGCAAGCCTTGCCGCCGATGGACGATGCCTTGGAATTCTGGTGAGCATAGCGAATATTTGATCGGGAAATAGCGGTATTGCATCGGAGATGGGAAGGCTCTGTACCCATGTCCATATCCGGGGTATATTTGCTTGAAACGAGGAGTCGCACTCGTTTTGATCTCGGATATCTGATAATTGGTCACGTTCCCCTAGTAGAGCTGCCACCATTTCAAGAAATACGCAACCCATGGAGAAGACATCTGATTTTAGACCTCTGGTATCTTGGGAGACGACTTCGGGGGCTGCATAGAGCCGAGTGAAGGCCGTCGGGTTCGCTGTCTCTGCGTCTTCAGCAGACGTGTATGCCCGTGCAATACCGAAGTCTGCGATATAAACTTTGTATCGAACTGCGGATCTTGAATTTGGATGGCGCGGAGTCAAAGGCGGCTCCTTTGACACATCCCGAACGAGGATATTTTGGGGCTTGATGTCCATGTGCTTAATTAGGTTGGCGTGTATAAACGCCAATGTGTGTGCAAGGCAGCCAAAGAATTTAATAACGCTCCTCACCTTTTGAGAAGCAAGCACAAGACAACAGCCAGTGTCGGAATCCACATCTTCTGAAAGAGAGTCTAGGAAGGAATCGAGGTTGTATTCTGCCACAGGATACAAAAGAATGGAAAGATCCTTCTTAGGAGAAACAATATAGGTTCCTACCACTTGAACAAGATGCGAATGCCTAAGGCGCTGAAGATGCTCAACTTCCTTCAAAGCATCCTCTCTTCTTAACCTCCGCGTGCACTTGACCGTCTTGCGTGCGAGGCGGACATTTCGACAAATCACGCTCTCAACCAAGGCTGAAGTGGTGTGCCCAAGGACACTCTCAGGAATAAGTGGAATCGTCCGTATCTCGTGCACTTGGTATTCCGCATGTTGGCCCCTCCCAGACCAATCTCGTTCGTGGAACTCGCTATCCAGTAGACCTTGGCTGTTTAGGTATTCCAACCACGCGCTACGAGAAGTGTTTGCTATTGATGCCTTCGATTGTTGAAAGGGAGGTGGAGGAGCGGAACGTTGTGGGATCAAAACGTAAGGAGCTGACGAAATTGATGGTGTGGCTGGAGTATACAGAATGATGGGGTTACTCTTCTCCTCGCTCCGCCTTACGAAAGCTTGTGGATTGAAGTCTGGACTAGCATGCAGAGGTTCAATTATCGGTGAGGATGGCGCCGTCAAGTCGTGCTCTCGTAGGAGAAGCGGGATCTTGCTTGTATGGTGATTGGCTTCGACTCCCACACTCTCATCTGAGATGGACCATTTAGTGACCTCGGCTACGATGCTGCTGGGGCTTTCGACTTCTTTATGGGTATCTACGACTTCTAGATTTCGCAATTGAGCATCAGGAAAAAGCAGGTGTTCGGAATCAGACTGCTCGGTGAGATTGTCATCGCTGAGGAAATCCATGCCGGAGTGCGGTATCCATGCTACAATTGGCGCAAGAAACTCTACAATATAAGTGGTGATTATTATACATAGCCCCCGTTAGAGGTCACATGGAGGGAGGAGGCAAAATCACAGCGACGAGTTGTTTTACTGATGCAATAATGGGGACTGGAGTTTCACCAGGCTGAACTGCGGGGCACGTAGCACTTAAGAATACAGATGTCCGTATCCGGACTAGTGCCAGGTTACCGAATGCTGATCGTTCTCGGAAGGGGTGCTATGTTCAAGAGCCTCTAACTTCCTAGCGACGATGTGTCAAGATCGTGATCGAATTAAGAGTGTAAGTATTACTATCAGTTCTAGCCGTTATGTTCTTTCAACTAAGAACCTTAGAATTCAACATCTATTTCCTCCAATACTAATTTAGTAAATAATTGAGATGATTACCGAGCTAAACTATTTTACAATATCAAGTCAATTATTAGATGTAGTAGTAGAAAACCTTGCTTTCATATATGAGGGTACCGTGTGCACGTTCATAGCCTATAATACCTAGGAGGGGTAGTGACTTTTTGTCCTACGCCCTATACTCCTCCGAAATAAATAAGGAGGTATGATTCTGAAACCTCCTAGATCAACATTCCCTACCTGGAAATGCCTAGCACTTCGCCTGCAAGTACGATTCAATAGATTGTAGAAGCTGTATTTAAGAATCCCAAAAAATATACCGCGATGGTGTAGTGTTCTCAATTCCGTGAATTACGGTACTCGTCTAAGCTTACAGCAGAGGTGCTCTGCGCAACTGCAATCAGCTTTTGACATAGCCATCGTACAAATTGTAGTCACAGTCTTGCGGCCGGTCACGTTTAGTGCCGCTTCGCGACATAGGGAGACGGGCAACTGGACCGCCATACAACTGCACAAAACCTATTATTAACCCATTCACTGATCGAGCATAGTATTCACTTAAGCCTCACCATGTTTTTATACTCCTTCTCAAGCACATCGCAACTAACACGTCCACGAAGCTGTATCCAACTACCGCTTTAGTTGAGTAAAGGGGAACACAATGTGTGGGAAGATATTTGAGGCATGATGAAGCACGTACATGGGAGCGTCGTACATACCTCTGATATTTCCGCCCTTGGATAAGGTATACCGGTAATTTGATGTGGAGCTTAGCATCTCCGCCTATTTACAGCACAGCACTGAGAAGTTTAAATTTAAAGACTCTATACCCTATCTTCGAGAGAGTTATTCTCGATAAGCATGGTGTAACATTGACCTATGATGATACAATGATATTCCAGATGTTAAGATAATCATCCCTTAATCGATGACTAACACGAACGGAGACCTCTCAGTTCGGATCCCTCATCCTAGACAACTTCACTGGTTTCGGAATCTTGTTCTTTAGGATCGGGTTAAACATACGGCGCATTATAGCGCAACTTAGTCTTGTACAATGCGAGGAGTCTATATGAGATGGTTTTTAGCGTTTCCTACGGTTCTATGTCAGTTTAGCCCAGTGAATGACAAGCACAATTAAGCCGCTTCCTCAACCTCTCGTTACAACACGCCGCGGTATCTCATTCTTCCATTCCTAAGCTTCTCTATTGCCTTGTTTATACCCTCCTCATCAAATTCAAAAACCTCAATTGTTGGCTGTATTTTGTTGGAAGCAGCCAAAAAAATCTCTTCTTGCATTCTCAGGGCTGCCTGTAGGCTCCCTGCAGCTGCACCGCACTTATTACTAGGTCCATATATGGCAGTCGAAGCTCTGTTAGATAGACCGTCATCGCACTGGTCACTCCACCGCATTTTACCAGTGGAATGATCCTGCTCTAGCCCGGCTGCTGCGCTGCCGTAATCAGAAGGCAGTCAACAGGATCGATTTCCGACCCATTGTCTATCTTTTCAATGCCATAAAGCTCGGCGGCGCCAAACGAGATGGCTTGTTGGCGTTTTCCGGAAGAATTAGAAAACACTGGACCGGCATCCCATCTTGGCAGCGAATTGAATGGCTAAATGGCCTAAACCTCCCATGCCCAGCACACCTACGCGGTGTGTAGACTGCACATTCGCTTGTACAATGGCCGAGTAGACTGCGGCGCTAATACACATCAACGGTGCAGCAACCGCAGGGCTAACTGATTCAGGAATGCGAAACAGGAAGTGTTCGTCCCAAATGGCATGAATAGCAAAGAACCCTTAGTCCACGTCCGAGTCACCGTATATTCGTCGCTCTTTGCAGTAGAGTTCATTACCTTGAGAGCAGTAGCCACATCTTCCGCAACTTCCATGACAGTAGCTCAATCCAACACAAGCACCCCTAGTTCCGCCAATCAGTACTGCTCAGCTTCGTAATAGTCAGACAGTACTAGCTTACGGCTCTCATGAAGTCATGGACTCGCCAACCAACTCCACGATACCGACTCCCTTATGGCCAAGTACCATGTCTTGGGTAACATATTGTTCATCTGTACCGCACAGCCCCGAGTGTGTGACTCTAAACAAGACCTGGTGCGATATGGGAAGAACCTTTTCTATGATTCCCGCTACTACCTTCCAGCTTGGCGAGCCTTTGCATACAGTGAAGTGCATAATGACAAAGGGTAAAACGAAAATACAAGTAGAGCGGTTCCGCATAATAGCGTGGCTAGCATCACCAATGACACCCGCTCTACTTATATGTTCCAGCCCCTTTCCGGATTCCATAGTTTAGCAGTGTGGAAACTACGGATAAAAACTTCACAACATCTCTTAGCAGACCCGCAAAAGCAGGATGCATGCTCTCGAACCTGACAGCATTTTGAGACGCCAGCGTCATAATTGGAGCAGAAACGCGGGCTCAGATGGAAAGCTACTGCTGAATGATAAACTTCGCTACTTGAGGTCGATCGCATCCACACTAAATCAACCCGAAGAAAGCAGGCTGAAACCTTAAACGCAGCCTGCGATGCCGCAACCGGTAATGTCTTCAGACGGATAGTAAAGAAGGTATAAATGAAATGCGCGCTTCTTGGAGCGATTAACAACTACAACAGAATTTCAATACTAGCAGGCTAATTGTCAGCACTACTCTCGCGCTTGCTCAACATACAGCATCATGCCAACTCAAGAAGAAGCCAAGAACCTTGAAGTGGTGTCAAAGTACTTCGCCGAATACTGGGGCGATGGTAATCCTAATATCGTTGACACGCTCTGCGCCGAAGACTATGTCGTCAATTACCCTATGCACGGGTTGAGGTACGGAAAGGCCGCCGCGAAAAAACACGCTACGAGAATTCAAAGAGGCATGTCTGCGTAGAAATCTTCAGGTTCTCTCATGCATCCGATTGAGAATGACGAGGGCTAATGTAATACAAGGCTTTCTCGGATATTTCTTTTTGTAGCTATCAGCATCCGCTCATTGCCAGCGGACCATACGTCGTAAGCCGTTGGATTGGCGGCGGGACGCATACTGGTGTCGCCTCAGCTAGTATTAGGCGATCTGATCAGGTCTTTGAAAATTGTATCTGCATTAACAGGCGGGACACGGATACGTTATTAGCAAACCAATACTCCAGACAAGAGAAAATGCCTGGCCCCAGGTTGCCTTTCAGATAATTGGAGAAAGGAGCCCCAATGCCAAAGTCATCAGATGCTTGGCTGGCCTATATAGATTGCAATGATCAAGCCGCCTTCATACGGAGATATAGTACTCTGGATCCGTTTCTAGTGCAATCCAGATAAACAACATGGTCCGCATATCCCTCTGCGTGGGCTGTAACATTGTCAGCAATAACTATGATACCAGTCTTGAAATGTGGCTACACAAGCTTTACAGTTGGGGCGGCGAGCATAGCCCTGGCTATTATGTGCGTTGTTGGTTAGCTTCTATGCTAGGGAGAATCGGAGCCGAAGCATAGAAAGTGGTTCGAATGGGCTTTGCGAGTACTTACTACCCAGAAGTGGGAGGTCAATGTGCGGGGCGATGAGAGAGATCTAGAGTGTAGACGGCTTGCTAGGGACGGCTTCCATTATAAAAGTTGTTATACAGCTTGATTACGTCCGCACAGTATAGGCCCATATATAGTACTACTTATATAAGCGTTATAATTCAAGGAAACGTCTACATTCTAGCAAATCGGTTTCTTGTGAAACTAATACCTTCCAGCTTAGGGTAGTTGCTAGGTTTGCCGGTTCCTTTGGGGCCACTGATAGCTCGGTGATCTTTGCCAACCGAGCAGTCTTAGAACCTTCCGAGAGTCCACCGTCTTGATGTTCCGAACGAGCGTCACGCTTCTTAGCCTTCTGTGCCTCTTTTCGTTTCTTTTTCTTCTTCCAGTCTTGCACCTGCTCTGGTCATGCTTCTAATTCCCAACTGTTTGGGTCATTTGCTGTGGGAGAGATTGGAAGCCGGATCAAAATGCTTTCAGGATCCTTCAAGCCGAGAATTTCGAGCGAGAAGGCGTTCACTGTTTAAACGAATCAATACAGCTGTCGCTAGATGGGGTAGTGCCGCTCCTTATTCCGGAATACAGGCGCCTGATCATGAAGCAGGAATTTAAAAAGACTTCGGTGGACATCCTTCGTCTGGCCCTTGGGCACCGCAATTTCAAAGCCCAGGAACAAATACTCAACTTTCCATGGCCGCACTTCGTTATCGAACATCTTCTGGCGGAACCCACACCGCATGAATTTAAAAAAAAAGTTTTTGGAAATTGCAATTAGGACGCCGGGTCTAAACTAACCACCCCAAGATTAAGAAATATCGCAACGAAAACCCGGGATTTCAAAATCTAAAGACATGTCGTGGGGACTTCAAGATTTACATTCAATTTATTTGTGACTATATTTACTTCTTCTGTTAAATATTTATCTATGCTTCCCTTGACGAATTACACCCTGTACTTTGATCTGGACTTAGCAGTGCAATGTAACATGATACCAAAACAGCTACTCTTACAACCCCCCCCCCCCTATCTGTTCAAAAATGAAATTACCTTTTCGAGGGTATTATATAACTATGCCTACATAGTAGCATATATTACAACGAACTACTGCACCAAGATACTCCAACCTCTTCACCTGTCCTCTCTCGAAATCTGGATCTCATTCGTAACCCTGATTCCCTTAAGATCCTCCCACCCCTGCCCCTTCCCACCAACGCTCTTCTCCCTCTTTGGCACCTTGTGATCACTCTTATAACTGGCTCTCCTCTTAAATGCTTCCGCTGGCCTTTCTTCTACGGATCCAACAACCACTGTGCTATTCCCACTTCTTTCGTAATCCGAGACGCTGGAGACTGAGTCTTCACGGGGTACGGCGAGATGGTGCGTGGATTCAGAGTCTGATTTCGGCGGCTCAGTTTCTTTGTGCATAGTGAGAGTTGCGAGCTTGTGAGTTGTCGAGTAAGATATTTGGCGGGAGTGCGAGTTGGAGTAGGCGTTTGATGTTTTGAGGGGGCGGCGGAGGATGAGAAACCAGATAGGTCGGAGCATGGGGAGAGATGCTAAGATGTGTTAATTTTGGCGGTGCCGCACAAAGATATTAACAGGGGAAGAACTTACTGGATACAATAGCAAGGTTGACCTCCACCGTCGCCCAAAGAATGATAGGGCTGATGTTCCATAGAATTTCCGGGTCTTTTGTATTGTACCGAAGAGATTCGATCAGCACAACCACACTGGCAACACAGACGAATCCTCCCGATAGGAACATAGCAATGATCCCAATACGTTGCATTGACGGCAAATGCAGCCTATGCACTTCGATCACAGGAAGCGCGAGTATAGCAATATCGAGGATTAAGTGAGCGAGTACAGTGCCGAAAAAGAACTTTGAATCATCGATTTCACACTTGCCGGCAAGTGAGGGGGTCCAAAACTTCTGGATCGGAATGCAATGGAAAATAGTGATTAGTGTCTGTTTCCGATGAGTCGTGTTAGTAAGTGTATCGTCATTTTAGCTTCAGTGAGCAGAACGTACCCGCAAAACAAACCATAGAACTACCCCAACATAAAGGATTTGGATTGGTAGCTTGATCATTGAAGTTTTGAACATGCGCCAGTAAAAGGTCAAGATAGACAGCTTAGAGAAGGCGAGCGAAAAGGCGTAAAACATCTCGATATTCCACAGGATCAACAGTGAGTTGTGTGTCAGCTCCACAATGGGCGTATTCACTTCTTCGAGGAATAGTCCTAGACCAATTCGAAGCCCTAAATGAAATCAGACATCCGAGTACGCGAACTTCGCAGCAAGTAAAAGAAATTGTAAGAAGCACTTACACCACAAGGTAAGGGCCAGCCATACTACAGCGCCCGCATATGCCACGAGAGCCAAATAATCATCGAACCAAAAAGGCACCTTCATCAACCTTCGAGCAACAAGGCGTAAAGCCAGCGTAACCGTTCCAGCGCAAAACGTAATATACAGACAAATGTAAAGATGTAATTGTCTGGGACCATGAACCGGTACCTCGCGAGCCACTACCTCTGAAGACATCTTCAACAACAACAAAAGAACAGTAGAGCTGTCGCAAAAAGAAAAACAAAAGAGAAACAGATGTTAAGAGAAGAGCGTGTGAAAGCCCGTGAGATACTCTGCTTCAACACCAAACCGTTTCCACTGCACTTTACAGCATGTCGCACCTCCAGGATCCATCCATCCATGCAGTTAAAGCAAGGCTCTGTAGCAGCGCCTTGCTCATGGGCTAAGCAATACAGTGGTAGGATCGCCTCATGTTTGCATCCGATTCTTCAAATCCCCTCTTCCGATAGACATGGAAGCCATAGACATGTTTGCCTGGGATACCTGATTGCATGCAAGAAGGCACCCGGCGGAAGCCAGTATTGGCCTGTTTAGTGGCTTGATGCATGTTGTGTGCACGAGGAGAGACACTGGTGGATCCGGAGAACAGAGCTAGTAGGGATGGATGGCTGCGTGTAGTTGGTGCGAGTCAGGCACCGAATGGAGATCGCTGTATAGACGCAGGGATATGGGAGTGTGTGGGGAAAGTTTATTTGCAAGTTTGAGGCAAATTTGCATGTACAGTTTCGAGGTGCCTTAAATGGCGAGGTGCGAGAGTGATACTGATTGAGCTGGGTATACTAGTTACTACGGATATCTTTCTATTCAATTGGGCGAGGACTTTCGATCTCATACGGTTCTCGTCGCAATGGATACTAGATTACCGTAACAGGAAGGTGGCAAGTTTGAGTGGCCTTTACTGGGGCGTTAATGCCTGTATTACATTTGGGAACCGGCGGACAGATGGCAGACGTATGCAAGTCATTGTCAGTTTGCTGTCCGGAATGCCTGCGAAACCCAAATGAGCACGCACTAAGGTACCAAAATTTTCTGCCCACGTGCCGGGTGAGGCTGCGATACATTTTTAGCGCCGGTGCATACCAAAGAGGACGATTGTCCGGTGTGATAGTACGTGACGACATGTAGTAGGTGTAGAAAACCTGGTTTTCCTTACTCCTCATCGGAAGAGCAGTAGTTCCGACAAGCACGAAGGCATCGCGCGCCAGGGTGAATGAATGGTAAACTCCGATGGGTAACTCGTTATATGCTCCGGAGTATTGATTTAATCTATTTCAAACAGCTTTGTCCATGACGCTGGGAGCCTTCTACAGTATCCTTTCCCCACTCAAATCACATAAAAGCAAAGGAGCAGGGACAACCCCTTTTGCCAACCCTTAAAACTTTTCTCCGATACTAACACTACCAGTTCTTTTGGTCACGCAAGTATCTAATGGATCAAATCTCCTTGAAACATCGAATGGCGGTCTGACCGTACTGTTCACGATCACCTTCTTAATGTAGAAAACACATCCACCATAGGTACATCCCCATCGCTGGACGCATGCTACAGCTTTGCATGCTAACGTCTCCTATCCAAGGCAACTCTCCAAAATTTTCCTTCAATACCAGAGTAATCATCAATACGGCATATGTGAGCCGCGCACTGCTCCCTTTCTGATATTAAGTATCAGCTAAATTTGTTCTCGCGACTTTGAAGGACAATGACTAGCTTGTGAGTAGTTGTGTTGTCATTCTATGGAGAGGAGACATGCATCTTGTCCCTCCTGAGACAGGGAGACGCTGGGAAGGAGCAGCCAAAAACGCACACTTGCTCTAGGTCAAGCAGAATATTAAAATTCACACACTAAGCTTCATATCTTCCAGGACCAAGATAGAAAAATGAACAAAATAGGATCTACTTCGTCCCGGCCTATTTACTCGCCGTCTATCTTCTATATTGAGACAGTCAATTTTAACCCAAATGTTAAACAAGTACTTAGCTCCTGTAGCTTGGAAGGAGATCTCTTTGCCAACACTAGAAAGTTACCAGTTACAAAACAATCTTTGTTAAGGACGCCATAGAATATCACTTCTGGAGAGACTCCGAGTTGCGCGTTGAAAAGAGTAGTCGATTTCATCAGCTGAAGACGTCGCGCTCCACTATATTCCGTCGCTAATGTGAAGGGGATTATGCAATATTTACGCCCTAATAAAAGACTAAGAAACGGAACGTACGGATTATAAGAGTATGGAGGACTACCTCGGTTTCCAGATTAGCTCAACACTTCATTCTTTATCTTTCTACCGCTTGCATTTCTTTACCTTGGGACGTAATTTACCTTTCTACATTCTTTGCCTTCTTACATTCCTCATCTTCCTCGTGTTTCCGTTTTCATTCTCTACCTCTGCTTTAATAAAATCCGAATCTTATCGTTTGATCATGAAGTAGTTCTTTAATCTCAATTTTGTTGACTAAGATGAAGTTTGCAGCCTTTTTCCTCCTCGTCTCTTTTCCCTTCCTCGAAGCGTCGCCTTTGGCGGATAGCAACGAGAAAAGAACCTCCATTATTATAGGACCCAGGAACTCCACTGTTAGCCATGCTGCACCATTAGCCACTCCTGTAAGGGGGGACTTCAAAGCAACTCTCTCGGAAGCTAGACCCTCAAGGGCTCGCCCGACGAGAGCAACTCCGCCGAATGCAACTCCCTCAAGGGCAGCTCCGCCCAGAACGTCCCCCTCAAGAGCAACCCCGTCGAGATCGATTCGATCGAGAGCGACCCCATCAAAAGCTGCCCCATCGAGAGTTGTCCCGTCGAACGCAACCCCACCAAAAGCGACCCCATCGAGAGCAGCCCCATCAAGGCCGACCCCTTCAACGTCAACTCCATCAAGGCCAGCTCCATCCAGAGCAGCCCCATCCAGAGCATCCCCCTCAAGAGCAGCCCCATCAAGAGCAGCCCCATCAAGAGCGACCCCCTTGAAAGCTACTCCTACTCCTGCTATCAGGACCGCTCCCAGTGCGTACTTCTCAAGTGAAGGTTTAGCTCCATCACAAAAACACATGCTAAAGATTCGCACTTAAATCTAGGATCCTCTGGGAAAAGTAGTTCCACCAAGCCCGCATCGCGCAGCAGATATCAGCCGCCGAAGCCTACGAGGCAACCCGCACCCCCAGACATGCTCGAAGCGCAAAAAAGACGAGCGATTGTTGAACACTGAGCTTTTGCTGCGTGACAATTCCGTATTGAGTACGCAATCCCACAGGATACATTGAGGGAGGCTCACTGACCAAGTAACTAAAACCTTAGGTCTACCCGACGAAGGGTTTAGAATATAGAATTTAAATTCATGCGCTTTATCATTTGGCCTAGCTATCTTCTTCCCCTCTAGCTTGATCTCTTATTGATCTCTTATTGATCTCTTATTGATCTCTTATTGATCTCTTACAACTCTCCAATAATTGTTCTCTACCTTTTTAGTGTCTTTTGTGTTCCGCCTAGTATCATCGCATAATAGATTCATTCCAGGCAGTGGTCCACCGCCTCTTCTTAGGCATCTAGCTTTATTTAAGTTGAAACTGACATATTGTTGATCTTTCTATTTGTGCACATAAATAAGTCTCATGGAAAGAACGGTCATGATATGCCATTTGAGGATGTCCTTCGAGAAGTAAATGGCCACCTAGCTCGAAAATACCAGATTCATGGGCGCAAAGCCGAAGAATTTTGGTCCTCATTTGATTACAATCAGCACGCTCATGCATTCAATGCTGCGTGGCCACCAAAGGCTGAACTCTGAAAGATCTCACAGAACAATCTCTCGGCAACCTACATACAATAATACCCAAAGTCAATTTGCACGACATGGCAGAAGCAGGGCCCGGTCATCTACTTGGTATCGTGAAATATCGAGCCACCAAACCACTCGTGGAGCAATATTGTGAGGGTGTTGATGGAAGGCTAGGCGATCGTCATTTCATCTTCAAAAGCATTCAAAATCACAATATTCGTCTTGCGCATCGCTTCGAATACGATACTACCGCCTTCTATAGGGCTTTCATGGACAAACTGGTGTAGCTACTGGTCCTGGAAACTATACAGAGATGATCGCTTGCGTATCATCAGCAATAAATGCCGATTTCTGTGTACCCAATCAAGAGGAGCACTAATACTTGGGAGGATACTACCCTAATGTTCCTATGGTATACGTTAAGTAGTAGCCATGCTATATAGGACCTTAGTAGCAAAACAAGCTTTTGTAGTTTCTCCTAAATATTCAACTTACCTGATTCGCAAAACTTCACAGTTATGTGTATTATACGTTGAAGAGAAATTGTCGTCTGTCCCAATCCAGGTCACACATGCCGCTAAGTACGTAGCTTGAAAGATTATCGGTCTCTTTCCAAGAGGAGCCATAATTAGCTTAGCGCGAAACGTACGCCTAAGAACCTTTGCACACTAACACCACAAACCATCCATATCAAGGAAGTCGACATATCAAAGAGCAGACCAGTTGCGACAGCGTACAGAATTCTACTCCCTCTCCAGAGCTCATTTCAACGAATCCGGAAAGCCGGTGATGGGAGGCCCGTGGCCCCTGCTTACACGATGGACGACCAGGAATCAGCTGCGCTCTCAAGCGCAGTTGCGCCCAAAAGACGGCAACCGCACTCGCCTATGATGTGGAAGAAGATACGACCGAGCTTGAAATACTATTATTTAGAGTTAGATATGACACTAGAAGATGCCATGTCCAGGATTAGCGCAGAGCACGACTTTCATGCGACGTAAGTTAATGTAGAGTGATTCCCATGACCACAAACCCCATGATACCTACGCGAGTTCGTATTCTAAGCATGCACAGCAAGCAAATGTATAAGAAGCGGCTAAAAGCGTGGGGTTTCTCCAAACAAATAAAATCCTCCGAGAAGGAACAGGTATTGGCAAGGATTCTCCACAGTAACGAAGCGCCCAACCCAGATGATTGCTCGGGTATTCGACCTGATAAGCTGATCCGATATGCGAAATCCCGCGTCAAGTCTGGTGCATTGGACAGCCATTCCTTAAGCATGATAGCAAAGCGAACGAATCTACCTATTTTGTTGGCCGGAATTGATAGCCCAGCGACATCGACGGTATCCTTACCTCGCTCCCCCGCACTACCAGACCAATTTGCAGAATTTGATGTTTTTCTGAGAGCTATGCATGTCATAATAGAGAGGGAGCGCAGAGAATATCTTCAGGGCTCGCAGCATGCCCCAGATGCAATATTTAGTGCACTCACGACAGGCATGTCTCTCTGGTCCGCCAACGCCTTCACAGCAGCACGAACAGCCTTCGGCCAAGCAGCACATATGACGCTGGAAGATCTTCGCGGCTCTGAAGTATCGGTGTCACGCATAGCGTACTGTGTCAGTTCTATCATATGGGGTCCGCACCATCATCCAGTGTTCACAAAGTTCGTGGATTTCATGGTTGCTGCTGCGCTCGAGGTCGTGGGGCCCAACTGTCCGATAACCATTGTCTTAAAGCACGTAAGAAGGGAAGAGCAGAGTGTGGATGCACAGGTGAGGATATGGGCTTGTGCGTTGGACGGATACCAAGTTAATGCAGAAAATTTTGATCATTGGTGGAATATGGCAAGACGTCGATGGCAGTGGTGTTTGCGGAGTGAGAAGTTTGAGCTCGCGGAGCAGTATTATAGGACTGCTGTGGGTGAAGCGAGGGATGTTGAGCTGTTGACAGATGAGATGGAGGCGGAAGTGCAAGGGGATCTTGAACAGGCTGTGATCAAGGGAAGGTTTTAGCTTCGAATGTATTTTTTTGGCCCAAGGTGTGCGGATAAGCACCCATGGATGTATCTATTCTTTTTGGAGTAATGAAGGCCACTTTATAAGGTACAACACCAGCCCTTTCGGTAATACGGCCTAAGTCTCTCTTTCATGCATGCTCAGTATTGATACGAGAATTGCTTTCGTTGCTCCGTGGAGTTCAACCCAGCCTTGTTGACGCCTTCTATTTAAAGAGAGGGTGCTTCAGTGATCCCAACCGATTGCAAGTGGGCAAGAATTCCTGTTCTCCTACCTTGCCTGTTGCCCTTCTCGTGCGGAGGACCAGAGAACCTTTGCTCGCTGGTATTTTGACGATCTCGACATGGAAGAAAATCAAACATACACTGCATACCTCTAGAATACTTCTGTATCACAGGCCAGTAGTTTTCGTCATTGTAGAACATTTGGGCGCTAATGTCTCGGCCTTCACAGCCTTGGAAGCACATGTGTCTATTCAAACCCCATCTTCTCCAATTTACCTTGAGAAGTGTTTCATGTTACGAGTGTATATCTCTGAAGATCTACCAAAGATCTTCTCGAACTTCACAAAACCTCTTGGGGTGACTTGGCTACATAGTGTTCAACTCAGCCTTGCAGGAGGTTGGGACGAAGTCTGGTCCGATTAGTTGAATGAATTGCAGATCTCAAGTCGACGATGGGAAAGTGGCTTGAATGAAGGCATTATATCGTATTCACACTGCACATTGTAGTGTTGATGTGCATGACGAAGAGTTGAGCGCTTGGATGGACCCCCTGAGTTCCTTTTCCATGGCCTTGTGCTCTAAGTATATATATAGGACGAAGGTGCTTCCTATCTCGATCATCTCAATTCACTTCTCTGAAATATTTTGAATTGAACTACAGAACAAATCGACTTCGATTAGATACTGAAGTGCACTAACCTAGCATTGGTTCATACTTTCTCACCTTCCGATTATTCTTTACCCAAAATGACCCCCTTCTTGCTATGCCAATTGTTAGCTTTGCTCCTTTTGACCAACATGGCCTTCGCAGCGCAATATCGTTTCAGAATCGAAGAAATTCATGCTGAAGTCGTTCGCGAATGGACAGAGGACGAACTATTCCTCGCAATCGCAACAACTACCGGGTCAGCTCCTGTTGAAAACAACTGGACCCTCGGCTCCATGATGAAAAACCAGTCCATCAAATGGACCAACCTAACTCAGGAAATTGATTTCCCGGACGGCTCCAACAATTTGTCCGTAGCATTCGGCGTTATGAATGACCCAGGTGGGACCGAAGAAAAACTTTTCAGTAAGTATCCCAGCTCACATGCACCCTAATCTAGCTGAATTAGAATCCACTAACATTATCCAAATATTTCACCCAAGGCATCGTCAAAGTAGCAACCGCGTTTCCGGGCCCAGTGGGCACAGTCGCAACCCTATTCGAAATGGTGGTTATTTTCTTTGGAGAGTTGTTTGAGTGCGAGGGCCCTGTTGCCATTGACAATGTTATTTACGCGCTAGACAGTCTCAACCAGCTGAACCAGAATGAGAATATCTGTGACAGCAAGAATTACACTTATGAAAGCGCTGCTGGGTGTGGTGCAAATCCGCTTAATACGGTTTCGTATTGTCTGGAACGGGTCGATGCGAAGAAAGTGGAATCGAAGGGGGCCAGTTTGTTTCCGGGCCTCTTGTTTTCTGCGACTGGTCTTACTCTGGCACTGCTATATGGATTGTTGTTGTAGGAAGTGAGTCTGGTATATTTCTCGCTCATTTCGAGGGATAGTACAAGGTCTCTCTTCTTTCTCATTCTAACGACACCATACAATCGCATACATACAACTAGCCTCTGTCGTTGTCATTAGCAACAGCACCCTTCCAACACATAGTTCACAGTCCCTACATATAATAAGATCTTATTCGCTTAGTTGCACCACGAACCAAAATATCTACTGTTGCTCGAATCTCGCTTACACGTATTGTAATATCCAGGGTGTTTGGTGTTCTAGCTTCCATTTAAGGAAATAGCGAATAGCGTCACATGTAATATCAACATCAATATCGACCTGGCTCCGTATTTCCGCGTAAGCTAGGTATGTATATAGACACGGAAATTACGCTTTCGTTGGGGAGGCGTTGTTGTTGTTGTTGTTATTGTCTAGATTTGTATTTTTTTTCTTGAGTCTGTAAACAGATTATTTTTGAATATTTTTTCCAAACATTTCGTGCCGCTCACTTCTGCTTTGTTGGTTTCCACGATAAGAGCCCGTTTTAGAATGATATATTTTGCGTAGAATATAAATCAATCATGGCATGTGTGAATTCGCTTCTCTGGCAATAACGCTGTTTTTTCTTTTGGCGCGCCCTTAGCCTTTACCCTGAGTATAGTGCCCGATAATTTATTACCTGGACGCGATACAAAATTCTACGTAGAACCCCCCCCCCCTTCCCAATTCCACATATCGAAGCAACCATTGATGTAATCTTTCAGATATTGTTCACCACGTCGAACATCACCTCTACTAAGAATGCACCGAAACACTACGTACGAGACTTGGTCCAGAACGATCGTTCGTCAAGCCGCAGCCCACGCAGGAAGATTTCTCCATCAGTGATCGTTGTTTCTGGTTACCATTGGGCGACTTCCAAATGTGGCATTATACTTTTACGCCAGATGCAGTAAGGCTAGCCCGTTAGGAAGTCGAAACACTTCACGAACGCACGTCCAGGCTCACGCTCATGCCTGAGGCACTTTTTGTTTGACATTGCGAATAGGCCAGTGCGCCGGGAGATCACAATAGGACAAAGACACGACACGGCTGTGCTATTCATAGCAATAACCATCGCTAAGGGAGAATAAAGTTAACGCTGCAATCCAATCCAATCCACGTGCGAAGCATGAGTAAAGCGCTTTGCGTAGTGTGCGAACAGCACACACGGCGCCACAAAGCACATCACTTGCAGAAAGCACTCATTCATTCCTCTGCATCCATCGTTTCGAAACGAAAGGAACTTGATTGGAATGAACACTCGACAAATAGAGCCAGAACCAGTTTTAGTTTTCGGAGCCAAGGGAAGGCGGCTCATGTATATTTTGTAATTATGTACGACGACGGATAAGAGTGGGAAAGTGCAGAAAACAATAGATAGGTAGATGGTTTATTTGCGCCCTTGCCTACCAGAACGATAGAAACATCATAATAATAATAATGATTAAATTTGCAGGTGGTTCTAACCACCGATTAAACACTCGATTAACTACTTCTCTCATTTCTCTGCTCGGAAACAACATCCAGCGCCATAGGGAAACACGCGCTAAGTCCTATGGCTTAGGATCGAAGGACAAAAAAACTTAATATTTTGCGGGAGCGATCACTCCGTAGAATCAAAACTCAGCCGTGGGATCTACAATATGGAAGTGGTACTGTATGTATGCACTGTATCGGGGGTAGAGTACCACAAGTAAATACGATGCGATCGATTTAAACGCAATTGCATGCACCCTTCACATCCTCACCTCTTGTGCTATGGACACAAATATTCCGCTTAGCAGTCGCTCATGCTGCGGCTGTGGAATGAAATCCAAGTACCTACTCAGGCCTTGAAAAGCATTGATGTGTAGGTGGTACGCCGCACGTTCAGCCTGAAGATCTCGTCCTTCCAATAAGTGTCTCCTGCCGGGAGCCTTCGACACACCAGCAACGGACCTACCTTCCCAAAACCCAGTCTAAACCCGATCCGATCCACAGAACCAAACGGTGGAAAACCCGAAAACGCCTTGAAAAATATCGTTCAATAGATACTTTAACACAAAAGTCAAAGATTTGCGTCCATGATCGCGTCATCTCAATCGACCAGGAAACGCAAATGGGGAACCGAACCGAATCCAATTTACTCAGTCCAGGTCCGAGAACACAGATATTCCCCACATCAATACAACGTTCGCTTCTCGGCTTGTTACCACACATGAATAAGAGCAGCGCGCGCGAACGGGCAACGGGACCTTGCATAATGTTGATGACATCATATCTATTAGTCGAATTGCCTGGGGCGGCCCTTCTGTATCGATAAGCCCGTCGATACGCCCGTGTGTTGAGGAATGCTCCGGTTGTCTATTTTCGGTTGGGAGAAGTGTTGTGTGCTTACTTCGCCTTACCTGCATGCACATATCGTACAGTAAGATCTGCAGGATTAGTATGCAAACCAGGTTGGGAAAAATAGAAACTTGCTGTGAACACTGTGTTTTTTTTAATTGCGCTTTGTGTTCAGGAATAGAAGAAATGAAGAAACCAAGTCGGAAAGCCTCGTCGAATCAAATGGTTACTGTGTCTGGCTGCCGAAGCCATACACCCGCGCGCGTGAAAGCGAAAATGGACTTTGTTGGCCTCTCACATGTCTTACATGCAACAAGGCACGCCTTCCCCTTGTTGAGAAATGCCCCGACGGGCAAAGGCGAAAGAATCAAGTCTATGAGCATGCCACGTAGATGGCTGTGGAAAAGCTGGCAAAAATTCTGCAGCAAGAAGATGCCCCAATTGGTGGCAAAGGAAACAGACTTACGTCCAACTTTTGATAAGTTGCAAGGTAGCGAAGTGGCTTCGGGGGCGGTGGTTCCGGCCTTGTCCAACGCACGCAGTCCCACCACGTCTGCTCAACGAAATCATCACCTCGCTAGCTACTGTGGTTACTACTGTGGTCCTTGTGGTCCTTCAGTGTTCCCCCCACAATTCCGGTGGAATGTATGGAATCCGAGTGGCAGGAAACAGGATCACGTTGCATTGGCGTGGAGAAAAGCTCCTCCTTGCGTCCGCCACGTTGCGATAGGTTTCTTATCGGGCGGTGCCTTGGTATAGGGCTGCACCACTCTTGCTTGTTGTTGGTCGCTTCGGCAGTTGAGGGAAAGTTGTGCCGTTGAGAGGAGGGTTCAAGATGCAGGAACATGCAGGCACTTGCAGGACGAGCAGGATTAGCTGACGAGGGCTGGACTGGTTTGCGGTGCTGATGTGTGATGTGTGATGTGTCGGGAAAAAAAAGAAAAAGCAAGACTGGGTCAGTGAAAGTAGAAGCAAAGTGCGACGGGCAACGCTACGGGAAAAAGGTGCTCAGGTGGTGTGCTGTGGTGTGTTGTTGCAACGGAGAGAGAGACAGCGGGCAGCGAACAGCGGGCTCCGGGGATGAAGTAGGAGGAGCAGCAACAGCAATGGTGGTGAGATGGTGAGAGGACGCATCGTGTGTCAGTCCACAATGGGATGGACGTTGTAGTCATCTGTCATCTTGCGGAGGGCAGATCTGGGCGTGACGGGGAGGCGTTTGGATCTGGATTGCTGTCGCGTTCTGGAAGAGAACAGCAGAACGTAAGCTGGGCCCACTTTGTGCAGTTGTGGGCGGGCTGGCGGCAAGCTGGCGGCGAGCAGAAAAGCACTCAGACTTTCTGGCTCTGGACTCTGGGCTGCTCTGGGAAGCCAGCCCGGGGCCGCGACAACAAAGCTCCCCAATCAATACAGGCCGGCTCCACAAAAGCGCACATCGCAATTGCGTGGCCATGTTCAACGTCTACGCAACAAATGGCTCGTGTACGCAGACTATCATCAACCGCCCGTTCTGGCGTGTCTGCCATTTTCTGTAAGTACGGAGTATTTTGGAGAGCCTCCGTGTCCCGGGCGGCGATCATGGATGCGTGTGCGATCGCGAGAGAGGGCGGCACACGTGGGACAGCGAGCGAGCGGGTAATCATGAAGATATCTACCGGCTGTTTTGCGACGTCCGGAGGGTAGAGGATAGGCAATCTCAGTGAAAGGTCCTGGTGTGTGTGTGTACTGTATGTGTGTTTCTGGTGGTGTTCCTATGGGTTTGTGCCTGGCCCCCCTCCCACCCCCCGGGATATGAAACGTCGAACAACCGAGCCGCTGCGCCAGGCACACCAATCAGACAGTCCAGGCACTCTCGTTGATTGGCTGCTGGGCAAATGAGCAGCGGTGATGGCCAGGCCCAGGATGCATGCGCTTTGCCCCATTTGGCCGCCAACAAGTCTGTGAGATGAGCTTCCATCTCGGGCGCCCCTAAGCCTGTCTGTTCCTGCCTGTGCCTGTCCTGTGCCTGCCTGTCCCTGTCTGTGCCTGCCAGTCCAGTTTGCCCCCCAGGCCAACAGCCGACCACGCCAACGCGCCCATGCCTCTGCCCCAGTCAGCCATATCCACCTTGACCCGCCCTCCTTTCTCCTCCCCTTCTTCCCCCTTCCCTCTTCACCCTCCACCCAGGTTCTTATACCTTCACGCTCCCTATTGAACAATAGCAGCTCCGCGCGTTCACTCTTTCACGCCGGCCTGCTGTTTGTCCACCGTCACTCCTTTCCAACCACCATTCACACCCATCGCTATATAGCGCATACGTCAGTACTCTTCTCGCCGAAACGAACCGTTACGAACAGCATACCTACTGTATAAATAATCCAACCACCAAAACACACCCTCAATCATGCGTTACAACTCGGCTTTGGTGCTCGGCGCCTTAGCCGTCGGCCAGGCTTCTGCCGTCAACGTCCGCCATGCCAGCTTCCACGCTCGTCGTGTAGCGTAAGTCTCTTGCTCTTTCGCCCTTCTACTACTCTGGCGCCATGGCTAATTCTCATCTTCCAGTGAGTCTAAGCGCGACGGCGGCTACCAAAACTTCGACGTCGAGAAGATGGCCAAAGACCTCAAGACTGTCAACTGGGACGAGGCCCTCAAGAACGTCGACTGGAACACTGTCAACTACAACCAGCCCACTGCCACCCCTGCGCCTGAGCCAAAGAAGGAGGAGGCCAAGCCCACCAGCTCTGCTGCTCCCGTCGTCGCAGCACAGGCTGAGAAGACTGAAGAGGCTGCCCCCGCTAAGACCGAGGAGTCCAAGGACATTGGCGATGTCATCGAAGACATTGTCGGCGATTTCATGCAAGGCGTCGACGCGGTCGTCTCTAGGCTCGGCCTCAAGGGCCCTGGTGTCAACGACGAGAAGGCCAACGGTGCCATTTGGCTGGGCGACGACAGTGAGTGGAAGATGCAGTTCATCAACGATGCCAGTGACGACGTCGTAGTCGTCTGCTGGAAGAAGGACGGCTTCAAGGGCATGTTCCTCCAGGATGTCGCTCCCCAAATCTCCGTTGGCCTTAAGTCGGGACAGAAGGCCACCGTTTCCTTCGCTGCCCAAGCCCCTGCTGCCTGCGCTCCTATCTGGGGCTCCACTGGCCTCAACCAGTACGGTCAGATCGACAACACCTGGCTCGAGATGACCATGGGCGAGCACGGACGATTCGACGTCTCCCGTGAGGTTAACATGGTCGGCACCAACATCTCTGCCAAGGGATCCAAGTGTACCTCCAGCATGGACACGTGCGTCTACAAGTGCAAGAACGAGAGCGCCAAGATCTGCGGTACTTCCACCAACAATGTGGCTGATTACGCTCTCTTTGGCATGAACGAGCACTCCGGCTGCACTGGCGCCCACGACGACCAATGGGGCGGTGACGGTGGCGGTTGCGAGATGGGCGTGACCGGCGAGACCGTTGTCGTTACCCTCAGCAAGTAAACAAGGATATGAACCTGTCTATATCTTTTAACCCACGGGTACTTTCCACTTCTGACCCGGACTGGAGTGGAAAGTTAAACGACTCTGCTTTCTCGCATATTGTCTTAGCCATCGTCTCCTCCACATAACGCCATCTTCCGCATCTTTCTTGTCATTGTGCCTACTACTCTTCTTGGATACCCCCCTTGGCTGCGTTGGGTATTGCTTATCGTACAAAATATATCAAGGGGACGACCGGGTCGCCGGGCAATATACCGCCAGAAACCTTTTGTGGTTTTATTGTTTCTAAGTGTCTATTTTAGTCGTTAATTCCAGTTACTGAATAGAAAAGTTGATTCAAAAAGATGACCCTACCTGCTCTTGTGCTGTGCTGTCCTTTGCTTTCGTGGTGCGTGTTTCTCTTGGATTGATGTTGACGGATTTGATTCGATTAGTTACCATGAACACAAATGCTGCTCGGTTCTTTTCCCCTTGTCGTTGCGACAGCGTTTCACGTGTCACGCTGCCCCGTTTCGAATCCACTCGCCAGCCCTGAAGCACCATCACGTCCACTCGCTCGCTCGCACGAAAGCACGCTCATTCACATGGATTCTCTAACCACGGTTAGCTCTCTCACCCAATCGAGCAAAGAAAACACTGGCACTGCCAGAACAACCACGCAAAAATACACGCAAATTATCAACGCTAGTACATATCAAGAAGTGAAGTAAGCGAGCATAGACGCAGGGTAACGAAGGGGAGAATCAGAAAACAGGAAGGGAAAGGAAGGGAAAGAGAAGAAAGACAACAAATCCGACGTTGAAATAAAGCTTAAAAATAAGAGATTGCGATTGGGCTTCCCATTGTGTCGGGCGACGCACGCTGGCCGAGCTAGGGAGGAGGTAGTGGGGGTTACACAATGGATGCATTCTTGAGGTTCTTTTTCTGGATGTATCTAGATCGAGTTTGAGGTAGGAGCGAGAGGACTCGATGCGAGGTGAGGAGAGGGGAGGCGTATATCAAACATCAGAGAAAGCAAAAAAAAATCTAGTGCAAAGGAACATGGGCTCATTTTGTTCTTTGTTCTATTGACGCGAGGATATGTTCAAAGATAGATTAGACTGGGTGTGAGAATCTACACGTACTTTTCGTATGTTTTCCGTCCTGTTTGTTCACTCAGCATAGTACCCTCCATTAATCATCCCTTGCGATACCCACACAGCATACTCACGCAGCTTACAAGCACCGCAATTACATTACTTGGCTCAGAAGTCTTTCAGTTCGAGTCCTTGTGCAAAGTAGGCTTTATCTGCATCTCACTGTTAACCTCATATCAAACCACATCGCAAATTGTTAGACCTCGGGTCGAAAAGCGCGGCTCGCCCGTACATCAAACAACATATCATACTAATTAGTGATCTATCATCAATTTCACTGCATTATTCGCTTTACTCTTCTTATAGTCTCTGCTTCCCTTGACGCGTTCAATCTCTGCCAGCCACAACTCTACGACACACTTTATGTGTACACTTACGCAGGGAACCGAAACCATACAACACCGTCACTTCAAGTACATCACCACTCCACATAGGCACTGTCGGGTATAATTCTTTTCTTATATTCCGTGTTTCAATACGTGACCTTAACCATGTAAACTCCGCGTAAACTTGTAATCGACGTCTAAGCCATTGATGATGTAAGTGTAGCTACTTATACACGAGGGGGTCCATTATGACCAAACTTCATGGCTAGCTTTATAGATGCAACTCCAAATGAACTTTTCCATCCAACATTTCGTTTACAATTCGTCGTGGCCGGGCTCGGCATCCTCACCATCACCACCGGCGCCTCCGCCATAGAGCTTGGAGGTGATGGGGTAGGCGACGTCAGAGAGCTTCTGGAACTGCTCATCAAAGTCCTCAGAGGCAGCGGAAGAGGCGTTCTCCTCAAGCCAGTCCTGGGCTTCTTTGACAGCCTCGAGGATAGTCTCCTTGTCCTCGTCGTCAATCTTGCCACCAAGACCCTCGTCATCGTTGACCTGGTTCTTCAAGCTGTAGGCATAGTTCTCCAACTTGTTGCGAGACTCAATGCGCTCACGAGTAGCCTTGTCCTCCTCGGCGTACTTCTCAGCCTCCTCAACCATGCGCTCGATTTCCTCTGCGGTAAGACGGCCCTTGTCGTTGGTGATAGTAATGCTCTCAGCCTTACCAGTGCCCTTGTCAACGGCGGAAACCTTGAGGATACCGTTGGCATCGAGCTCGAAAGTGACCTCAATCTGGGGAACACCACGGGGAGCGGGACTGCAAAGATTGTTAGCAATTGATCTCGTGCCCTATTCAAGCATTGGAAACACTTACGGAATGTTGGTAAGCTCGAACTTGCCGAGAAGGTTGTTGTCCTTGGTCATGGAACGTTCACCCTCGTAGACCTGGATCAAGACTACGGGTTGGTTATCGGCGGCGGTGGAGAAGATCTGGCTCTTCTTGGTGGGAATGGTGGTACCACGCTTGATGAGGTGGGTCATGACGCCACCAGTGGTCTCAATACCGAGAGTGAGGGGGTTGACATCCATGAGAATGAGCGATTCAGTGGCAGCGTCACCGGCGAGAACACCACCCTGAACAGCAGCGCCGAAAGCGACAGCCTCATCGGGGTTGACATCCTTGCGAGCCTTCTTTCCGAAGTACTCCTCGAGCATCTGCTGAACCTTAGGGATACGAGTAGAACCACCGACGAGGACAATGTCGTCAATATCGCTCTTCTTAAGCTTGGCATCCTTGAGGACCTGTTCAACAGGCTTGAGGGTCTTCTTGAAGAGGTCGTTGTTGAGCTCCTCAAACTTGGCGCGGGTAAGAGTCTCGGAGAAGTCCTCGCCCTTGTGGAAAGATTCGATTTCAATCTTGGTGGTCTTCTGGGAAGAGAGAGTACGCTTGGCCTTCTCAACCTCGCGCTTCAGCTTACCCATAGTCTTGGGGTCCTTGGTGATATCAACACCCTTCTCCTTGTTGTATTTCTTGGCGAAGTAGTTGATGACACGGTTGTCGAAATCTTCACCACCGAGATGGGTGTCACCGGCGGTAGATTGGACCTCAAAGACGCCCTCCTCAATGGTAAGGATGGAGACATCGAAAGTACCACCACCAAGATCGTAGACGAGAACCTGGCGCTCCTTCTGGTCGGTCTTGTCAAGGCCGTAGGCCAAAGCAGCAGCGGTGGGCTCGTTCACGACACGGAGAACGTTGAGACCGGCGATAGTTCCAGCGTCCTTGGTAGCGGCACGCTGAGCGTCGTTGAAGTAGGCGGGGACGGTGACGACGGCGTTCTTTACAGGCTCTCCGAGGTAGCTCTCAGCGACCTCCTTCATCTTTCCAAGAACCATGGCGGAGATTTCCTCGGGAGTGAAGGTCTTCTCCTCCTTGTGAACCTCGACGCTAACGCGGGGCTGGCCATTCTTGTTAATGACCTTGAAGGGGAAGTGCTTAATGTCGTTCTGGACAGACTTGTCGTTGAACTTCTGGCCAATCAGGCGTTTCTAATCCAGGCAGTCAGTATTTGTCCTTTGAAGAGTATATGGTGGTAGGGGGTGTGCTTACAATGTCAAAGACGGTTCGTGCGGGGTTGCTGGCGAACTGATTCTTCGCAGCATCTCCGACAAGACGCTCCTCATCTGTGAAGGCGACCCAAGATGGTGTGATACGGTTACCTGTAAAGGACACGATTAGCGTACTAATCCGCGCACAAACTTATTGTGGCACTTACCCTGATCGTTGACCATGATCTCAACTTTTCCGTTCTTCATAATACCAACACATGAGTAGGTGGTTCCCAAATCGATACCAATGACGGGGCCAGAGACGGCGGATTCGTCCTTGAGAGGCTCCTGGTCCTCAGCGCGGGCTGTCCTCGCCAGCATCAAACCGCCGACGAGAACGAGGAGGAGGTAGAAGGCAATTGACCATGCCGAGCGCTGGCTAGCGCCCCTTGACCGCCGTGCCATAGTAAATGTGTTGTGTGGGAACTCTGTGGGAATCGCAAGGGTCGATTATGGTGGGGGAAGCGAGGGCGCAACTCAAAGAGCTGGCTGTGCGGTAGTGGGGGTGGAGTGTAGACGAAGCACTCCGGGTATCGAAAAGAAAAGACAAAGAAAAGGCAAGCAGCTCGCAGTTGGAGTTGGAGTTGAAGATGTAAGGAGGATGGAGCAGTGCCGGCGCAGGGCGGTGTTTTATGGAGAGCTGTAGGTGCTGGACTATTCGAAGTGAACAGCTTGCGATTTTGAGGTGCAGCACACACCGCCTACTGAATTGGGACTAGCGGGCCAGACAAAGAGGCGCCCATCGATACCCCAACCGCGCATCAGCCTCAATTTCACCTATTTTCATGCGGGAATACTACAGGACACGTGTAGTTTCGCTGCTGCTAGAAATTTCTATTGGTCGCCCGGGGTTTGCCATTTGCCATTTGCCATCTCTCGGCGCGGCTCGCTGCTGAATGGCAAAGTGCAGAGTGCAGAGTGCAGTGCTGAATGCTGGGCTCGGTGTTCCTGCATTTGGGAATTGTACAATCCCGACTCTTTGATTTTTTTTTTTGGGCGGGCACGACGGCTCGCCAGGGCAATTCCTAAATGTGGTAGTATCCCTATCCCACGCATGCATCCCCATCCATACTTCGCTTTCGAGAATAATAAATAGCCTAATATTGTGCTGTCTCTGCAATGAAATGGGTTCTACCATGGTAGTTACTCGCTCAAATTTCCCACAATTCCGCTCGGGAGACCTCTCGGCCTCGCTTTTCTTACACTGATGTGTGATGCTTCGTGGGGCAGCCACCCCTGCGCTCCCGGTTGTCCAGCCTCTCCCGCCATTTTGTTACCAAGTGTCCTCAACTCAGCCCTGCACTGCGGCTACACAATTATATCTCCGCGTCAACTCCGCCAATAGCACAACAATATCTTGCAATGACTCTGGGTATACATCTTGCAACGTCTCCTCAAGCTCTCCAAAAACATCGAAGTGGCGTCCCGAAGGATCTTTCCCCGGCCCGGATTGACACGCTGGCTGTCAAAGCTCCTGATCACGGCGCATTTTCGACGTCTACAGTATACCTGTGAGACACTAACCAGGCTTCTGACCCAGAGTTGAAGCATATTTGGCAAGGCCATCGCCTTCTTTAGAGTCATAGTTCTTGAGGCCACGATTTTCTCCAGAATGCTTCTTCTTTCGAGTTCTTTGTGACGTGCTGCTCTCTGATGCCCTCGTTTCTGCCAACTTCTAGTTTTTTCTTTCTCGCGCGCCACCAGCCGAGTCAGAAAGGCCGCCATGGTGGTCTCAGCTCCGTGTCACCGCTCCGATACTCCCTTCGAAGAGCTTCTGGGCTTGGGGAAATGCTTGTTTCATCGCTTTACCTGCTCAGTCTTTTTTTTCCTTCTCAATCCGGCACATAATCTTCACCATCGATTACAGCACTAAAGGGTTGGCATTCGAGGACCCGCAATGCCACGAGCTAGGCGCTATGTCAGCCAGCACAAAGGACTGAATGAAATCAGTCAACCCAAGTATCTTCCGCTCTTTGACATATGCTGACTTATCGGATAAACCTGAAAGAAGGAACTCGAGTGTAGACCAAGGTTTACTCGGACAACAATGGCTTTTGGCGGCGTGAAGGAAATTTCTTCCTTCAGTCTTGGTATAGCCAAGACATACTTGTAGTCAAAGGAGAACGCAGCAATCTCATAGTCTTGACACTAGTAAATGGTTCTCCTGTGGATCGACTGCCGTCCAAAGCTCACCGACGCTTCGGCACTTTAGACACAGCGTCGCACGGCCATGTGTCGGCATCGTAGTACTGTGTACACTGTAGAGTACTCTGCGGTCACCGATGTTTTTAGCTTGGACAATATTCCCGGATTTTCACGATTCGCAGCGGAGCCTCGGCGCTATTTGGCATCGTTGGACCCATGTCACCGGATATCAAATGTCGATTTTCGATGGCTTTCTCTCGCTTGGACTGCAGTATATCGATATCGGCTGACACTCGGCGTAGAGCTGCTCAAGTCGTCACCGTCGCCGTCACTGCCGTTGTCGCTGTCGATGTTCTGCAGTGTTTTTTTGCCTCTCCAATACCTGATGCCCAACAGCACGTCTATTGCTTAGAAATGCTCAGGCCGAGCAAGTGTTGTGCGCAGGGCCCACATAAAATGACAGCCACACCTACTTTTTCTTCGTTTGCTTGGGCTCCTCTCACATTAGTAATGCTCGTTTAGGTCTGATGTTACGTGACCAACGGGAGACGAGTTGCAAAGCGACCGTGTAGGGGACCTTTGACCTGATCAGGCAGAGCGCATATGTCCATCCTAGTACCACTACTGGTCCAGTAAGATGGTCAGAAGCTCTATGGCATGCTCAACTCATCCAGCAGTCAGCAGTACGGCACCTGCATACTAAGCTGTTGGAGCTGTTCAGGCCCCTGGATGACGTTCGAGGTATGCATGCCAGAGCTCGTATGTGAACCAGAGCATTGAGGTTCATCAAGTTATTGCCGCATGCTCGACTGCAAAACCTTCCATATCGGCAAAGAACGGGCGTCGTTGTATGGTGCAATGGAGACCTTACAAATCCAAGAAAGGGACCACATGTACGCGCCCTGCGCCTTAACCTGGAAAGCGGGGCAGAATTGCCTGCGTAGCCCATCACGCGTGCCCCCGCGACACTAGTTTCGTCGAGATAGTTCCGAAAATTGGACGTCACCACTTCATGCTCCTCGAAGAGTGGGAGTGGGTATAAAAGCCCAGGGACATCCCAAGCAAACACCCACTCTTCACCAGCAGCATCGCTTTGTCTTCTACTCTTGATACCCGTGTTTTAATTCTCTGCAATTGATTTTGTACCCTCGCAATGGCACCTCAAGCAGACCCAGCACACTCTCAACATGCCGTTCCGATAGAGGTTCGGGGTGAGAACCAGTTGGCCAACAAGGCCGCACCTGGCGTACAAAATCTTCACCACCATATCTCTATACTCTTTACTAATGTTGTGTAGATCTCTTACTTTACCCCATTGCAGGACCCGCCTGCCGGCACTGCCATTGGCATGACCGACGGCAGCTCCAAGATTCCGAAGCTCTTCACCCCACTTAAGATCCGTGGCCTAGAGCTCCAGAACCGCATTGCTGTACGACCCCTTCAACGACACACTCTTCTCCAACAATATGCTAATTTGGTCCTATAGCTATCGCCTCTCTGTCAATACTCTGCTGAAAATGGCCACACAAACGCATGGCACCTCACTCACTTGGGCGGCATCATCCAACGAGGCCCCGGTATCACCATTGTGGAAGCAACCGCCGTGGTTCCCGAAGGTCGCATTACCCCCGAGGACTCTGGCCTGTGGCAAGACTCTCAAATGGAGCCCCTCCGCAAAATCGTCGAATTTGCACATGGCCAAAACCAGAAAATCGGTATCCAGCTTGCACATGCCGGTCGCAAGGCTAGCACTGTTGCGCCATGGTTAAGCAAAGGCGATATTGCGACTAAGGAGTTGAACGGCTGGCCCGACAATGTGTATGGCCCTAGCGCTATCCCTTTTAACGACCGCCACTGTGTGCCAAAGGAGATGACCAAGCAGGACATCGAAAACTTCAAGCAGGCATTCAAGGCTGCCATTGAGCGTGCCATTAAGGTCGGCTTCGACGCCATCGAAATCCACAATGCCCACGGCTACCTCCTTCACTCCTTCCTTTCTCCCGCCTCAAACAAGCGAACAGACGAGTACGGTGGATCGTTTGAGAACCGCATCCGTTTGACACTCGAGGTTGTCGAACTCGCCCGTGCCACAATCCCAGACTCTATGCCTTTGTTCCTCCGTGTAAGCGCCACTGACTGGCTCGACGAGGCCGGTATAGAGGGCTGGACCGTCGACCAAACCGTGAAGCTTGCAGAGATCCTAGCCACCAAGGGCGTCGACCTCCTCGATGTATCCTCTGGCGGTCTTCACGAGAAACAGCACATCCACGGCGGCCCAGGATACCAAGAGCCTTTCGCCAAAGCCGTGAAAGACAAGGTCGGGGACAAGATGCTCGTTGGCACTGTTGGCTCCATCACCGACGGCAAGCAGGCAAACGGCTACCTCGAGAAAGACAACCTCGATTTGGCATTCGCGGGACGAATGTTCCAGAAGAACCCTGGCCTTGTGTGGGCATGGGCTGATGATCTTGGTGTTGAGGGTCGCTGGGCGAATCAAATTCGATGGGGCTTTGGTGGTCGTGGCAAGAAGTAAGTTTCCTGCTACTGTACTGTAATCGCCTACCCGCATCTGTTCCCCACTCCCTCTATCTGTTCACTATTGTGCCCTTTTAGATTTTCTTTGCGCTTCTAGACGTGTATCATACATAGATTTGGACGCTTCGGATCTAACACATTATCTTCTTCCAGAGACGATAAGCCTGCGCATGGCCCGAGGAATGAGGCTGCTTTCGTACAGCATAAAGAGAAATAGATCGCAATAGAAATTTAATAGATTGTTTATACCTCCTCAATAACGAAACTATACCACCACGTAACCTTGTTGACATAGTAATTGTGCTATGTGCTCTAACGAAGCTGTTCTGAGTGGTTACTTAACACATTTTATTTCTTACCGTCTACCCTTGGCTTAAAATTTTAGGGCAACATCTATATCAGTAGAGGGATGCGAGAAATTATTCATATGATAGGTAACAGACTTTACTCAGTGGAGTCGAGGTTTTGCAAAAACTGATACTGCCAACTCGGACGCGATAGATATTCCGAGGAATTGGCGTACTGAGTATGATTCTGATAGAGGCATGGAATCACCAAAAAGGCCCATATAGAAAACCATATCATCTTCCCCGCTCGGACTCGATTGTTTCGCTGATTGGTTTGTGCGTACTTTGAATTCGATCTCCCTATTGTAAGATGCTTGAACAGGCACAAACGTTCAAAAGCTTTTTCTTCTACACCCACTATGAAAGGTGCGGAGCATACTCAACAAAGCTTCCATAGAAAACTGAACAAAATAATAGCAGTACCGAACTCGAAAATCCATGCTTCAATAGACGCATCAACCCAGGACTTCCGGCTTCTATCCTCGCGCAAACAACGGCCCAGCAGCTCTGCAAGCCTCTCCTAGCCAGCTATAAACTCGAAGTCCAGCGAATCAAAAACGCTTGTGAGCTTAGTATGGAAGTATATTTGTAGGCTAACCTTTGTGTGCAATTTTTTTTCCATGAAGTCTACATAACATGCTACTACCTTTGTCGTATTTGCGCATCTCTATGTGAGATACACCACTAAGCTGCGTAGGAATTGAATTTAATGCTCATAACATAGCTAACAATATCGAAGCAAACACCGCTAGTGTCAGTCATAATTGCCATCCTAGGAAGTTCAAAGTCTTTTCTTACTCGAATAGGCCCCAGCAGCCCCAGCACACAATTGAAGTGGGTAGTCAGGCACAGCCCTACGGCGAAGCTCCACAATTTCAATTAAGCCATGCTTCCAACTACATCTCTTTCCACTCCCTAGGAACCGAAAAAAAAATACTTTGATAACATTAATCAACATGTCGAATGCCAACCCTACGCCATCTTCATCTTCCCAAACTACACCTCGCCAACCAACCACCAACAACTCACCACAAGTCCACCCATTCCTCCTCAAGTCATCCTTGATCAAAGAGCCACTCACCAGGAAACACAACAACTCCGACAGGCTATCCGCAATGCGCACTACCATCTTAGCCGGCGAAGACGTAAACCAGCTAGACACGGACCCACATGTAGGCTACAACGAAGGACGGCCCCCTAGACGCATGTCTGAATCTCAGCCACGTGCCCGCCAATGCTGATCTGCGCGACAACCTGCCTCTCATCAAGCTACTCTTGGACCATGGTGCTGATCCTCGGCTCTGCGTGTGGACTGGTTCGATTATACGGCCTCCGATACGGGTTGGCTCAGGTGGCTGCTGAGGATGTGACGGACCCTGAGATGAAGGCTTTTTGGAAGCATGTAGTTCAGTTGTTCGAAGAGGCAATCGCGAAGTTGGAGGCGAAAGGGGTCGGGATAGAAGAAGCGAGGAAGAAAACCTTGGAAGGGAGGGAGGAAATGAGACGGATGCTAGAGGAAAAATTCGGTAAAGAGTGATTAGATTAGAGCGAAGGGCTGGAATGCAAGAGACGCCAAATACACCTTATAGATAACGATCCTTCGGAAATTGATGGGTATCATCAAGACAATGTATATATGTACAGTCTATCATCGACAAATGTAGGACTATGTGGAGACCAGAGTTAGACAATGCTTTCCATAACGCGTGAGTGATCTTTCAGTGCCACAATCACTACGGAAAGTCAAATACAAATACATCAACTAAGTTAACTTAACCTTACTTCACTCCACCACCACAATGCCTCTTCCTGGACCCAAGACCCAACACACAAGCCCGAAATCTCTATCCCACATCTTTCCACTCCTCAGAACACTTCCCTTCTACAAAAAGGCTACGACACTATACCTCAATAATACTCGACATTCACATGAAACACTGCCGTCCTATATCATCTCCCCTAATCCTTCCCCTACTCCTACTCCTTCTAAGCTGGCAAGCATCACATATCACGTAACGAGATGTGAAAGGCAAGATAACTATACAAGAGAAATGAAAAGCCCCGAAAGAGGCATATATATTTTGAGTGCTAAAGGAAAATCGTACAAAGCCAGTTGAGGCCAGGTATCTACCCTAAATTCCCTTGTATTGCCCCAGAAGACAAGGCTTTATGCAGAGTATCTAGATTGGTTCAGCGTTCAAATCGCCTGAAGCCAATCATCTAAGGTCCATATCCCATCCCCTCATCCCCTTATGAGCGAACCACTCGAAATCCGCCTCTTCAAGCAACTATATCACAAAAGAATGGACGTCCGAGGCCAGCGGCATGTGTAAAATGGCTTGGGTATCTCGAAACAAAATATTGATCATCAAACCACCTTCTCCGTCTCTTTTCGTTAATCAAAAGGTTCGTCTGTAAATAAAAAAAAGCAAACAATAAGTGGTCCTGTATCTCCAGCACAGTGAAGAATGGAACGCCGTAGAATGCAAGATGCAAGAAAAGTGGAAACCCCAACCCTCAGTTATGGTATCAATCGTAAATGAAAATACACGGGCGATCCTCAAGCCCTAGTAACATGGACAGAGAAGACTCCTCTCACCCTGGCGGAATGAGCTAACGCTTAATAACCATTGTCGGGTCCGTTATTGTACCCTCGCGGTCCGGGAGTCGTGGTGTTACTTCGCGCCGTAGGAGCCGGACCCCACCCAGGCTGCTGGATAGGAGCAGTCGCGCTACGTTGCTGTGGAACTGATCCGGTCATACCTCGATTTGGCAATGGCTGTGATGCTTCACGTCGCTGCATAGCTGATTGAAGCGTCGCTGGAAGGCCTGCGCGAGGATTTGATGGAGGCGCGGTTCCAGCGCGAGAGGGGGCTACAGAACTCGCTTGTGACAAGGCAGGCGATCCAGGCCTAAGAACATTGGGCATTTGAGGTGGTTTGTAGTCATCCGAACCATCAGAATTTGAGAAATAGTGTCGCGGCCCGTTGTTGTTTTCAACGGGTGACATCTCGAAATACTGGTCTCCATTGTTGCTGCGATTGTCGCCATATGGAGACCATCCAGATCCGCCGCCCGGTGGTCCTCGAGGGTCATTGTAGAGAGGCGATACCGGCTGTAGAGGAGGCACTTGGCGGTCGCTTGGATAACCTGGGTTGCCAGGTCCAAGCGGTCCTCGAGGGGAAATCGGGGATACTGGCGAATATGGTTGACCATATGCCCCTCCAGGTGCCAGTCGATCGGTGCTTCGGTCCAGTGTAGGCATGGGAGGCGCGGGCGACGACCTTCCCATTTCGCTAGCTTGGCTCAGAAGGGGTGCGTTCGAGCCGTAGCTCGCTCCGGTATCTGTTCGGAGTGGTGGTGGTCGCTCGCCTAGGGTTGGCATGGGTGGTCTCATTCCATTCGACCTCGTTGTGCTCATTGTGTTAGTTCGCGAAGGATATCCACCCGCTGAGTAAGGAGGAAGTGTTGAAACCGTGCTCATTGTGTCAGAACGTTGGACGCCAAAAGTGGACATATCATCGTCGTCTCCGCCGAGCTTTGGTAGGGTGGGCGCGCGGGCGGCGTCAAGGTCTCCCTTCTTGATTGCCTTTCGCTCCTCCTTCACTCGCTTTTGTTCCTCTTTTTCGAGTGCCTTCTTAATCTTCTTGCCCACAATACGCTCCAAACGACCCTCAATCTTTCGGCGACAATATGCGGTAAGGGAACCATCAGACTGAGGAATGTAGTGCCACAGGAAGAAGACGTAAAAAATGAGGGAAATGAGAAGCGAAAGAGCGGCGAAAACCCAAATGACCAGCGAGAACAGCATAGTGAAATAGATGATAGTCTCCTGTCGATTGCCAGTCTCTGCCATGGTCTTGATGTTCATGAAAAACTGCACAAAGGCCGATCGGTCCTTGGGAGCCGCGTGCTCGCCAACTGGAATGAGCTGGGCTTGCATGACAGCCCAGAGGGTAAGAGCGTTGATGGCAATTCGAGGACCTTGGGCAACCACAATCAAAAGTGCGCCTAGGTGAAGTTAGTGAATGGACTGTATCATTTCAAAGTCATTTCGGCCTTACTCTTGAATTGAAAGTAGACGAAAAGGGCAATATAATCGACGCCCTTCCTGCTGCGAGTCAATTCCGCGAAAACTAGGAATCGTCTCCAGCCCTGCCCGCCCTTGGTCAGACGCATACTCTGCCAGATAGCAGCAAGTGGCTCAAGATAGCATTCCGTTACACTGCCAGATCGAATGACGCGCAAGGCCCGAATCCATCTGTAGATGAGGAAGACGTAGGAAAGGATGATGGTTACGGCGAAGATCCATTTAGCGACATCGAAGCTGACCTTGGGCTTGACCTGGCTGGACCACTTGTTGAAGGCGAGCAGATTGACAGCGGTGAAGGCATCGGCAGCGTAGACGGCGCCGGAAACGATGACGAGGATCCACAACCAAGCATAGGAGAAGGGAGCGAAGCACGAGGTAGATTTGAAGTCGGAAAGAGTCTGTGTGAAAGAGTTAGTATCAATTGAAAAGTAGAAGTCATGGCCATTGCCCGGCTTCATAGCACTCACAATGTAATCCCACTTCTGCTCCTCAGAGACCTGAATGCCCTTTTCACGATCACCGCAGCAGCCCATGGTGACGGTGTTGTTGGATATTAGTTTGGTAGGTAGATAGATAGGTAGGTATGTACGGATATCCGCTCAACGGAGATATCGTGCAGACCAGCTGTCGGATGGTAAAGAGTGACTGAGGCTGGTTAGAAGAACATGAAGGCGTAACCGAGAAAACCGTGAAGAGTTGGTCCTGGGGTACGAGGAAAGGAGTGGAGGTCGAATTGGTGGTGACAGTCCCGCTGGTCAACCACCTAGCGAGAGGATCAAAAGAGTGACAGGGGAAAGGTTTTGAGCGACGGCGGGGATATAGGGTGGAGCGCACAGAGGAGTGCGAGTCGTAATGCACTGGTGACGAGTGCGTAGGGGATGCGAAGGGGGTTTGTCGGTCTGCTTCCTAAAGGAGTGCAGTGCGCATCATGCGAGGGACAAATATGGGGCAGGTCGTGTCTGAGGCACTCAATGCTTGGAATGTTTTGACAGCGGAAGAGCCGTGTCCGAGCAGTGTGAGAGGGCGACGGATGGGGATATAAGGAGAGGATTGGTGTTGCTTTGGGAGCAGAGGCCGGGTGTGCGTGCGTGCTGTATGCGTTGTCGCAGTTGGGAGTTGTGCGGCTCGTTGTGCAGTGGTGAGGGCCACTGAAGATGGTACCGTACGAGGAAGGAGCGGCGGGTGCAATGGAGCAGCCCAGGAAAGCGCGAATGAGTGGATCGCGACTGGCAGAAGGGGCAGGTGAGAGCCCAGAATAACGAATGTGTGGTGAAGTGGGAAGGAAAACAACAGCAGAGCAATGCAGCGCCGGCGTCTACTTGCAGCGTCGTCGTCGTCGAGACTCGAGAGCGAGGTGGTTGCACAGGCGGTCGCGAGGGTTGCAGAGGAAGCGATGATAAGAGAGCGACGAGCAACAAACGAACCGGACGGGCCCTGGGGTTTGGCGTTGTCTGGCGTTGTCTGGCGTTGGGGGCGGGTGGCCGTACTCGCAGTACGAGGGCTGCAGGCGATGCGGTTGGCTGTGGTGGCCGTAGCTCCCGAGCGCCCGCCTGTGATTGGCCCTCGGCCTCAACGAAGATGTTTGAACTCCTGCTTCACCCCTCCCAATGCGGCAAGCGACTAGCCTGTTCCTCTGCCCGCAATGTCTTCACCTGCTCTCTCCGGCTTGGGATAGATTGCCGGGCTCATCTCTCTCAAATCTCACTCTGCCCTCAAATGCCCCTATCACGCTCTACGCAGCCACTACGGACTGGCAACTCCGTCAGCACAGCACACCCCTCCTAGCCGTCTTCTTCTTCCCTGCCGAGCCTGGCCTTTGATTCCACGCTGGAAGGCGGTCAGATTCTAATTATTACTTCTCCATATTGTGCTACATTCTTGCCAGTCTCGGCCGTAGCACGAGCGGCTGCACTCTAGCCGGGACCGCCCACATTGTCAGCCTTGTGCTGCGCGCATTGTCGGAAGCGACGTCGATCCAACACTGTGGCACATGCCCCCATTCACCCCCAACCTCTCACCACACCACCTGCTCTCGGGCTCAGCGCTACCCACCGCTAGTCGCGCCACTACCCCATCATTTTCTTTTGCTTCCATCGCCCCAAGACCTGTCATCGCCGTTGTTTTATAAAACATTCTGATCACACCCCCGGCGACCTCGGCTGCTTCACCTTGATCCGATCTGCCCCACCCGCTTCAGGCACTCAGCTGTCGTCAGTTCGCCGGCCCGATATGGCCAATTGCTTATTCATTGCTACACGGCAAAAGGTCTCACAATAGCAAATTCATTTCGGAGTAAAGAGGGAACAACCAGTTCATGTGTGAATGATTATTGTGTTTGCGGAGACAGATCCCCCAACGCCCAATGGCCAAAGCCTACTCGCTCCTCTTAATGTGCAACAGCTATATCAAAATCAAACCCTAGCAGTCAAATCTACCAGCAACCCTTCTAACGTCTAAACTCTGTCATGTGCTCTGTGCTCAGTGCGAAACCAACCCTGCGTAGTGCCTATTCGGTCCCTTTTCTATTCGTCGGTGCGGCTCGAGTCAATTCCCCATCAGGCAACCTGAAACCCCTTCATGCCTTGCTCCAGCACATCACCAATTCTCCTCACGTAGTCCGGAAGCCCACCTGCATAGTTTAATGGCTCTCTTGGCTTCCCTGGTATATTGGCCCCATTGTACCACCCAGGCACATCGTGCCGAAGAGACAATGCACTGAAGTACTGCACTAGCTCACGCCACTCTTGTTCCGCTTCAGGTGTGGCATCCAACTTCTCCTTCCCTTCAGCTTTCATGTGTTTGAGTACGTCTAGTATCCAGTCGGCCTGTGGCTCCACACAGCTTGGGCCATTCGAGAATGCCGTGGGTCCCTGTGGCCCATACAAGAAGAAGAAGTTGGGGAAGGATGACGTTGTCATGCCAAGATAGGTCCACGTCCCTTTCTCCCACTTGTCGCAAAGTAGCTCCCCTCTGCTGCCTCGGAAAGCAATATCCTTCATTCCTCCCGTGATGCTGTCAAATCCAGTAGCTAAAGCGATCACGTCGAATTCGTGCACGGTGCCGTCGGATGTACGAATGCCGTCTGGGACAACGTCTTCAATTGGGGTTTGATTGACATCAATAATATCGACGTTGGATTGATTGAACACATCGTAGTAGTCCTGCTCAAGAGACGGGCGCTTCCCCCCAAACACATGAGGAGGCTTCAGAGGCGCAAGCAGATCTCTCTTCCTCGAATCTTGGATTCTCGCGCGAACCTTTTTAGCCCAGAAATTGTAGGCTTCGTCATTAGCCTTTCGGTCAGTCAAGATGTCGGAGTAAGTATTGCCAATGTAGCGAAATCCGCCCTACAAGCTCATCAACTAAAGTCACGTCTCGGACCGGCAGTTACGCCCAAATAGGGCAGGAACACAACAGACTCACCTTTTCCCAAAGATCTTCAAAGAACTTCTCCCTCTCTTCCACTGAATGATCGAAAGCCTTTAGATCCTTATGCGAGCTGTACATGAAGCCAGCATCATGCGTCAATCTTTCTTTGAATACCGCATCTAGCTTTCTCTTCATCTCCTCGTCTTCTTCCTTGGTAATCTTCTTCTGCCGCATCGGATACGCAATGTTTGGTGTACGCTGAAACACTGTCAAAGAGCCATCATCTCCAACCTCCTTTGCATACTCTTGAATGATCTGGACACCCGTTGCGCCGGTCCCAATGACAGCAACCTTCTTCCCACGGACATCGACGCCTTCTTTTGGCCAGAAACTGGAGTGATGCATTTCGCCCTTGAATGAATCGAGGCCCTGCCATGGTGGGAAGTACCTCTTCGCAGAGAAACCAATGCCTGCAATCAGATACTTTGCATGGGCGAAGAACCCATCCTCACACTTGACTTTCCATCTTTTTACTTCCTCATCCCAATCCGCACTGACAACTTTCTTATGAAACTCAACATCTTTGTACAGGTCCAGCGTCTTGCCCATATGCTGGAAGTATCTCTTCAGTTCCTCGTGGCCGGGGTACTGCTCACTCCACGTCCAATCTTCATACACTTCAGGCAGACTGAGCGCATAGATGGGCCACTGAGAGTCAACTCGTGCACCTGGATACGAGTTCCAGTGCCATGTCCCACCTAGGTCCGAGCCGGCTTCCACTACTTTGACGGTGAAGCCATCCTTGCGGAGTTTGTGGAGGAGGTAACAGCCCGCAAATCCCGCCCCGATCACCAGGACATCCAGATCTAAATCGGGAGAGGAATGGGGGCTGTCCTCGCGTAGGAAAGCGGACGACATCGAGGCACTTTGGCTTCCAATGAACCGTTGCATGGCGTTGGTTCTAGTTATTCACAACATACACCAGCCAGTAATCAAGCAAAACCAGCCCGCAAAGACTGCAAAACAACGATATCTCAATATCAAACCGCGACCAGAAAGCATCAGAGCAGAAACTGCTATATATACATATACCCAAAAACGCACCCATTTCCCCGTCACTCGTCACTCTCAGCCCCGCAGCCTCGCATCTTTGTTCCATTCCTAGCCGACCACTTGCACTTATCAAGTGCGCTCTTCTGATTCGCTGCGAAAGCACCACACAACAATCGCCCATCTCGACTCGAACAAACTCGACACGAATCTCTCCTTCTGAATCGCTCAATACATCCCTCCGTCCGTCCTTTTCCTTAGACTGAACTGAAATGCCTTGTTTTGCGCTGCATTGAATCGAATAAGACGATGAGAGTTGAGCTGAATCGGCCTGGTGTACCACCTGTGTGTCCCGAGGATGGGAGTGCTGGGTTGGAGTTGCGGGGTAGTAGCCCAGCTTGCATGTATGTACTTTTCGTGACAAAGAGTACTGAGATGCGATCGATCTACCATAAGGGAAACAATCCTCTCCTACAGCTCGTATATATCGGAATTCTGTGCGAACCCCAGGTTCGTGGCTGCGCAGCACATGCATGTTCGAAAATATAAAAAATGTCCGTAGTCCGGGGTTCCGCTGAGCCTTTGCGCTTGGCAATGTGGGCTGTCATACGTTTATCTGAGCTTTTATTTTTACCTTGTTGGTCGTCGATCGGATTGGGGGAGGGGGGGGGGACACGGGGGTTGTAACGTTTCGTTTGGTTGGTGGTGGCGGTGGCTGTGTATGTTGAAATTACAGAATAACTCAACTCGGGGCTCTTACGTGAATTCGAGTATGGAGGATTTTGTTGTTGGTAAGTAGATGATGCAATTCTGTGCTCTTCGTACAAATGCAGAGTACTGTGTGTACTGTGTGCACCGTATGTACATACATTTCAAGTCCCCGTACTAGGCATCTAAATCCCACCAACCTAACCCAAACCAACCCAATTCCCTCATCAACTCATTTCATTCCTACCTACGAGTGTTACTGGTCTCATTCTTCCTTTCCTCTTCTCCTCCCTTATCCTTTATCCCTTATCTCCACGACACACAACACCCGCACCGCACTATTTTTCCCCTTTTAGAGTAGTGTGAGCGAGATTGTGTGTGTGCCTACCATTAGTACGGTCAAGCTGAAAGATACTAGGCAGGTAATATGATGTAATGTAAAATCGTTGTTTTTTTTTTGTGGATGGATCGGAAGAAAGACAAGGTGTTTGGTGAGCTGTTTTTGGGGGTTAGTTTTGATTGGTGATGGTGGTATATTGGGTTTTGATCAGGTGGTTTAGTTGGCTTGGTGTGGTTTTGGGGATAGGTGGATGGTTTGGTTCTTGGTGACATAATTTTCGTGGGTCCATTTGAGGATTATGTGTGTGCTTGTAATTATAAATAGGCTTGTGTGAGTGGAGTAGAAGAACTTGTGGTATAGATTCTTGCATGTCTAGGACTTTTTTCTGTGTCTTTTACTTGCTGAGGCTAAACAAGAAAAAAAAAAGGAAAGTTCATCATTCAAGCCTCAAGAACCCCTAGCGGGATCATGTTCGTTCACTGTAGTATTCTTTCCATCCACTTATGACTTATGCTGCCTTGCTGTGGTAGTCGGCAACAGTGATGAAAGATTTTAACCTGGCTCTCATTATGATTCATGGAGTAATGTAGCTAGCTCTCCCCTCAAAGACGTTACCTGTGCTTCATGGTCGGTAAGATCTACAGTATTTGTATCTCCTACACAATCATACAAGCTTGTTGCATAGCCTTTGTGTGCAAGGAGAACTTTCAATACAGCTTTAGGTCCATACTCATTCGTGTTACAGATATGATATAATCCAGACACGAACAAGCGAACAAGCTGACCAGTGTTATCCTCTTCATCTATGCAGCAAATTTCCAGTCCATCGACAATGAGGAGGAACCGCTGGTCGTGGCTGTCAAGGATCTCACTGAGAAGATTGTGGAATAGCGCAATCATGCGTTCTATTACTGCTGTGTCGATAGACTCAAAATCCATGTCGGTGAAGTTGATAGGTAGAGATGACGAGTCAAGGGGTTTGTCTCCTCGCAATAACACAAGACTTTGGATGAAAGATTGAATCATCCTCAATAGTTGCTTTTTAGGCTTGTCATGAGAGTCTGGCTCGAAGATGAAGATGAGCTTGTGACACTCAACCAAGTAATAACAAAGAACACAGGCAGATGTAGATGTTCTCTCTCCATAGTCATCGGCGAGCTCCAGAACTAAAACTTTTGCCGCGTCGTCGTTCCACCAACTCGCAATTTCTCTTGGAATGCGTATGTCGCCTTGAACATCCAGAGAATCTTCGATATATTGTAAGACACGTTCTCTTTGTCTAATTGGGATGATCGACTTTGAAGCGTAGCCTGCTAGCGTCTGATCATCAACTGAATCATTGACCACTGAGCTAGATTCTGCGATGAGCTGGCTTTTGGCTCTGCTGAACTTTTCAGTATGCCGGTCAACTTGAGTCTCCAACTCTGTTAGACTAAGTTCCAGTGACTGAGCAGCCTGGAAGACCCCAATGTGGTTGGCAAGGAACTTGTCAGACATGGACGTCAGAGATTTGAGACCCTCATGCAGCTTCATGGTTTCTTCCACCAGTTGAGAGATAAATTTGTCGTCACCCATCAACCACTGCGTCTTTTTCCTGCCCTTATTCGCAGCTGCAACGAACTTATCTACCATCTTCGACAGCCGCCTTCCTGGGTCTTCATTCCTCTTTTCATCCTCGTCGGTGGAGATGTTGTATTTTTTCTTGAGTCGGCGTACGGCTAATTCCCGAGAGTTTCGGAGCTGAAAAATAACTTTCTTGATTAATTCTTTCCTTGATGTTTCGAGCGTATAGAAAAGTCCATCTTCGCGGTCAATTCCCCAATAATCGCCCCAGTCCTCGAGTGCATGCTGGGCGATCTCGAGTCTTATGGATAACACCGTGCGCTCCCGGTCATCGTCGTCTGCGATTCTACTGACTACCCTCCCAAAATCGACTATACCCTTCCACGCGAGCGCAACGCCGGTGATGCCCAGCGCCAACTCGGCCATGGCTGCGTTCCTGACCCGATTTTCAGTATTTGGCAGACGGAAAGTACAAGGCTAGGGGATGAGAAAGTGAATACTAACAGGTTTTCTTGCCGTTTTGAACCTAATGAATGGTTGGAGATTATTTTGAATGGCTGTTGAGCTCTATTGTGGCATGGCTGCCATTTTATGTGAGGGTCCGGGGGAAGCGCATCTGGGTATTTGCCTAAAGCGATTCATGCGTCTAGCTGCCTAGCCTAACATTATCTCTGACAGTACCTATAAGCTGAATAGGTGTGTGCTGGCATGTTTATTGTGACAGACCAGGAAGCCTAGCATGGGGGCGCAGTGCATGTTCGCCCCCAAAAGGATTCTCGGTCTTCACTCGAAGAGGTTTGGTATTCCGCCTAATTCGACAGGAATTGCAGAGGCTCCGCACTGGACCCTGCAGGCTGACAGCATAATTTCCTATTGCGTTGTGGAGGGAACGGATGAGGCTCAATGTCGCCGATATATGTATTTCAGGGAGCCACGCTGCTAAATGCCTTGCTGGAAGGCTTCAAATTACTTCTGCCCTAGACACAATCATGGCCATTCCTACTTGTACGGAGCAAACAGAAACTGGAGCAGCGGAGACGGTAGTAGACAGCAACAATACTAGCAGCGATAACGGCGAATCAGACCAGAGAACAGACACAGCTCAAGAAACGAAGCTCATTGATCAGGACAGTAGCCAAACGCAAGAGAATCAACAATCGCTTGTATCTGAAGTATCCCCAAATCCGGAAGACGATTCTAACGGCCAGCAGGGCGCTCCGGACCGCCCTGATATCTTATGGTGTCTTACAGTCAAAGAAGAAGGGAAATCAAACAGGACCTTCTACAAGGACACACCTTGGAAGGGTATCAATAATGGTCTTCCAGGCTCGGATCCTGATGAAGACATAGAACAGAGGGCGGTCATGACCTTTTATGTGGAGGCTGACGTCAAGGACAAAACCAACAAGGAACCAAATACTTCAAAAACTTGGAGAGATCAACCGGCTGACTTCGAGTTTGGGCGGGATGCTGTGCTTAACCTCCGATACTGGCCACAATTGAAATTTTATTCCAAACGGCTAATCAAAGTTGTGGACTTGATCCTGGATTACTACCCTTATCGCGGGGACTCGGATTTCTTTAATTCAGAACTCGAAGACAACTTTCCCCCGCTTATGTATTGCTATGCAGAGCTGAAGCACTACTTCAATTCGTATCGACAAACTCTGCCAGAAGAGAAGCAAGCTGACCCGAAGTTAGACATTGGGAATTGCGGCGACGAGAAGCTCGTCGAGGCAATGCGCCCACGCCTGGACTTTGGAGCACTTGATGTTCTGGCCAATCCTTGCGATGAATCGACAGCGTATGATCTTGCAGTTCTACTTCGCCTTCTTGCTGGAATGTATCGCGTGAAGGCAGCACCAACGCTAACATCGATTTATTGTGACGCAAAACCGATGATTGGATACGACAACATGTGGCTGCTTTACAGGCCGGGAACTATCGTCTACGTCAAGCAATCGGCTTTCCGGGTGGATAACCTAGACTATACCTATCAAAGAAGACGCGCAGCAGAATGGGGTCCAAAAGGCGGAGATGAAGATGACGAATACTCTGCATGTGTTGTTTCATTCTTGAGATACGAAGACAAAGATCCTAACAGTAGTTATCCACGAGAGAGAACAGATCGTCTAGAGGTAGAGCTTTGGAGTATCCATTACACTGGTACCGCTTTTCAGCGCGTCAGGCATGAAGCTATAGTTTTGAGATTCGAGAATTCCAGACCTCTGAGAGATCTATCGATTATTCCAGCACATATTCACGATAAATTCGACCATGGCGTTCTCCGACAACGACTGGAAAAGCGCGGCCGCAAGTATATCAGTATCCTCCGCGAGCCTGCTGCACATCGCACTTACAGTCATCCACATAGTGGATATGATGGCCAAATCATAGTTGATCCAGAAGCGTACCGGCAGTATTCCGCAGACGAGGATAGTCCTTACGGTTGGTCAACGTCTACTCCTCCTACGCCGAATCCAATTCTTGATGGTGGTGGGGGAAAACGTTTCAGTGGTTTGGAAGAGGTTGACCCAACTCAAGCCGAGTCTTTCAACAGCTTCGAAAACCTTTGTCTCCTACTGCCCCGTCGAACTGAAGGCTTCGCATTGAGAACTAAGAAATGGATGATCTTTGAGATTGAAGGCATCAGCGTTGCGCCACCAATGCCCTTACAGAACCAGCTGGATACTGAACTAGTATTGGTCTCGGATGCCGACAAGGAGTCGTTGAGAACTGTACTCCCTAGAGGAGAGCACCCTATCAGCTCGGCCTCGGATTTTGTGATTGGAAAAGGAGAGGGGCAAATCTTTTTGCTCTATGGTGGTCCTGGGACTGGCAAAACCCTAACGGTGGAGTGCGTGGCAAACGATACATGTCGGCCGCTTCTTCGCCTTACAGCCCAAGACGTCGGGCTTTTCCAGGATGTTGAAGCACATCTTCGCAAGTGGTTCAGCCTTGCCGCAAAATGGGATGCGATTCTTCTTATCGATGAGGCCGACTTATTCCTTGAGCAACGCAAAGATGGGGACATTCAACGTAACAGTCTTTCCACCGTCTTCTTGAGGACCATGGAATACTACAAAGGAGTGCTCTTCCTTACCACCAATCGACCAGGCCACATTGATGACTCTTTCATCTCACGGATCACCTGTCCCATTGCTTATCCTACACTGTCACTAGAGACGAAGAGCAAAATAGTCCAAAAGTTCGTGAACCGATTTGAAGAGACAGGCAACATAGTGGTCGAGCCTGCAGCATCAAGATATCTGATATCGAATTGTAGAGAGCTCAACGGCCGACAACTTCGAAACGTACTCCAAAATGCGGTTGCATCCGCGGAGATCAAGTTGAGAGGCGATCGGCGTTTCGTAGCAGGATTGGGCCGCGAGGAGACAACAAACAGTGAATTGGTGACAGTTTCTCTTCGCCATATCAAGGCAGCTGTTGAGAGGCAGTCAGGATTCCAGGAATACTTGAAGAAGCTGAGAGGGAATAGGGACGAAGATGCAAGGGCGCGCAATAAACACGATTATCTGTCTGTTCCGCCTGGTAGTCCAGGTTCAGAAGCTATATAAGAAAACCGGGTATACACTGATACAAGATGAATCATTATTGAGCCTAAGGCTTAGGAGGATAGTACAGTATAGCTCATGACCGGCCCATAACTGGATAGGCATGGGGAGGCCTGGCCAATATATACTTTAGATGTGACCATGACAATGATTTTGAAAAAGAGGGATAGCACCTGTGGCATTATGACCTTCAAGAAGTAAAAAGTTATAACAATACGCTCACCGCTTGAATACAGGTGATTCCCAATGTTAGGATACGCATTCGTGGGAGCCAAAGATGGGTTTCACTACTCAAACATCGTACCAGAGTTCGGTTAGACGCACCCGTGTGATTGGTCAACTTGTAGTATTCATGCGGTTTCTACACGTCATGCATGCTCGACAGCCTTGTCGTCACCACCAAAGCTCAACACGCGTCCATCTTGTTTCTGGTGGCAGTTGTGTGATACCTTGTTGTATCTCCGCCGTGAGGAGTCGAATGTTTGGCTAGTGAACGTTGGAACTCCTTTCAGCGTTGCAGCATTTGCATTGTATTTAGGACGCCAAGTGGTTGCCGATTAGCCATCCGTGTCTCAAATACCCTTATAACACCAGAGTATTTCAAATCGTTCCCGTTTTCAACGCGGCTGTTCCTGCCCTCTTTGTGGGTGCTGGAAACCTGAAGATGCTTTCTTCAGAGCCAGGCGACGTTGTTGACCCAGCTGCTCGCGATAAGTACTTGCTCCAAGGTCCGTTTTTAACGCCTCGATTTCAGCCGCTACTCAACTTATTTTCTTACTCTTTAGACAGTAACCGCCGGGCCTAGTTACGATGCATCTACCCATCGCCAAATACCCGTAAATGGCCTAGATGCCGAGCGCATTGAGAACGAGCTCACAGCCTGTTGGCTAAAGATCAGAATACAAGACTACAATGGGCTGCCGCAAGGCGCACCCAGGACATGCGAATACTTTTCCCACCCGATGCATACTTCGGACCGTTACTCAATTTCGTTCTCTTTTATCCCAAAGGCTGACATATCCGGGAGTGATCTGGTGATGGGCTTTGACTTTGACCATCCTGTGAGAGATCGACTTCCTCCTGGGTTCAAGACCGCAATGAAGATTGTCACAAGCATGTTGGACCCTGGAATCTATGCTGACCCGTATGGTGATGAACCGTATTTGTATGGTCCAGCTCTTTCCAGCTTCTTCGCGTTTAGGATTGGAGATCACACCAACGAGATACCTGTGGAGCAGCAACTTGCAAGATTCGAAGCAGAATCTAGTGGCGTAGTTGAAGAAGGCGGCGATGGAAGCGGGCAACAAATCCGCGCTAATCAGCATCTCCCTTCGGTATACAAGAAACGTCGGAAACATTTTCTAGACAGTCGGGCGCTAGAAAGTTTTACATTTGAGAAAGGCAGGCTATATCAGGCTGATTTCTTCAACCCGTATCTTGACTTCGCCAATTTTTCTCTGAGGCTTCCTGGATTCTTAATTTCCGTAGTAAAGTATATCGACAACAAGACTCATGCGCTCAGATATGTACTAAAGAACAGGGCAACTGGCGATGTTCTCTTTGTGGTAATTTTCAATCTGCTCTTTGGTCAACAACTTGAGGATACGTTAGAGCATGCGCGGAAAGCTACACAACCCGAGAAAACGTTTGATGAAAGTGAGGAAAAACAGCCACAAAAGGAGCAATCGGAAAGACCCAGTCCGCATGAGGCACGCGTATTGTCATCGCCGCCCGAGGCTCAATTTTCGCAAACAAATTCGGAATCGGATGTTGATGGGTCGGATGAGCAAAGCCGAGCTTTTGCAGCGGCAACCGCACTGGCCAACTCTATTTATACAGTTCTCGGGGCATTAGGATTTGGCGGAACAGAGTCACCTTCTAGTTCCGAGATCTTAAGCAAGAGCACTTCGCAAGAAAGAGATCCGCAGACGGCTGAAGATCAGGTGGAGGGCATGAGCGATGCGAAGGTAGAACAATTTCTCAAGAGCAGGCATAGTAGCGCAATATAATCACAATACCCAAGTTTGTGAATCGAAAGCGCCAACGGCGAAGGAAAAATCGTTACTATATAGTCTGTACGCATGAGCTTACTTACTTTGCTTGATATGTGCTGTGCACTGGTTACCGGCGATCCTACCAAAGACAACACACTCCAATAAAGAGGATCCTCCTAATCGATTTCCACCGTGAACACCACCAGTGACTTCACCTGCTCCCCATAATCCTTTGATGGGGTTTCCATCTTCATTAAGAATCTCACTCTTGTCGTTGATGAGCACACCACCCATTGTAAAGTGCACTACGGGTGTTACCGTGCCTACATATACAACTGACTCACGAGTTACTTCGGTGAGACTCCAATGGGCAAATGATTTGCGGTGGAACGGGTCGGCTTCTCTTCCGCTTGCTGCATTAGCGAACTGCTGTATTGATTCCAATGCTCCGTCACCCAGCTCGGAAATGGTAGATTTCTTCATAAGTCCCTTGAAAATGTAAAAGTCGATATGCGACTTTGCTGCGTTGTATGCACCTTCATCAAGGACAACTTGGACTGTCCACTGCTTTGGCAATTCTGAGGTCGGGTTTGTCACTGTAATGGCGTTTGATATATTCTCTCGTGTTTCCAGCTCGTTGATGAATCGTTTGCTATTTAACAGTAAGAGACCGCCTTCTCCTCGTAGAACCTCTGCTGCTAGGAACTTGAGGGGTGAAGTTGGGTCTGCGGGATCTACAAACCCTGTGGGGTGCACTTGGACCTGGTCCATGTCGATGAGTTTAGCGCCAAGGGCTGTAAGAAGTGGTTGTGTTCCTGGACGAGGATCGTTTGTGGATGGGTATCCGGCAAGATCGGGACGATATTTCGCAAGGAGGCCCTCCGCGTCACCGCCAAAACCACCTGAGGCAAAAATCACTGGTCCGTGAGCCTCTTCTGTCTTTCCATCTTCGCATGAGTATTCGACTCCCATGATTCGCGTGTCCGAGTGCAGAACTTTGGTCACGGTGCAACTCGTTTGCAATTGAAAGAGAGGTGATTCCTTCAATTGCTTCAAAAGCGTGCTTACAATCGCAAACCCTGGCGGGGTCTGGCCGGAGCCGCGATGTGTCCTTGGATATGTATGTCCGCCCAATTGCGCAACTTTGCTTAAATCTATTCCTTTCGTGTCAACCAGCCAATTCACAGCGTCTGCTGACTGGTTCGTCAAAGTCGAAATCAGTTTCTCTCTTTGGCTTGTCAAGATAGACATGGCTTTTCCAGCCGACTTTACAGTATCGGAAAAAAAGGCATCATCCGAGACTGGTTGATACTTGGTAGGAGCGCCATTAATGCCTGAGGATGCTTTGATCGAATTACCACCAGGTTTTGCCGCACGTTCGAGAAGACGAACGGGGATGTTGTGTGAGATTAGTTGGGACGCGGCTGAGAGTCCTGCAAGGCCTGAGCCTACGACAATTGCAGCCTGTTTAGACATGTTTTCCTCTGGGCTAGTGGAGGACATTGACGGGGCTGAGGCCTTAAGATTGTAGAGGTATGCTGCAAGGAGTCCAAAAAGCGTGAAAGAGAGAAGCGTCAGAAGACGAAGACGACTTCTCATGATATGGAAATAGCTGTGAGAAAGTCATCTGTTTAGAGAGGGCCAGTCTATATAGATTCGCGAGCCTCCCCTTTGTGGAGGAAAAATCGAATGATCAGGTCATGGTCACGCCGTCGGCTCAGGCTACTACGATTCACAATACGGGAATCCTCATCCATCAGCAGACGTAGGGTTGCCGAAGATACAGAGTATGTAAATGAGAGATGAGAAACGAGAAATGAGATGAGATCCCTTCGGTTCGAGAGTTATACTGAGCTGTACAGGTGGTTGGGTATCAGAAGTCGTTGATTCCAGGGTTCTCATGAGGGCTAGCGCGTGTGCACGTGCCAGGCATCGATCTGCATGACGACTGAAACTCTCCTTGATACGCCCTCTCCCTCAACCTACAACCGGAGGGCAACAATACGCGCCCAAATTACGTGAAATTGACTACAAGAGTAGTTCCACTCGATTTTGTTCTATGTTCAATCAGGTAATGTCTCGGCAAGGCGCACTTGGGCGGTCATCTGTCCAGTTCCGTGGCAGATTCCCGAGCCCAGATCAACCGCCCGGAACCACAAGCTTCCAGCTCCCCACATGCACGGTCGCTAGAAGCACGTCGCAGAACGTTCTTCCCGTTAGCGCTCTTGTCGGGCTTAGAGTAACCCGTTAATGGGGGTGGTGCTCCTTTGAAAGGTGGAAACGGTGAGTCTGTGGCGCGGCATTGTGTGTTCCGAGTGCTGGTCTTATATTCCCCAATGATCATCACTTGTTAGTATAGTCACGCCCACCTTCTCCTCCCACACATCCAAATACTACAATTGAGCTCGATGCACAATGTTCAACTCCTATCTCGACCTTGCGCTGCTTTTCCATCCAATTCTCGCCCTCGTCATGGTTCAGCATCCCAAAATGCACACCCCTCAGTCTAGCTGGCAGTACTTCGCATTCTCATTTTTATCGCTACTTGCCCTGCGGTACGCATTTCCTTCGTACCTAGGTTTCGCAAATGAGATTCCTACACCGTCTCTGTGCACCACTAGGGACCAGCCAAATCCCATTGCCTCGATATATCCTGGCAATGCTACAGGAACACTAAATGGAACCATTGCGATCATTCCCATCTCATTGAAGCTAGCACGCCAGCTTATTCCCCCGCAATACGGTATTCTTGAACACGCATACCGCGCTTTGCTCCCGGATTTTCCTCGTGGCATGTATCCAGCTATGCTTCAGGCGCTTCACGACCATGAAGTCCAGGCATTTGGCTACAAAATTGAGGACTTCACTGTAAGGATCGCATTTGCTCCCTGCTAATGAAATCACACTGACATCGATTAGCGAAGTGGAATCGAGTTTCCCTTTATTGATATGCTACACGATAATCACACTTCCTTCAAATGGGCCCCTTCTATGCTTATGACTGCTGGGCACGAGATCGCCTTGCAAGGTGCTAGAGACTATGGAACCAACGCGTACCCCGCGTCTTTTGAACCTGCTTGTGACGCTTATCGGTCTGTCTCGAATTCGAAGCCTGGAACTACCTATTTTAGCGCGAAAAGCCTGGCATCTGGTGCGGCGTCATTGTCAACTCTATTCTCATCGACAATCGAGGAGCCATTTCCCCTTTACTTTTTCAAAAACCTGACAAACCAGCCAACTTTCGCGGATGGCAAGACCTGCGATAATATGATTAGGCTCTTCAACACATCAGTATCGGTGTCGCCCAACCGGATTGAACCTGTGAAGGGCACTGTGCGAGCACACATCCACCCTTTCACGAGCGAAAAGGAATGGAGGAATGTTTACGGCTACCGACTAGACACAGCTTTCATTGAGAACAACTATCTCAGCTGCGAGAGTTTCCGAGGATACACGGAATACCCATGAATTACATCTAATAATCCATCACCCGGTCAGCATTGAATGCATATACCGAAGAAGCCTGAGTAACTTGATTTGCAAACCGCATATGAGCCCGGAACAGCCTGTTTCCAGCGCTAAGATTATTGCAACTTGCTACACTATCACAAGGTCACAGTGGAGACTCGGAGAATGGGTCTTCCACTCGCTATGGACATTCAACAGAGCTGGGTGAACGGCAAAGGGTCCCAATCAAGTTTCGGTTTCTCAACCAAAAGGACACATAGCACCCACCGCCAGCACATCCCAGCAGATCCAGACAGCTAGACTCATTCTTTGAGGCCACACCACCAATCCTTTCTTACAATCCTTCTCTCCCTCGTCATCCAGAAGCAAACGCCATCACCCGCACAGACCCCAACACCTACGCTAAGGCCCCACCCTACTCTACACCAAACCCATCTGGGCTACCAGCTTCTCACCGGATACAACGACATCCGAAATTCTTCCCCTCGTCTATCTCTCATCGCAATCAATCAAAGTTTGCAATGTCCGCGCGCTTTCAACTCGAATAGACTAGAACAGATACCCTAGGTTCGCACACAATTAAATGCTTTTTTGGCCCTCTCTTAATGCTTTTTTGGCCCTCTCTTAATGCTCGGCTGCCTCTTCCTGAGGCACAGAGTTGGAAGATATGATAGATAATACGTTGACTCTTTATATGTAATTTGCATTTTCTTTGGAAACTGGAGGGAGGGGGCAAGGGATAAGGGAAATGTACTTAATGATACCCCGGACAAACAGGAGGTTCTTTGTCCAAAATTTGAAATTGGGACATTGGGTTGGAGTGAATACATACATAGACAGCATTGGGCACATGCAGCTTGGCTGCAGATCAAGCCCAAAAAATCCATTTTGGGATCTCTAGTATCTACTATACTTTTGCGAAAATGTGTCCATAGGCTCCGTGATAGTGCAAAGTTCACAACATTATTCAAGCCCAAGTGTACATCTTCATCTAGAACAAGCAGATGCACAAAACTTCACATATCACCTCGGTAGACGGCGAAGCCGATATGATATACCAAAATAGGCAAGAGATAGCGATTCTATACATCTCACTTCCACCGAGTACGCTTATGCTTTACCGAACATGGCTTTTAGTCTAGCAATCTTTCCCTGAATGATACCTTTCAACCCGCCAGGACCAGTCTCCACCTCATCCGCGCCAACAAACCGCCTCACGAGGAGGTTGAAAATGTTACCAAAGCCCAGGGCCATAACAGTGCTAGTAAGGATGATTACGTTGTATGGCATACTGAAATCGGGAGTTGGCAAGGGAAGTAGCAGTGAGGTAGTACGAACATAGATGCCCTTGTTGTCAGCTGCCTGGGGCGAAAGGAGGCGGATTACTGCTGGTGCGGCGTCAAAACCGCGGTTAGCGTCCGGCGGATACTCAGTATACCGAAGGATCGCCTTTTCAAAGTCATAGGTAAGGGTGAGTGTGGAGCCTGGTGGGATGACCATTCGGAGTTCAAGGTGAGTGCCACGCTGCCGATCAACAGCTGGGCGATAGTATGTTTCCTGGATTGGGCTCTCGCCAGTAGATTCGATACGAGCCTTAAGCGTGTGGAGGTATGGCTTCATGAACCAAGGCAGCGACTCCAAGTACACAAATTCAACGGCGTCAGTCGTTGAAGGATTCTGAATAACTGTTTGGATACTGCCACGCTCTTGGCCATGGCCGTTGATAGTTCGTGCTGCGAACAAGTGGGGCGGTGGCCGTATAAGCCCTGTCGTCATTTTCTGTTCAGGAAGGACAAGGTCAAAATCCGCGCCGGTCGGAAGGTGGTAGCATCGCAAAGTATCCGATGCAAGTTTTGTCTCTTTGTATTGGCCAGTGGTGTTGACCTCTACAGTTCTCTCTGGTGGTGTGTTAATGCAGACTGTATTTGCTTCATCGCCAGATTCAGCAGTTAGCGGACACGCTCCCCTCAACGGCCTGCCAAAGACTTCTTCCAAGGTGAAACTTGGCTCAGTACCCTTGTCTAAGGGATAGCACGTATCATGAGCATTATACGGCTTGGAAGTATCGCACTCAATCTCTTCGATGGGCAAGGGCCGCGGGATAGGGTTGTCGCGGGGTCGCTTTGAGCGAGCAATGTCCAGGACCATATCGACCGTCTGGTCCATTTCTAATATGCAACCCTGTGAATCCGAATCACATACAGGTCGTACATCAATGGCCATAGTCTGAAATGAAGCGTCGAAAAATTTATGTCCGTCTAGTAAACTTGAAATGCCTGCCTTACCCTTGCAAGGAAGCAGCTTCAAGAAAGGTGTCAAGTTCTCCGTACATACAACTTCGTGGGGTAGCGTGCCATGAAGGAGATGGAGATTAGACGAGTTGGTATGGTCGCCTTCTGGTACGAAGGACATCACCGGTCGTATCGTTTTCGTAGCGTCGATAAAATTAATAGAAGCGCAGAAGAGGCCGGAGAGAGAGTTCGTTAAAGTCAACCATCGCGAGAAAGCCCTTTAATCAAATCAGCAGCTTTGCTTGCGGGAATAGGGATGGAAACGCACTCCTCTTCTGATGTAGCCTCCACCCAAGCCCACAGCTCTACCCCAGTGCCCCCTTCTCTTGCTCCATACCAGGGCCGTTGACCCCAATTCTCGGCATCCCACCGTCCAACGCTGAACCTCAAATGGAGCTCCTTAGTGTGCGTATGCTGCAAAATCTGGCCCAAGGAGCGGGGGAAATAGCGGAAATTCTGCTGCTCGAATGCTACTGACGTCTCATTGCTCCGAAAGTTGAATGAGGCAAGGAGGGTGGATTGCGGAAGCGGTCTAAGGAGAAGTCGCTCGTGGTAGTCGACGCTCGCAGAGACGCATGCTAAGAGTGCATTGAGAAGTAGGAGAAAGGAGAATGAAAGCATCGCAGCATCGCAGCCACAGCGCCGTCCAAGGAGAATTCGTGAAGGCGGGTGAGAGATGTCTTTGGTGCTGGCGGCACGAGCTTGTCAGTGGTGAATGTGTAATGTACAAGCGCCGCTTGCATATCATTGGCTGGCAAGTTTTAGTCTTGGCATTATCGCGTCGCGCAGGTGCTTCTCGGAGGCTGCAGACTTTACTTAAGCTCTCCGCCGTCACGACAGCTTCACCCCCATCGCGCGAGCGAGTACACTCACGATGGCCGCAGCAGAGACAAGGAGGCTGCTTGGTATGTATTGTCTTCCCCAAGGATCTACAGGAATCCGCTAAAACCTTTACAGAGCAGCTCATGGGCGAACAGCTCATGTCTGGTGTCGACCACCGCGCCCCCCAACTCAGTATCACCGACCCTAAAGTTTGCCGCTCATACCTTGTCGGAAATTGCCCTCATGATCTCTTTACAAATACCAAGCAAGATTTCGGTCCATGTCCCAAAGTACACAGTGAGCCTCTCAAGATCGAGTATTCCGAAGCCTCTGCCGACCAGAAGCGACGGTGGGGCTTCGAGTTTGACTATCTAAGAGACATGCAGAAGCATGTGGATGAATGCAATCGCCGCATTGATCAAGCTCAGCGGAGGTTAGAGAAGACCCCAGAAGAGATTCGACAGACCAATGCTCTAGTAAGTACCAAGGAGGCGGCTTGCGAGATGAACTATATACTGACTTTCCTTCACAGCTTCGGTCTATCAACGAACTAACCAAATCCATCGAAGCTGGAATGCTCGAGATACAAATCATGGGGGAGGAAGGCATGGTCAATATGGCAGTGCAGGAGTTCACAAGGGTTCGGATGAAAAAGGCAGAGAAAGAGGAAAGAGAGAGAGAATTGAAGGCGTTGTCGGATACGGGGGGTCCTTCTGGTCACCAGAAACTTCAAGTCTGCGACGTTTGCGGTGCGTATCTCAGCCGTCTGGACAATGATCGCCGTTTAGCAGATCATTTCTATGGCAAGATGCATCTTGGATATGCTCAGATGCGCAAGTCTTATGAAACACTTCAAAAAGAGCTAAAAGGCCGCGCTCCCCCACGCGATGCTTATCCACCCCAAGGCGACGATATGGGCGGCCCACGCGGTGGACCAGGCGGATGGGGCGGCAGTGGCTTCGGAGGTGGTGGTGGTGGCGGATACGGCGGCCGGGGTGGACGACGTGGTCGCGGAAGAAGGGGAGGGGGTTGGTGAAGAGGGTTTTACTTGGGTCCGGCGTTAAAGGTGTGTCTTCGATGATTTATACCACGAACGACTTACTACAGCATTGGAAGCGACTTGAAGCTTTCATGTCGTTTCTGAGTAATTCCAGCCATATACAACAAACGGACATGATTGGAAGTTCAGATGAGGCACTATTCTTGCGCCTTAGTCCAATTGAAAAATGTACGCCCACATTACGATGCGATTGATATGACTCTAACGTTGATCAAGGGACCTGGGTGCGGATGTTCGTTGGCCCGCTGGCGATCCTAATACTCATTATCTGATTTGCATGAGTTTGTCATGTGCTGTGGGATGTGCAAGGTGAGTTGATTTTCCGGTAATCATGACAACTCTTCCTTGGTGTGACATTGAAGTGACACATACACGTTGACCATGCGCGTGCTGTTGTACTGTTGAACCTGGCACCAAACATATTTTGCCGAGATCATCAGAAGCACTTCGTCTGATGTAAGTCATCTAGTATGCGCTAGTATTTCCTTTGGGTGACAAGTACGTGTCGCCCTTTCCCACTTCAATATCCATCATATTCTAGGATGCTGGGTTTGCAAGCCGGATATTCATCTTGTTCCTTACGCAAAAAGAACTTAGAATATCACTCAAAAGGAGAAGTCAGATCTGTCCACTCTGACTTTATTGCTTTGCTACACGAGATTGCTGCCGATCTCGGCATTTTGAAGTAAGGAATGTAGCGTGGGAAAACCTCGACCTCTGCGTCCGCTTATTTACAAACATACCATTCCCGGTTTTGGATCTGGAAATGCCATTGTAACATGGTGGCTACCACAGTGGGCTTGGAAATTAAGCATGCATATTTTTTTTTAGTTTCGGCGTCTTGTCTCCTCTCTTTCTCCAGGTGTCCAGTTTTGTGAAGTTTGTGGGTTTGTCGCCGTCGTCCAACATGAATCTAACGGCAACTCTTGCATGCCTTCTCACAATGTGTACTCATGTTTTCGCAGCGGAGACACAGCCCGCCTCGCCCCTCGGCGCTGGTACGTAGTTACAATTGTCTTTGAGAAAGCCGAGCCTCTTACCCACTTTCAACAGTAACGGAACATGTGTTCACCCTCAGAATTGCAGCCAGAAGTCATCATCTAATAGCGCCGTCGTCCAAACATCTCGCTAGACGCCGCAATGGAGTCATTCCCCGTCAAAGTTCCATCGGCGATGAACCCATTGCAAGCATTCATCAGGAACTTACTACAATTGGCGGCCGGGTCTATATGACAAATCTATCGATTGCCGGACGTCCGTATACGCTGGTAATTGATACCGGCAGCTCAGATACTTGGGTAGCATCCTCCAAATTCCGTTGCCTCTCGCCCGATTCATCGATGACTGTGCCACAACCCTACTGCGGTTTCAGCAGTCTCTTCAACGAGGACAAGTCATCCACCTACGAACTCATTCCTTCCCATAACTTCAGCGTTCGCTATACAGATGGCGAGTTCCTGACTGGTAATTTGGCGAGGGAAAACATAGCATTTGGAGAAGACAATCAAGTCCAGATTAGGCAGACCATTGGGGTTGTAGAGGAAGGTTACTGGATGGGCGACGGGATAAGTAGTGGGCTATTGGGCATGGCATATCCGGCGCTGGTCAGTGGAGCGAAGGACCTGAATTACAGCAGCGTGGTTTTTACGCTGTGAGTCCTCGTCTCCCCTCTCATCATACATATCCTAACTATGCATATGTATAGATCATGAATTCCATGCCTGACTCGCTTCCAGATTCCAAAACACTGGCATCCCACCAATGTTCAGCCTTGCGCTCACCAGTCCCACCTCCGAAGATCCTTCTATCGGTGGTGTCCTTGCCATTGGCGGTATTCCCAATGTCACACATGATTGGGACTTTGTCGCCGTACCCATCCATCCTGTAGTATCGTCTTCCTTCACATTTTACTCTATCCCTGTGGATGGATTCTCTGTCACACCGCCGTCGCGAGGTCGAGTAAAAGGCAAGCTACTACCCATCCCACTCTCACCACCTCGCAAACGCCTCGACTTCACCAAAAATTCTTTGGACATGATTATCGATTCTGGAAGCACTTTGCTGTATTTTCCTGACGCAGTGTGCGATTACGTCGCGTCGTTATTCAATCCTCCGGCAGTGTTCAACGCCAGTACAAACCTCTACATTGTACCTTGCGACGCCGCTGCTCCAAAAGTTGGTATCATTCTCGATGGCAAGACTTTTAACATGAGGGAGTCAGACTTGATGAATAAAGCTCCAGGTGCGGTCGGAGGAGCATCATTAGGCATCAAGGAAGGGGATTGTGTATGTGCATTTCAGAGACAAGGCGGAGATGATGCGGTTCTAGGAGATAGCTGGCTGAGAAGCGTGTTGGTGTTGATTGACTTAGAGGCAGCCGAGGTTAGAGTAGCTGCAAGGGTATGAGAAAGTTATTGGGAGGTATTCTCTCCGTTCTCTTCGTTGTCAATTATTTATAGGTGAGGAGTACCACGTGGGCTAGTGAGATTCGTTGCAACCCTCCAATGATGTTCTTCTAATCCACGCGGTTTTGGTACGTACATTCTGGGAACAAACAAAATTGTTCCACAAGTCTAAGTATATCCATTTTTATGCCCCACCACCCCGTAATTGTCATATTCGACTTTGGTTGGAAGGTTGTTCTCACCCTAATTCCGTTGTCTAGATATTCACTTGGGTTCCGGTAGACGTGACGAATAGCTGTTTGAAGTCCCCAAGACCGGATCTAGATGTAACTTTTTCTTGTATACATGAGTTTTTAGAAGCCAACAGTGATGTATGCACTAGTTTCGAGTGACACTTTTCCAGTTGGTTCGACTGCCCACGGTATTAGTTTTTCGTTCCTCGCGGTGGGAGAGGCGCAAGAAGCTAGCAACCGAACATTGATTGAATTACCAGGACTAATGTTATGGATGATGGCTCTAGCCTTGCGCATCCAGTCAAGCGACTGTTGAGCCTCGAAACCAAGGCGAAAAAGGCAAAATCGGCAAAATCAGAAGGCTAGCCAGTCCTTTTTTGTCACCACCATAGGTACGTGTGGAAGGGTAGGTGTGTAAAACTAGGTGATTGGATGCCTCAAACGAACATTTGCCCAATCTTCAGGCCCAAGTTCTGCAAGTCTAAGAAACACAAGAGCGCCACGGAATTTGCCTTGGGAAAGCTGCGGCTTCAACTTTTTGCCTTGCAGGGGGGAGGGGTGTCAGCCGCAGCTTGAGCGGTCTATATACAGGCTAGCAATCCCAACTTCTCCCACTCCCACTCCCCTCCCCCCCCGGCGAATAACGGCTTTTGGTTATTCAATAGACCATATGCAGCAGTTTCAATGGCTCGAGACGTAGTGGAGCAAAGTGAGCGTCCTCAAAACACCCCCTGCAGACGACCATGTTAACCGCTGATAGGATCGAGCTTGTTAGTAAAAGCAGCCCGTACTGGAGACAAAGAAGAATTCAAATTGGTACTCGGAGACACTGAAATCAACGCGAACTATTCAAACTGTTTCCTTGGGACTCTACTTTCGGCTGCGGTAGCCCATACCGGAGACGAAGAAGGAGTCAAATTGTTACTTGCAGACACTGAAATCAACGCGAACTATTCAAACTGTTTCTTTGGGACTCTACTTTTGGCTGCGGCAGCCCATGGGCATCAGGGCGTGGTCAAACTACTTCTTGCGGACGAGCGAGTCGATGTGAATTTTTCACCATACCTCGAGCTATCGTATCTACCGCTTCGGCGACCATCTCCACTTTCTCAGGCAGCCAGATCTGGACACGAAGCAGTAGTCAAACTCCTTCTTCAAGATGAGCGAGTCGACGCAAATGCAAGCAGTTTCGGAGGAACTGCCCTTACGATTGCTGCAGCAGGTGGGCAAAGGGGTGTGGTCGAGCTACTTCTTAAGGATGAACGAGTCGATGTAAACGCCCCTGACTGGTGGGGTCTGACACCTCTATCAATTGCAGTAAAGAATGGGCATAAGGCTGTAATTGAGCTGTTGTTGACTGGCAATCGCGTCATCGTAGACACAGGATATAATTCCGGGCTCGCACTGTTAGTGCAAGCAGCAGTCTATGGGCATGATAGGGCAGTCATGCTACCGCTTAATAGCTACCGGGTAAATGCCCAGGATGCAAACGGACAGACCCCCTTGATCCGGGCAGTAAAGCAAGGACATGCTGGTGGCGTTGAGCTTTTGCTTAGGAGCAATTGGGTCGACGTGAATATTCAAGATAATTCTGGGCGCAGCGCCTTATCACATGCGGTAGCTTACTCAATCGAGGATCGAGTGGATTTCGAATGGGGGGGATATCTGTTACCTCAGCAAAAAAAATTGAGGAGTGAGAGGATGGTGGAGTTATTAATGTACGACAATCGAGTCGACATAAACACCAAGGATAACTCCGGAAAAACTCCTTTATCGTATGCAGCAGCTAATGGTCTTGAGGAAATAGTCAAATTGTTGCTTGCGGACAAGGCAGTAGAGCTAAATACCCAGGATCACCACGGTCAGACGCCAATATCACTAGCAAAGAGAAAAGGGCACGAAGCAATTGTCAAAATCCTTTTCCACCACCATCGTACAAGGGATACACCCTCAGAAACGCCAGTATACTTACTATTAATATGGCATATCATATTACTCCTTGAATTCATAGCAAAACGATTGCAAGAAGTGTTCCAAGTCGGGCTTCTTTTAAACCGTCTTTCGGAATTTCCGAACCGACTACGTCCTCCCTGTACAACCATGCCATGGATCGTTCGGCCGGCTTTGGTTGTATTGTGGGGAGTGTGTTGGATGTTCTACTCCCCACCCACTACTCCACAACATGAAAGTAGCCTGGCAATCTGGAACGAAGAGTTAGTAGATGGAGGTATAGGTAAGACCGTACTAAAGGCCACTGTTATTCTCCTTTTTTCGCTAAGAAGGTTACGTAGGAATCCTGGATAATCCAAGCCAGCTCTGGCCTGTCAATTCACTCAATACGCCGGCAGAACCGGCATATGCGAAGTTTGACGGCATTTGTCATGACACATTAAGCTTCGAATTTTTAGACAATCCAGTGTCTCTTGATCCTTGGACATCTTTACCACTCCAAGGTAATTCGAACTTGAAACCTAACTCTATGACTCTGCTAACAATTCTCCTTAGTGCTAACCGATAGTGGGAATACGGATGGTGCGAATATATTTGCATATGACTCGCAGATGGGTGCAGAACAGACATTTTTACAACCAGCTGTACCCGCCATAGACTCTAATTATAGAGTGCAAGGCAGAACTGCCACCAGTGAAACATTTTCTCCCTTCCAGTCTGCGAATGCCAACAACCACGATCAATCTACTGGGGCAGTGGGCCTTCAGAATTTGACACAGTCGGACCTAGTTGAAGCCCATCTATCACGAGAGGGTGTTGAAGGCCATATTCTTCCAACAGGAACAATTCCCCAATCAACACAAGTTGAGAGAGCCGGAGAAACACATCAAGATCCTGAAGGAATCTTCATGTGCACTCGTGTTGAGTGCAATGGTATCAGATTCAATAGAAGATGTGATTTGAAGTGAGTGCTTGCTCAGATTTACATAATTCCTCAGGCGAACTACGTCGAGCTTAAGGAAGCCGAACTGACCCTTGGAATCTCACAGAGCGCACATGGACCGGCAACATAACCGGCCTTACAAGTGTGAATACCCCGGCTGTTCCCATACACGAGGCTTTGGTGCGAAAGGTGAACTCAAGCGGCATATGAACAGTAAGCATAAGTCACGCACACTTCTTTGCCCTGTCGCAGGCTGTTCCCATTCTTTTGCGCGCAAAGACAACCTGAAAGACCATATCAGTCGCCAACATAGAGACTTTGTCCCAGAGCCTCAAGCTAGCCCCTCGGAACATGGAAGTCCCAGGGATGACAGTCTGAACGTCGTGGCTTCTGGAATGGCTGGTGAAGCGACCCCTACCAATCAGGCAGATATTAGCGCACGCGGTGCACGGAAACGCGGACGTGAGCCCGAGAGAAGTTTGTCGCCGTTGAACGCAGGGCCATCTAACGAAGATCTTCGCAGCCTTCAGGAAGAGAACAAAAGGCTAAGAAAGGAGCTAGAGGACGTGAAGGGCGAACTTGAGTTATTCAAGAAGAGGGAGGAAATTTACTTGAGGTGTCTCTAGGCGGGCTTGTGTCCAACCCGGTTTCACGAATTTCTTTTTTATTAGCATTCCACATAGGACTTTTTTTTCGGGTTAGTGGTTCAATAATTGAGGTGCAAAGGTCTATAGTTTTGGTTTTATGCAACAACAAAGAGTAGTCTTTGATTACGAAATATCTTTACGATCTTGACCCTTCGTTTTTCCATATGCTCCTCCAGCCAATTTCCGCATTTCCAGTGCTCGTTTGTATGGAGGCGCGGTTGGAGGCTGTACCGGATCTAGACTGACTCGATCCTTAGGTAGGTGATACGTGGCATCGGAGTCATATGCAGAAAGGTCTCCACATGCCAGGAAAGGCGCTATCCATCTTGAGCCACCTTCTTCTATATCTTCTTCGCCCTCGTTTTCCGACCCAAGATCCAACTCAATCACTCCATCATCCCTCACTCTTCGCGAAACTTTGGATTCGTTCTTGGCCTGTTCCTGGTTGGTAGGAAGTTGTGTACCAGCACCCAAAGGTGTATCTAAGCTTGGCTTGAAACCTTTGGGTGGGCAGAATCCTTCACATACGACAAATGCCTCGATACTGCTGGCGCGGCTACTTCGTGGCTTCGCGACTCTCACTCTCTCAAAAACAATCTTGAGTTGGGCGAAAAGGAGATCCACATCTTTTCCCCTGAAAATCTTCGCAACAAACTTTCCTCCAGGTTTCAGGACACAAATTGCAAGATTGAGTGCAGCCCATAATAATTGGCTCTGCACGTAGATATCAAGATCGTGAAGACCGGTGACATCGGGGGCGCCATCGGAGATGACCAGGTCAACGGGGTGAGACGCAGACGTTGCCTTGGGGTCATAGGTATCTGGATCAAGGGCTTTTAGCATTAGAGGAATGGTCGATGGATGTGTGATATCTGCTCGTAGTGTGGTAACACCCTCCAACGGACTCATGGGCTGCAAGTCAATCGAGACGATCCTAACGCCTTCTCTGGGTTTGGGTTTTGTGTCCTCTTCTTTTTGGCTATCCTTTTCAACTTCTTGCTTATCAAGGCCCAGAGCATGCCTTCTGGTCGCTGCTAGCTTCTCTTCCCAGCCGGCTCGCCCAAACTTCTCGCCTTTGATGAGGACTCGGGAGAGTACTTGACTCCAGCTCCCAGGTGCCGCACACAGATCCACGACTCGAGTGACATCCTGAAAAAGGTTGAATTCTTCGTCCAGCTGAAGTAGTTTATACGCAGAACGGGCGCGCCATCCCTCTTCTTTTGCAAGTCTGTAGTAGGCGTCTCGCTTGTCTTTCGATGACTTTCCCATTTTGGTGAGGAGTGTGTTACTCCTCAGGGAGGGTCGTTGTCAACAGAATCCTTGGTACGGCAACCCGAATATGAACTTCTAGTAGTGTTTGCAGGTTGGTGTTACTGGTTGTCCGTACAAAATATTTTCGTTGTGAGTAATTTTGCGACCAAAATCTGCTTTTAGACCTGTAGAGATGGGACCAGTGTACAGCCCTCTGAAAGATCCGAAATTCTTGTCCCGCGCTTCACTTCTTTCTTTTTCAAACTTATACTGAAATATTTTGGTGGCAATCCAGTTGTGTTGATATTTGTTCACCCTTGTGACAATGTACGGTTGACCCCTCGTGAAGTAGTGAAAAATTCGAGGGGCAAGTTTAGCCGACCGCGGGGCGTCAAAATGCCGATCGCCGACCCTCTCACAAAAATTTCCAAACAGCTTGCGAATCTACCATCAGCTTTTCTAATCGACAACAGGTCAAGATGAAGCGACCGCATAATGCTCCGAAGGCCGCGCATAAAGCGCATAAACGCCAAAAGCTCGAATCTACCTCGCGACCGGCATCGAACAAACCGAAGCGTAAAGTACGAATCAACGATCTATCATGGAAGGGTGTGTCTATGCCAGACCGCCTGGAAGATTTCGAGGGCTTCTATGGCCTTGAGGAAATTGACGATGTGGAAGTTGTGAGAGATGCTGACACAGGTGTCATCTCTTTCCAGACAACCAAGACAGAAGAGGAAGTAGAGCAGGAGAAGGAGGAAATTAGAAAGCACGAAGAAGAGGAAGCCGAACGTTTGGAAAAGATATACCTCCAGCAGGATAAAGACCAGAGTGGAGAAGAAAGCGCAAGCGACAGTGGCGAAGACTCCTGGGAGGGTTTCAGCGACGCCGAGGATCAGGCTGGTTCAGACACCGCTCCAACGGGGGATGAAGATGTGGAGAGCCATCTAGAACTTGAGGAGAAGCCTAAGGAAAAGAAAAAGAAAGAAAACAAGGAAAAGGATGACATCAAAACGAAGGAAAGCAAAAATGATAAAGGCAATAAGAACAAGGACAAATCGACATCAGAGGATACTGATACAATTGGAAAAAGTGTGTTTGACCTACTCGCTGACCGACCGATGGACGACGAGGACTATGAAGTTGATGTATCTGCTTGGGATAGCTTGGGTCTGTCCAAGGAAACGTTGGGCTCTCTGGCAAAACTAAAGTTCTCCCAACCAACAGCTATCCAGTCCGCTTCAATTCCGGATATTTTGGCTGGACGTGATGTGATCGGTAAAGCTGCGACCGGTTCTGGAAAGACGCTTGCTTTTGGGATCCCTATCCTAGAGTCATATCTTTCGTCCCTACCTGATTCGAAAGAAAAATCTCCCGTTGCGTTGATCATCTCTCCGACTCGAGAGCTCGCGCATCAGATCTCGGCCCATCTGACGGCCCTCTGCTCTGATAGCGATTTTAAGGCTCCCTTTATTGCGGCTGTCACTGGTGGTTTGTCCATTCAGAAGCAACGTCGCATGCTCGAGAAAGCAGACATCGTTGTCGGTACACCTGGAAGATTGTGGGAAGTCATCAGCAGCGGCCAGGGCCTCATGGCTTCTTTCAAGAAGGTACGCTTCTTAGTTGTGGACGAAGCCGATCGCCTCCTCAGCGAAGGTCACTATAAGGAGCTCTCGGAGATTCTAAAGATTTTTGAGAAAGACGACCCCGCTGAAGAAGATGGGCAGGTAACCGATACTGAGATAGAGCGCCAAACTCTAGTTTTCTCGGCAACATTCCACAAAGGGTTGCAACAGAAGCTTGCGGGCAAAGGTCCCAAGGGTGGTGGGGATCTTCTGAACAAGCAACAATCGATGGAATACTTACTCAAAAAAATCAAGTTCAGAGAGGAGAAACCAAAGTTCATTGACGCCAATCCTACCTCCCAAATGGCTGCTGGCCTAAAGGAAGGCCTCGTCGAATGTGCTGGTACCGAGAAGGATCTCTATCTGTACTCGCTACTCCTCTTCCACCCCAAAAAGCGAGCTCTTGTATTCACCAACTCGATCTCTGCGGTCCGACGATTAACTCCCTTCCTCCAGAATTTAGACCTCCCGGCTCTACCGCTCCATTCAAACATGCCCCAAAAAGCCCGTTTACGTTCCGTTGAGCGCTTCACCGAACGCCCCGGCTCCATCCTCGTTGCCACCGACGTCGCAGCGAGGGGTCTCGACATCCCCGGCGTAGAACTAATCATCCACTACCACCTCCCCCGCGCAGCAGATACATACGTCCACCGCTCCGGCCGCACCGCCCGCGCCGAAGCCTCCGGATCTAGCATTCTAATTTGCGCCCCTGAAGAAGTTGCCGGTGTCCGCAGACTCGTCGCCAAAGTGCACGCTCGCGCCGAAGACGCACCCAAGACCAAGAAAGCCGCGTTCTTCATCCGCACGCTCGATATCGACAGACGTATAGTATCTCGCCTGAAACCACGCGCCACCCTCTCAAAGAAACTCGCAGACGCCGTCATCGCAAAGGAGAAGAAACACAATGAAGATGACCTCATGCGCGCCGCCGCCGAAGATCTCGGCGTAGACTACGACAGCGAGACATTCGAGCAAGAAGCCAAGGGGCGAAGAGGCCGTGGAAGTGGGCGCAAGAGGAAAGAGAAGGAGGCGAGTCAGATGACGAAGGCGGAGGTGCAAGGTTTGAGAGCTGAGCTCAAGTCTTTACTTAGTCAGAGGGTCAACACGGGTGTTAGTGCGCGGTATCTTACAAGTGGTGGGATTGATGTTGAGGCTTTAATGGCTGGGGAGGGGAATACGGAGTTTTTGGGTGCGGTGGATGGGTTGGGGTTGGAGGACGAGTAGACTCAAGGGGAATGATGCTCTGAAGGTCGTAGTAATTGAATGGCATGCGATCTGGATGATGTTCCCGGAGAACATACGATTTCGTGTGCACGCTTTGGATTATGATGTTAAATGTTGCCACTAATGCACCAACCACTCATTGTGAGGCATACAACCTCATCGATCTGAACACTGCATTCATATCCCAAACGCCACGCTCATATCCGACTAGCTCCTACTCCGATGCGCATCCAGAAACATTAATCTCTCCGTAATACCTCCCCACCCGTCAAAGGTATGTTTCCTCTCCAGTCTCGCCAATGCAAGCCCATCACCACCCTCTACATCTTCATCATCCTCCTGACTCCATATCCCGCGTTGATTAGGCAGCGGCTTACCCTCTTTCCATGCATCCAGAACCGCTATTGCAAGATTTGGTCTTAACCGGGTTCGTTTCAGCGCCCGAGCTATAAAGGTGTCGTCGAAACCCTCTTTGTGTTGCTCAGAAAAGAAGACGTCGAGTTCGTCTGCATCGAGCGGCGGGTCTGGGTCTTCTGACTCGGAGGATATGGATGAAGGAGACAAAGGAGCTGGAGAGGACAGCGGTAGGGGCAGGAGATTTGTTGCGCGGTTGGAGGCATCGAGTTCTTCGCTTTCGTTGAGAGAGCGGCGAAATTCTTGGAGGGAGTGTGTGGTTGAGGCTTCGGATGGTGGGTGCTCCGCTGGAGAAGATGAGCGAGCAACGTTCCGTTCTCGGGACTTCTTTTGTTTTTTGGTGCCTTGTGGGGAGGCAATTGGGCGCGGAATCGCGTTGATTGGGAGAACTTGAGATGGCGATGAGAGGATAGCTTGGGTGTCGAAAGCGGTCGTCTTGTGACGAGAAGCTCGTGGTGTCGGGGAAGCAGAGGAAGATTTCTCGGGTTCAACGCTCTTGGGATCGCGTTGTTGCTTTGCATCATTAATCAGCGAGGGTAAGGGGCTAGCACTCTTTCGCCGCTTGGTGAGGCGAAATGACTCGCCCTGTTCCTGGAGTTGTTGTTCTTCTTCTGCGTCTCCACGAATTCGCTTTAGCTGTTTCTCTGCCGGAGACAACCTCTTTTCTTGCTCATCATCAGCAGTTTTCGATGACTGGGCAGTTTTGGCAGAGTGCGTAATAATCTGGCTCTGTCTGCCATTTTCATCCATGTTTATTCTCTCTTCCTCCTTTTCCTCATTTTGCTCGCCCTCTTTCGTACTCCGCTCTTCAACTAATTTCTTCACCCGCTCCCTCTTCGAGACTGGATCCCGCTGCCACTGTGGCCGCACTATCTTCTCGTAGTACTGCCGCCACTGCTCCGCAGTCTGTCCACCGTGGCATCTTGCGTATTCGACCCAAGCATTCAGATAAGTCTCCTGGCTACAGCTCTCGATTGTGTCCACGAAGGCGTATACGTTTTCCCAGTCTTCAGCGTTAAACAATGGTGCTAACTCCTCAACTGATAGATCTTCCTTCGTCCTAGCTTTTCCGGGATCGCTAACTTTTATAGCAGAAGATTTTTCCTCCTTATCTATTTGTTCACTTGAGGTATTACTGGCTAAAGGCTTTTTCGACGGGCTTTGCTTGGAGGGTCGGTAGGATGGTGGTGAGTGAGCGGCGTTATCGGGTACACTGAGTGATGCCGCAGGTCGGTCACGCAGCTGTTTGAGATAGCGGTCACGCCATGATTGCCATGTATGCCGTGGATACTGTAATCTTTTTAGCCATCGTATTTGCAAGGTGTGAAAGTATGCCTACCTTTGCCTCCAATTGCTTATATATTTCGTTTCCGCTTATTTGCCCCCCTTTAGTTTGGGCATCTGTCACCCATTTGTACAGTATGCTGTCTTCTTCAGCCGTATATGCAGCTCTACCTCCCTTCGTTGGTCTGCTTATAGCACCTGCGTCGCGTGCTGTCCCTAACGGAGGTCCCGCTCGATGATTGTCGGGGTCCTGAATTTCGCCCTTCTCGATACTTTTTTCTATGAATTGATAAGATATCGTTCCACGCGGGCAATCTCTTCGGCAGTGGTCTGCTATCATGTAATCGGCGTTCTTCTCGAGTGGAACAACCTGACCGCCGTTGCTTTTGATCTGGCTCAAGTAGTGATTGCGCATGGGGATGCGCTGAGCAACCCAGAATTTCTTCCCAGAAAATAATTGGTCTTCGGCCCTTGCATCTCCGGCGACGCCATCATAGACAACGGGCGCTGGCATGACGAGGGTGGTGGTGATTGGCAGTGTTGTGAATTCGTAGATTCGACAAGGGCTGAATCGAATCGAGAGAAAGGTTCAGGCGGGTGTTGGTGAGACGCGTCGTGACGCGGGGTCGCTTGGCTGGGGAAGCGGTCGGTTTCCGTCCTCCGAGTGCTTATGTACTCTCAAACAATAGCAACAACCACAAAGCAGCATGTTCTTGGGGAATATTCAATAGCAAACGGCTTCACGCCTCTTGAGACTCCGACTCTTTTGTCCTCGGTTCTACTCTAAGTGCCCATGTCATGCAACTTTAGAAGCGCACTCCGACCTCGCCCGCAACCATGAACCTCATCCGCGCCGTCATTATCTTCACTGTGACTGTGTCACTCATCACTTTCATAGCCTTTTTTGGACGTCTACCTGCATTCAGGTAAGGATATTCGCTTTCAGCCTCACAAAGTCTCTAACAGGTTTGCAGAAAAACGCCCATAGGCCTCCTTCATCGTCTTCTAGTCCATCACATCCCAGCCGGCCTCCACAAACTCGACAATTTTCTTACCAATGGCCGCATTACCAACGGCGCGTCTCGCCTCGGGAACTACCTACTATACGATAAACACCCTATTGTGGTCATCTTTTTCCTCGGCCTCTTGACCATCTGCATTGGTCTTTTCCTACCTGTGTTATGGGATCTTCTCCCACTCCATCACAAGCTGCTCGCCATGTTCCTCATACCACAGCCCTACTATTTCCTTTATCTCAGCGCGAAGAGAAACAGCCAAACATACATAAACGAAATAAATCATGCCGAGCAGATGGGCTACTATCCATATGACAGAATACTCTACTACCCGGGAATCGAATGTAGGACATGCAAGTTCTTGAAGCCAGCGCGGAGCAAGCATTGCAGTATATGCAAGACTTGCGTAGCAAGGATGGATCATCATTGCGTCTGGGTCAACAATTGCTTAGGGCGCGGTAATTACAAATGGTTTCTGACCTTGTTGCTCTCCACATCCATCTTGCTTGCATATGGAGCATATCTAGCATACTACACCCTATCACCCCGGGCCGCTGAATACTATACTAGATATGAGCGATGGTTCAGGTACAAACGGCGACCAGGAACAGACTCATCTAGCTGGTTAACCTATGGAGATATGAAGCTCCACTATTTTCTTACCTTCACCAGTATCTACCTCGATGTAGGCGGGCTTCGCGCCTCTGGCGTAGGTCTCCTCGCCCTACTTACGTGGCCTTTACCACTCGGGCTACTACTATATCATGTCTATCTCATCTGGGCAGGCATGACGACAAATGAAGCTGCTAAATGGTCAGATTGGAAAGACGACATGGCTGAAGGCGTTGTTTTTCTTGGCCATCGCAGAGAAGATACATTCCGAGAGAACCTTCCACTCAAACCCACCACCACAGCGAAACAAGCCTCCGGTTCCTCATCGCCTTCTTCGCCAATATATACACCACCAGAAACCCCACCCGAAGAAGAGGAGCCTCTTACAACGTGGCCTTTGGAGAGTAGGCACATACTCATTCGCACAAGAAATGGACAACCACCAACCAGCCTACCAAGCCGCATACGGTCTGTAGCCAAAGAAGGTAGCTTCGAGCGAGTATGGAGTCTCAGGGCGGTAGAAAATGTATATGACCTGGGTCTTCTGGACAACATGATAGAGCTCCTTACAAAGTAGTCCTTGTCCGAAAACGTATATACATAACCATGCCCAATCAAATAAGCCAGTTCCAAAATTATAGATTATCGCACTGCCCAAGCAAGCACGCAAATAACCCTTCGACCCCTCCAAGGGTCCAAGATCGCCAAAGGGTCGATCCCCAGGAAAACCGGCTGCAATGACGTTCGTTCACCCCATCCCACGTACCAGGTATGACATCATGCCATCCCCCAAGTTCCAACTCCAACATCAACCCACACTGCATATATACATAGCTCCGCGGTACTTCTCCTCGGACCTCAAACACGACAAAATTATCCCTACTAGTCCTAGAATAGTCCTTGAATCGACACTTCGATTCTCCCAAATTCACGTAATTCAATCGACTAGTCAACATGTCTCGCTCACTCGCCAAGAAAGAAGCCGCGCAGCAGCAGATTGCGCAACAGCAACAGCACGAACGGCAGTTGCATGCGAGGGATGTAGAGGTGCAGGAGCACAAAGCTTCTGCCAATGCCGAGGTATGATCCTCCCTTGCAATTCATTTATGTTCTATTATCTGGTAAGATAAGACGGACTGATTATTTCCACTTTTGCATTTCTTGCAGGCGGGATTAAATCTCAACCTCTTCGGCGCCTTATCCGGCGTCTTCTCCTCAAAGTCTAAGAAAACCACGCACACGAATCCTGATGGGTCATCGGAATCTGTAGAGGATAGGCATGAGCAAGGTAAGTGCATCAATCCCCCCAAAAACAAAGCATTTACAAACAACCGCCCATCATTCCAAACCCATACATGTTCTCCTTCCATGCATATCATCCCTACAGCACCTTCTCCTCAAATCGAAATTCGCTAAGTGAGCCCCTTCAGCCGCCGGACAAGGCTACGCCCAAGGCAATGGCACCGCCTATGCAAGGGGCAGCGCCGTCGACCAAGGCCGCAAGATCAAAGCAAAAGAAATCGGCCAATCGACCAAGCAGCAGCAGAGTCAGGGCATGATTCAAGGAAGGCAGAAGGTTGATCATTTGGGCATTGAAAATTAGATGATGTGAAAAATGAATGTATGATTTATTAGGAATTTCTTTTGTAGTGAATTTAATAGGGGTCTTTGGGTATTTTATTAGGCGTACGTGTATGTGTGTCAATGGAGAAGATCATGATGAATGTGGGCTAAAGAACGATAGATGAAGAAACAGTTTGTTTTGCTTCCTCAGTTTATTGCTCTGACTGCTTCGTCTTTCACTGTCCCCAAGATGCTCATACTCCCAACGGGACCAGAGAAATAAACCAAATGGATGTCTAATGCCATTTATGATAACAACGCTTCTTAGCCTACCATACCAAATATCCTATATAACCAAAAATAAAATCCTAGGATATCCCTGGCCGTTGTCCAAGACTTTCCATTCCAAAATAAACGCCAATGTAAAAATAATAATCCAGAAAAAATGCGTTTCTTCCAGACCTTGCTCGTTTTAGATAGCCCAATATAAATATGATATCATAACCCATTCAATACCCTTCCCAGACCCTGTACTCCTCTCTTTGCAGCAGCCACATGCCATGGAATGGTTCCATGCCTTGTTCCTCTCATGCCTTTCAATCTCGCTAGTAAACCCAATGCTCTGAACTGGCCCAATACCTCTTTAAGCAGGTTCTCTGCTGTCGCTCTCGTTTGTACAGTAGGCGTCCACATTAGGCTGCTGGTGCTTCGTTCCTGGGGGCTTGGTGCTCCTCCTGGGCTGATCCCTTCTCCGCTCGCAGCAGGCGGGAACGGCGATTGTGCAGCTCGCGTCGAGCCGACAGCTCCAATCCATAGAATATTTACACCGACGATGATGGGACCGTGTTCGGGGTCAATGGTGGATTGATAAATGGAGTTCGAAGTTGTAGAGTTTTCGCCCCGTTTCACAAGGAGCCCGCTTATCAAGGCTGGGCTGAATTGATTTGTAGAATTGGAGTTGTGAACACGGTGTGCAAGGATGACGCCCCATGTCTCATCCGTGATGTCTACCAGCCTCGCCTCTGGATCGGTTGCTGGATCGGCAGTAGCGTCTGCGGCTGGTGTGGCGGCTGGCGTAAGCCCATGAGTGTCGGGTGAAACGCCTGCTTGTGGTGTTGAGCCCGGCGTATTACCTGAAGCATTTGCACCGGATGAAGCGTTCGTGGGGAGAACGGGTGAAAACTTCAAAGATGGTTCAGTATCCACTGTAAGAAGTGTTATGAAAAGGTTGAGTTGCGTTGGACAGGAGATGAGAAAAACCCATGTCTCCAACTCTTCTCTGTCCATCACTCCTGATTTAGCGATGCAAACACGCCAATGAACCCTCCGAGACTGCAAGATTTCGATTGTCGTTTGCCATATCTCTTTCGCTACTTCTCCGAACATGCGTGTTCCGAGGTTGTACGAAACCACGGCTTGCGATTTTCCCGAATTGTCAGTCCATGCTGCCGTAACCCATGTCCCATCAAGGCTGATGGAGTATCCAAGATGCATATACGAATTTTCGCGAAGTAAGTCCTGGGGTGGTTCGGATACTAATTTGAATGGCACATTTCGTGGTAGTGCCTCTTCCAAGTGAAATGAGGGTGCAGTATAGATCGTGAGAGGTGTCTTGTCACGGCTGGGCGCACTTGGCGGACACCGGTCGTATACTTCGCGTGCAAGGTTAGTATAGGTACTTGCATCCAAGATCACGGGAGCTTCAAATGAAGCGATGTATTTAATGGGCACGATCTGGAGGACAAGGTCCGGCTTTTGCAGGAGATCTGGTCGCGAAGGTGGTCCCTGTCCATACGTTTGAAAGAGGGTCCAAAAAGCTGAGCACAAGTCCCAGACTGCCGAAGGGTTCCCAAATGGATCAATCATGTAAATGACAAAAGCGTCGATCTTTGCATCTTGCTTCTCTCTTATCTGTGCATGTGTAGCTGCAAGTGATTTCCCAAATTGAACACATGTTTCTCTAAGTGCCTTGAAGGCAGAGCGCGAGGATGTCGGGAAGTTGGCCTTGCAAGGTACTAGGCCGTTTTCGTACCCGAGAATAGTCTTCACCCGGGCGTGACTGCCCAATTTGCAGCTATCGTAGGCGAGCTGCAGGTTGATCAAGAAATTCTCGACGCAGGGTCGCAGCGAGTCGCTGTGGGGGTAGATGCAGAAAGCGACTACGTTTTTCGGAGGACTGACGGGTCCTAAACCAAGGGGCTCCCAAAAAGCCACCGCCGGAGGCAGCAGATCCCACTGCGCATCGGCGCGCCTGACTCGGATAAAAGGCGGGTTGATTTGGTATATATGATTCCCCGGTATGGCTGTCCCTTCATTAGGTTTTCTTGGGAGGGGTCTTTGTTGTCCTTTGGCCTGAGATGATAAGTCTGGGAAAACGTCATGAACTGCGGCGAGCGCCGGGACGTTGCAGTCGGTCGTCCTAGGGAAGAGGCCTCTGATGACAGCATGCCATTCGCTTTCTAGAGAAGTTTTCGTCGTAGATAGAACATCCTTCGGGCGTATGTCGTGAAGCAGGTCCAGCGTTGTCGATACAGCCTGATCTGTGACTATCTGAGCTATTGCTATGCTGTCTTTCCCACTCAGCGGCTTTTCTTCCGAGGGGTCTAAAACTAGATCCGGCTGTGAGGTAGGTGTATTAGGCATTGAGGGGAACAGAGGAGAGAAGCAAGGGACGCTGTAACGGGAGCCGTTCAAAGGCACTTCAGTGGGGGATGGAAAATTGGTCAATGACCAATCCCACGAGTTTGGTTCAAATGTGGCGAGAGATGCCTCGTCCATTTGTAGGCCGGTATATTCATGGAAATCGGCTCCAATTGACTCTGCAAACGAAGTTGTTGACATAGGTGTTGCATTTCCTTCGGTAGGTAGCTTGCGCTTTGCAGGTAAAACCAAGCCGGCTGGCGAAGGGATCGGTCCTATAGAAAGACCGTCATCCATGTCTTCATCAGATACGGATGATATATCACTCGTGGTGTCTGAGTCATCACTGTCTCCGGCGCCTATAGAGGTCAACTCAGGAATACCCTTGGCGGATGCTACACCAATTGCATATCTGATTGTGGTCAAAAGAGGTAGGTCTTTGAGGCTTTTGATCTGTCGCGGGTTCTCATTTGTTTCCGCAGCGGAGTTTGTCTCTTTCTCATGACGGGAACTGAAACGTCCATCTTGGTACTTCGCATCGGACAGGCTCATTTTCCGATTAAAGCTCAACGGGTCGAAAATGCTATCGCGATGGCGGCTCAGTACATGCCCATGTGGAATCTGAAACGCGACTTTCTCTTGAGAAGATGGAAATAGCATTTTCTCAATAGAATGTGGGCTCAACGGAGGCGTGGGTTCTCTGGGGGCTGAAACCCCTTCTATGTCCTTCGAAATCCTGGGTTGTAACGTACTGGTTCCCACTTGATCTGATGCTTTAGTAATTGAGTTGCCTGGCATAGGCTCTGCCTTGATTTCTTCCGTTCCACCTTTTGTAAGATGGGACGCAGAGGCTAGAGCATCTTCAAGTGCAGTCAGAGGGTCCAATGACTCTTCTTTAATTTCAGCATCGAAACTAGAAGTTGGGTCCTTTACCTGAACGCCCTTTCCTGGAAGAGTCGGTTTGTTCTCTTGAAGACCTGGAGCATCAAGCATGTCCATGTCTTCGCCGTCGGGTTCATCGAAAAAACTGAAGTCCGCGTCGGTCACTCCATTACCCTCAAAGCCATCTTCGTCCATGTCCTCGAAGAGATCGTCATTTCCGGTAGATGCACCAAAATTATCAACCGAAAGAGGAAACTCAGGTGATGTAGAGGAGGGTAACTGTTGTCCATCTGAGTGAGTACCATCTTGAGGTGCTGAAAGATTGATTGCAGGATTAGTACCACCAGGCGCTAGAATTACATTGGTAGCCATACCAGACACACTTGGAGTGTCTGCGTTGGATACCACAGTTCCTGGAACTATGCCGTCTGGTGGAGTAGGGTAGACTCCGCTGGCTGCTTGTAAGTCACCATAAGCGCCAGAACGAAAGTTCAATGGGGATGAAGGATATAGTCCGGCGGGCTCCTCTTTTAGGCGGGCGGCATCTTCTTCTGATTTTTTGGCTTTACGCCGCGCCTCCATGTTTCTATCTCTCTCTGCCTTCCCTAGATACCAATGTTGCGCGACGTCCAGTGGGTCATTGAATCCGTTCGAATTGGCCGTTTGGAACCACTCCAGAATCCCGTCTTGGGGCTTCGCGACGAAATCTCCAAAAGGTTCAGTGGGATCTGGAATATCGGTTGCAGAGCTATAGTAGAAACAAAGGGCTCTTGGCCAGAGAATTTCTCGAGACTGGTTGGGTAGACTTGGGCTAGGCATTGGGGACTGGCTGGACTGCGCTATCCGTATTCTTACCCACGAGCTTCGCTTGGCCAGGTCTGGTAGACAATAACCTTTCCAACCTAGCCAACGTTTGACGATTGACATCCATTTTTCAATGCCTTGCTCCACTGAGCCAATCCTGACTCTTTTTCTTTGTGACCGCTGACTGATGTCCTCTGCGATGGCATCTATAGGGTCATCGAAGCTTGAAATCTGAGCGAGCAAGCCATTAGGAGCAACACGAATGCATTTGCCAATGAGTTGCTGATACTGCGATTCGGAGGAGAGTTCATCCAAGCAATGCATCTCGTGGTTTGTTTGAGTAAACGTGGATATAATAAGTGTGCCTGAGCTCGCCCAGTACACATTGATATTAGTCAGCCAATGAGGGTCTGCTGGATTGTCAACCTTGCGTTCATCAGAGTCTTGCAGAGCTGCAGGCTTTGATATGAAAGTTCGATAATTCAAGGCGACCGCTTGGCGGTCTTTCACTAAATGATACGAGATCAAGGCGACCACAGAAGATGTGAAGAGTTCATAGATAGCGAAAACATCGTAGGGCTGCTGCTGCGGATCTGTGCCAGCGCTGCCTTGCGCGGTGCCTTGAGCAGGACGCCCCCCTCCACCCTGAAGAGCTTTTGCTGGACCTGCATTCGAAGGAGAGTTTGTGGAGCCTGAAGCTGTATTAGGGTTTACGGTACGCAACGGCGGTCGGGCCAACTCTGAGGATTTCGTAAGTCCTGACTGTTCACCTGTTTACCCAAAATGTTAGCACCTCAGGAAGTATTATATGCAGCGCAGCACATACGATGTAAGTGATACCCCTCGATTATGGGCAGCTCAATGGGGCTCTGGCCGGTCTTGTCGGCGGTCGTGGCCTGGAAGAGCCATATCCAAGGTCTGGTCGCATCTTGCACAACCAAATGCTGCGCTTGCCGTAGTTCGCCTTCAACGGCGCGCAGATCCTCTGAGGGGCTCCAGTCGCGCGCTTTCGACGAAGGTTGTGAGGTGCTGCGTGTGACCGAGAAGGCTTGATATGCGACCGCTTCGAAGTCTCCCTGTTTGTGTTGGTTAGTAAGGAAGTGGGCACGTGTATGGACCGCGTGGTTCTCAACGTACAAGAGCCTGCGCATTGGTGCTGCAAGATTTGAGAAATTCCATTAGAGAGACAGAGGCCCTCTATGGAACACGCAAATGGTATTCGCGTCGTATATGCACTCCCAAGATGGCACTGTACACCTTCATCAACTCCGCGCGATCCGGCCGGGTGCAAAGGGAGGGACGCGAGGCTGGAGGCCGGAAGAGGGTCTCGCAGAGGTGAGCGGGGGGATTATAGCTGGGAGGGTTGCATGGTATGTTGGAGGTGTTTGTACATTGAGCATGGTTGCCCGTTGACCAGGCCGCGGCAGTTCGAATGCGGAGGACTAACCCACCGCCGGGGCGCGGGAAAGGGTTGGACGTAGGATGAAAGAGGGTGGGCAACAGGTGAAGGAGTTGAGGAAGCCCACCTCGAGATACACAGCCCAGGAGTGGGAGTGGGAGTGGGAGTGGGAGGGTGTGCGGGTGTGGGTGCGGGTGTGGCAGGGATCACGTCGCCTCTAGCAAAGGCCCTGAGGTTGGCGCCGGAGAAAGATGAAGCACCAAACCCTCCGGCCGCACTCCGGACAAGAAAGGATGCCAGATGTGGTTATGGTCCGTGCACTCAGCCCTATGGAACTTTTCTGATTCCATTTTCTCAAAATCTCAGTCTCCGCTGTCGTCTCTCCCCGCTCCAGCCTCCTCCTTCATGCTGCTACCACCATGAAGATTTCAAACTCTGCTGTTCCCGTATATACTATCAGCGGCAGTGAAGCACGGCCCTTACCAGACTGGCTTATCCGCCGCAGGAAAAGGTACGCAACCGCACGTCGCCAAAGCCCCACTGTGAAAGCATTTGAGCTCACATATTCTGTTTCTAGGAGCCTAAAAAATGACCTAGAATTTGCAAACCGCGTGGAGCTGCTCCAGAACTTCGAATTCGAAGAAGCCAGCCAGTGTGTCCGCGTCAGCGAAGATGGCGACTGGGTAATGTCTACCGGCACTTACAAGGTATGAAACTTTTTCTAGTCTCTGCTGAACATACAACTCACCTATTATCCAGCCGCAAATACACGTCCACTATCTACCGCATCTCTCCCTATCTTTTGCGCGCCATACGAACAGTCTGAATCAGACTTTCCGCCTTCTTTCCACCGACTACACCAAGAGCGTTCATCTTCAGTCGGATCGCTTGATTGAATTCCATACGGCGGGTAACCTCCATTTTTCCACACGTATTCCGCGATACGGAAGGGATTTGATTTACGACCGGAGGTCTGCAGAATGTCTGGTGCCTGCAGTCGGCGTCAATGCTGAGGGGTCCGGCGAAGTCTACCGCCTCAACCTTGAAGTGGGTCGATTTATGAAAAGCTTTGAGGTTGATGTTGGTGGGGACGATTTAACTACAATTGGCGGTGGATCTCTACAAGGCGGAGTTGGTGCTGGGGCTGTGAATACTGGTGCCATTGCCGAAGACAGTCACAATTTGCTTGCATTCGGCACTTCATTAGGCACAGTTGAATTCTGGGATACGCGATCCAGGAACAGAGTCGGCATTTTGTCTGCCCCGCAACATGCATTTGAAGGCCTCGCTGAGACCACTGCACTTACATTCCACCGCTCAGGACTCGAGCTCGCAGTGGGTAATTCAAGTGGTCTCGTCCACCTTTATGACTTGCGATCCCCCGTACCTCTGCTCAAGAAGGACCAAGGATATGGATTCCCAATCAAGAACATCATTTATCTCAACTCTGGAGCCTCGACTCGCGCACAAACCGCTGAACCCAAGATTCTTACGGCTGACAAACGCATTATAAAGATCTGGGACCCCCGAAATGGCACGCCGTGGACATCAGTGGAGCCCGCAGTCGATCTCAATCATGTCGAGTGGTGTAAGGACAGCGGTATGCTTCTTACAGCAAACGAAGGAAAGCAACAGCATGCTTTCTTTGTCCCACAACTGGGGCCTGCGCCGAAATGGTGCGCATTTTTGGACAACATTGTGGAAGAAATGGCCGAGGATCCCAACGATCCAAATGCCTTTGGAAAGGGATCGTCTGGAGAAGTCTACGACAACTTCAAGTTTTTAACTCTACCACAGCTTCGTCAGTTAAATCTGGACCATTTGGTGGGCACTACCAGCCTATTACGTCCATACATGCATGGTTTCTTCGTAGCTCAGAAGCTGTACGAAGAGGCAAGGCTGATTTCCAACCCCGATCTTTGGCAAGAACAGCGAGCGAAGAGTATTCAGGAGAAGATCAGTAAGGAGCGGGAGAGCCGAATTCGTGGTAATAAGAAGGCAGCAGTCAAGGTCAATAGGAAGCTCGCAGAAAAGATGCTCGAACGCCAAGAAAAAGAGGATCGGAGAAGAGCTAAAAGAGTTCTAGAGAAGGGCGGCGATGATGATATGGTTGACACGGTCAAGACGCCAGCTGTCGGGGAAGGTGAAGAGCCCAAGCCTACTGGTGGTCTCCTCAGCGATCCCCGTTTCGCGCGGCTCTTCGAAGATGAGGATTTCGAGGTTGACGAAGAGTCTCACGAGTTTCAAGCTCTCAACCCGAGTACGAACCCTAGTAAACTTCCCAAAGGGCTTACTGCAGTGGAACAGGAGGAATTGGACTCTCGGAAGGGCTCATCAGACGAAGACTCATCCGAAAGCGAGAGCGAACGAACACAGCCTATTCGAAAACCAGTTTCTGAGGAGAACGGCAAAATATCTTCATCATCATACAAGAAAGCTGGTCACAAGTCACAGCGAGGTCCTCAGATGGTTGTGTCGTCTAGCACCAAGAAGACTCAACCAAGTCGTGATCGCACTTTTGGCTCTCGGGTTTCCAAGCTCAAAGAGCGCAAACCCCTGGAAACTAGCACAACGACTATAGTGGGAGAGAGGGAGATTACTTTTGCCCCGGAGAAAAAGCAGAGGAAGCTAGCGTCAGACGGCCAAGGACAGCGCCACGACCGGAAGAAAGACAGGAGAAGTGCAAGCGGAAATGTGTTTAGAGGCATGTAGAGGGGGAAAAGTAAACGCGGTCACTAGACAAGAGTCAAAAGTGTAATATGATACCCTTTTCTTTTCTTTTTGATTGCCAAGGCAGAACTCATTACTTGCGTTCATTGGGTTCATCATGAGGTCGCCTAGAGATGTTTTCATGCGCACCTTTTGACTCCTAAATATCTGAACGAAGAGCTTCGAGCGTTTTCCCAGAGGCTCTGCATACCAAATAGGCTTGGCTGGCGCTTATGAGATGAGCCCTTTTGGCTATATAGTAGGAAGGTAGCTCGCCCCCGGTTTGGAAACATTGTAATTGCATGCATTGGTATCAGCAGCTAGCAAATCTATCGCAACAAACCTGATCGGCGTAAGCAGAGGCTGGCAGTATTCCTTTGTTGTTGAGGGTTGGGGGCGAGCTGGCAAGTGGTGCCTATTAAGCGCCCTGGATTCCTCACCAATAGCAGAGGCGCCTATCATACGGCGATCCAAACTTGGGCTCTGCTAGATGGTAGAGTCAGCCCCCAAAGCACTGATGTTCCAACACAACCTGGATCCTGTCAATGGGTGGTGAGTATATCCTTGTACCATTCGAAATCTTTGCGACATCCTTGCTTCAGCTCATGAGTATGCCGTTGGTGAGATTCGGGGCCCCTAAGCAGAAGTAACCTTTCTCAACGAACGCACCCTCGCTTTGATATCTTTTCTTCCTCGCCCTTGACTACCTATGGTAGTTGGAAAGCCGGAGCTGGATCGAACATGCTGTATGCCCGAGTATGGTACATGAAGCCTCCAGAATAAGGGCTGAACTTTGAGGTGTTACTCGACGCGTATTAGCATTTGGTCACTCAACCCATGTTCTTTATAAAATGAGCAGAGATGATGTGTGCTCCAAAGCTTGCAACGGGGCGTAAAACCACAACGCGCGGGTGCGGCACAGCAGCGCTTGAGGCTACGAGACCGACCTGACATCCGCGTGGGTTTCCCATGGAGGAGCAAATGGAATTGAGGAGCACAACAACTCGGCCTCTGAGTGCCTGTGGTGTGCGTATCAAGCGAAAAGCAGAAATTACTGCTTGTGTATACCATAGGTACCATGTAACTATCAGTGGTAAGCAGATGATGTTGTAGAGCCGCACCGCGCCGCATGTATGCAGAGATATTGGGCAGGATCGACATCCTTCATATGGTTTCACTCTTGGCAGCTTCTCGTTGTGGACCGCCTTGAACTCGACGTGGGTCGGCTTTTCATTTGGCGCACAAGACCCTGGTGGGCTCTGGTACTTGGCATATCCACCCATTAGTATATGTTTGGAGACTGTCCGTCCTAACGAGATGCTTCGTGTATGAGGGCCGCGAAGAATCTCTGTAATGGATCCTCTTGTACGATCGCTGGCTCTTGCGAGCTCTCTGAGTAAGTTATACATACTCTTCACTCAGTCCCAGTATACTGCTAATCACGCAAAGTAGGCAATGGAACAACCTCTCCGCCTAGCACAATCACTTCAGCTCCGACCGCCACCAACAGGGCTTCCTTAAGTATCGCTCCTAGTGATAGCGATATTGTTAGTTGCTTTTCAAAGTCATGGTCGCTCACCGGAATCATAGATTCCTGGTCTTCGGCCAATGCCTTAGTAACTAATTATACTACTGTTGTAACGAGCAAGATATACTACTCTACACAGCCTTTACCACCAAATGCTACGCTGTGTGATGGGCTCCCTCGGTTTCCAAACAATGCGGTGTTGCGAAATATGTCCATCACTTTAGCAACCCCTATAACATCTGTCATAACCTCCACTTCACCGACCACGATATACCCCACGTGGACTGGGTCAGCTATACCGAACTGTACAGTCACCGCCGAGGAGCAATGCCCGGGGATATGGGAGGAATGGAGCTCATCAATGTCAAGTCGTACTTCAGAGTTTACTGCATCTAACTATCTGACCGTGTCACTTGCATCGCCGCCAACTTCAATTGTAGTCAACGGACAGACTACGCCTTTGATCACGCCAGCGCCGGGAGCTTTCCCTGCGTTAACATTGCATGGTTCCGAATACAATGCGGTCAATGGCGTATATACTATCTCTGACGCCTCGAATCCTTTTGCAGAAGTTACACTTAGACCCGGAGGCGTAAACACTTTCAGGTGGCATTGGCTTGACCAAGGCCTTATCAGTTACCCTCAAGCAGGCGGTTTTTGTTACCCGAGGCCTGCTGGCTCGGACGGCAATCCAGAGGCCGACTCCTGCGCAAAAAATGAATGCACGATCGGCGGTGACCACGTTGAACTTATCTACTTCCCGCCTCCAAGTACAACACGGGATCTCTGTGCAAACACAAAGCCTGGTTACGACAGCTATTCTGTTTCAATATACTCACACCCTCACTCAGCAACTGTTATTAATTCAACCACGTTTTGGCAAGATAAGGCTTACTTAAGGTATTCGGCTGTATCAGCTTGGAAACACTGCGGGACAGGTATTGTACGAGTTGGCGGTATGCATACAGGCCGGCTTGTTGAGGTTGAGTCAAGCGATATATCATCTATGTGTGGCTTCTCCGGCCCCCTTCAAAGGCTTGTTGCTGCAACGCCTAAACCATTCAATTTTCAAGATATGGTTGGCGACATACCGGCTTCAGCGTATCAGTGTCTGCCTGGTTGCGGAGGAAGCTGCACGGCAATTGTCACTGATAACTGGCTGCCTTTGTTGGCCGTGCCATTGGCAGTAAGGCAAGAGGATCCCGCGTGGGCCAGTTGTGGTCCAGTTTTCTCTGGTGTCCCAGATCCACCTATTGCACTCGCCACTGTAACTGATATGTTTTCGAGCACGGTTCTTCCTCTTCCAGGACAGACTCAGTCCTCTGATCCACAGCCAACCTCTGATCCCCAGCCAAATCCTGATCCACAACCAAATCCGGACCCTCAGCCAAACCCTGATCCACAGCCGAATCCGGACCCTCAGCCAAACCCTAATCCGCAACCAAATCCTCAACCTCAGCCAAACCCCGAACCACAGCCAAATCCGGATCCACAGCCAAATCCGGACCCTCAGCCAAACCCTGATCCACAACCAAACCCTGATCCACAGCCAGATCCTAATACACAACCAAACCCTGATCCACAGACGAATCCAAACCCACAGTCAAATCCAAACCCACAGTCAAATCCAAACCCACAGCCAAACCCTGATCCACAGCCAAACCCTCAACCTCAGCCAAATCCAAATCCAAATCCAAATCCAAATCCACAACCAAATCCACAACCAAATCCACAACCAAATCCACAACCAAATCCACAACCAAACGGTCCAAGTTCCGGTCTAAACGATCCTAGCAACCCACAGCCAACCCAGGGGCCGGGCAGTCCATCTCCTCAGGATCCAGACAGTCCAATAGTGACGACTATTAGCTCTAATAGCGCTACAGTAGTTGTCACTCTATCTCCAGAAGTCACAGTTGTTGGACCGAATGGCGAGACATCGAATACTAGAACCCCGGTTGGCACTGCACCTGCTCCGACTGTCAGTGAATTTGATGGTTCGGGACGTAAGGAGGCAGTCTCATGGCCGATTGTGGCACTTGGTGTGGGCGTTATGGGAGCATTGTATATATAGGTCGCATTACAGGATGTTTAATTCAATCCAGTACTAATTATATATTGTCTAGCTCGGAGCGAAGTTGCAACCCCCTGATTTGTGTTACTCGAGGCGCTGCTTCTTGCTTCGAGGCATTGAAGTGTGATTAGAGACAGGAAGAGAGGGAAAAGTATGGTGGATACTACATACAAGTCGAAATGTGTGATATAATAATTACCCTTTCCTTTTCTTGTGATTGCTATTACAGAATTTGTTGATACCCATGGCAGTGACTTTGCGGAGTAAGTTCGGAAATGCAAGTCCCGACATCCGGGCCTAAGGCCACAGTGCCAACATTATCTACTGAGAGACAATAAGGGTACCACCAAGGTTTCTCACTTTTCTAGCACCCCGTGCCCGTGTAAGAAGCATTCTGGAATGCCTTCAACTCCCTAGATAGTTCGGGTCAGAGACCAAAGGGGTGACGACAGCCGGTGCAGAGCCGCCCGGTGGGCCAAGGAAGGCAGTGGAGGTGCGGGAAAAGAGGCAGTTGCGGAGGAACGGTATCATGCGTGGATCACGAGAGACGCCATCACCCCGGACTTTTGGTTGATTGTTGAATTCAAATTGCCTGCGACGGTCAGGGCAAGTGGTTGACGGGCGGGCGATACGCGCGGAATTGACTGCTTGAAACGCCCAGGTGGTGTGCCCCGCCACAGCCCACCATATTTCAACTTGACATACTACGTAGGTAAAATCTGCCATTTGGGCCTTAACATGCGCTTGTCAATCGTGCCGATGTCCCAATTCCGCCCAGGGTCTTCTTACCCTTTCTGGAGTGAGCCGCGAAAACGACGGTGAGCCCTTGGTGGACCTTGGCAGCCGCAGCCAATCGGACTCGCTTGATTTGCGGTACCCGTGCCCTCTCACCACGAAACTTCATATCATCTCCCACAGCGGCCTTCTTTCTCTCTACTCTCCACACACTCTCTCCCCCGTGGTCTCCACTGTCGTCTTCCGCGTCCCTTTTCGCCAGGCTCTTCGATCTCCCTCCTCTTCGCACGCTTGCTTCTTCGTCGAACGACCTCTCCCTACCCCTTTCCCTCCCAATTTTCCTCCTCCACAATGGCCGACAAAGAATTCACCTACTCCGACGTCTCGGAGCACACCACCAAGAAGGATCTTTTCCTTGTCATCCACGACAAAGTCTACGACTCCTCAAGCTTCGTCGATGAGCATCCGTACGTCGCTATCTGCCCTCATTCCGCATTGGGTCCTAGAAGCCTAGCACAATAGGGGATAGGTGTTCACTACCCCGCCAATGCTCTCCAAACGCCGTTGCGGTCTTGCAATTAGAATGCGAATATGCTAACAATCGCATTATAGAGGTGGTGAGGAAGTTCTTCTTGACGTAGGCGGTCAGGACGCTACCGAGGCCTTTGAAGATGTTGGTCACTCGGATGAAGCCCGTGAGATTCTCGAGGGCATGCTCGTTGGCAAGCTGAAGCGAGTGGTAATTCCTCCCCCCTTTTCCCTTTCCGTTGCTTCTGCCGAATCTACGCTGCGCAACATGTCCGCAAATCCAAAAGCCGCTCTGTCCTTCCGACTTTGCCCCGCGTGCAGGCCGAGCCTAGGCAATGCCTCGGAACGGTTCCGTCATCACAAATGTTTCGACTACTCGGCATACTTTTGCCCGCCACCGGTACATGATATGAACAGAGCTAATACATTGGTTACAGGAAGGCGACCCAAAGCCCAAGTCGTACGCACAACCCAGCCAGACCGGCGGCGCTACCAGCGACGGTGCCACTGCAGGCGTTGGACTTTATGCCGTTCTCCTTATTGGCGGTGCCCTTGCATTCGGCGCCTACAAGTTCCTCGGACAGTAAACAATCCAGCGTTCTTAGTAGCATGAGTATAGCGTGGGAGTTTCTGGCAGCTTTCCCTCAAGCGATACCCGAGCAACAAGACAGCAGTACCAATCAGCAATTGTTCAGGGACTCAATCCTGCTAGGCAGCAATAGAAGTGTGGGATTTTTGTAGAAATGCTGGTGTGCGCCTGTGTATGTCGGCCGATATGCTGATCACATGCGGGCGCTACATTTGCTACTACCTTTCGCGTGGAGCGGGGCGTAGGCTTCTTTCTGTTTCGATGTCCAACTTGACCTTTTTTTTTAAAGGCAATACCGGACTTTGATGGATCTATTTTAATTTATGACCGGGAGTCTATTTTGACAATGTTATGGTCTTGCCCTAGCTCTGCACATTTGCACCGCAATAGACTTTTATACTCGCCATTGACTGTTTTGGGAAGCTGACGAGCTCAGCCAACAATTACGACAGAATGCCCAGAGAGGCCAGTGAGCATTTGCCGAATTCTTCCTAGAATTAGGCGCTAGTGCTCTGATGGTTTATGTCGATTGGAAAAGAAACACAAACTTAAAAAGAAAGTGCATACAAATTAGACAAGTCGAGTCCGCAATACTGACAAATAAACCCCATCATCTTGTGGGTACCCATTTCGTGACACCTTGCAACAAGTTTCTTCTCGTGTTACACAAGCACATGTCAAAAAGTGATCGGGTAAGTTGGATTTACTGTCCCGCCCCCGCTTCGCTTCGGCTCGCTATGACCCTCCCGGGGAGTTGCACTTCCCGTTTCCGCTGTGTTGTTAGTGGAGGGCGGGTATTTGGGATCTGAAGATTCAGATTGTGATTGCGGGGGTTTACGTAGGAAGGGGGAAGGGATGGGTGAAGGAGGCGGAGGAGAGGGGATGCTCCGATTGGTAAGAAGGGAGTGGGAGAGGGAGAGGGACGCCGGGTTTTTTTAATGTTTGCAATTAGGTAGTTTGTGCTTTTTGGTGGGGGAAATGAGATGATTGAGGATTTGGTTGTAGATTCGATTCTTAGGAGTTTATTTAGTTTTAGTCTAATAAGAGTTTATCGTATTGCCAGATAAAAGTACATCATCACTTTTGCGCTGGACATAATAAATCAATGAGCACTTTCCTTCTCTCTACAGAAAAAAAAAAGCCGAAAATCTGCATACATTACTTTCTAATACTCTTGCACACTAAACACTCTTTCCCATTTCTCGCGTTTCTGTATGGGGTTTCCCCCGAATCAACCCCGACAGCCACGGCCCGGTCCGCGTGAAGTCAGACGTATCTTTATTCGGATACGCAAACCGGGAAATTTCCTCGCTCCTACCACCTATGAATGAAATGCTCCATTCCATTCTAACCTATCCCGATCTCGCTGGGTTACCCTACCTGCACTATACGGGAATGAATTCGGTTCGGATATGTATTTGATGGGTTTGTGGAGGAGGGGTGAGGGCGACGGGGTGAGGAGTCTAGGGGAGTTTGTGTGTGCCTATAGTAGTGAAGGAAGTATGAGGGTGTGTACGTCGTATTCGTATTCGTGGATGCTGTTAGATCTACGCGTACCACCTAAACGAACCTATTCTGAGTCTATAATCCGTATTTTGTGTCTAATTCTTCTTCACAAAACCCTTTTTTTTTTGGGGGGGGGGGGGGGGGGGGGGGGT